>CM041517.1:3352355-3852868 GCA_023091065.1 Dianthus caryophyllus
AGTCATTTTGTTAATTCTTTCTTTAAACAAACATAAAAGTATATTAGAAATAGAGATCCATTATTTGGTTTTATGATTTATTACTTTTATTAACTTTATATATTACAATGATAGTTGAGAGGTTTTAAAATATTTGTTATATATTTTTTATCAGTTAAATATTAATTAACTACCTTTCTTTATATGTGTAGGGCTAATTGTAGAACTCACTAAAATGAGAATTAATTTTCATGCTTCATATCTAAAATATTTTTTTGCTTTCTAATTTCATATTTGTTATTTATATTGTCATGTATTTACTTTATCATTCAATCTCAACTATGTCTTTTATATGCGCGAATGTGGTAATCGAACCCCTTTACTTTGTCTAATCGTGAGATTAAGCCCCATAAATTTTAATTGGAGTGATTAGACCCATTAAGTTAGATAATCGGTGAAATTAACCCCTTTCCTCAATATCTCATGATAAATTGTGCAACATACAAAGAAAGGTAGTTATCAAACATATTGGGTACATTCGAATAGAAGATACATTTTTTTAAAGTCACTTATAATGGTGGATACATTTCTTTTTTATATAATACTAAAATGATTCCGAAGAAGTTTTCAATTTTTTTGAGAAATTCATCGAGCATTTTTCACATTTTAAAAAGTATACGTTCATTTTTATACATCAAGCTTAATTGATATTTATATTAAGTAGGTATGTTAGAATACTTACTGTAAGTTGTTTTTGTTCATCTATTTCGAATATGTTTAGATTAATTTAATAAAAGTTAATTTATAACTTATTTCATAATAATCGTCCTCAAACTTAGTAATTTCGAGAATAGTTCTGAACACATATAAAATAAATTATATCACATGTGCAACATACAAATATCTAAATTAATAAATAATTATGTCTAGATAAAAAAATATAGTATAAGTAATTTTAATTAGAAAATTAATAATTTAGATTAAACTAAAATAAGGAAATCAACAAAATATATATATTTAAAACTAATCTAGACGTAATTTTTTTGAAAAGATAAAAAAAAAACCTTTTGCTTTATAGAACTTTTTATTTCGTAAATAATGAGATTAATTTTATCTTTTTATTTCGTAAATTTATTTGGTAAAATTTTTCAAAAGATACTAAAAAAAACATATTGTCATTATTTTTAATTTAATTAACTTTCTTATAACTAAAATGTAAGTCATCATCTAAAAATAATTTATTTTTTCCCTTAATTTCATTTTTATCTATTTTTTTTAACAAATTAATTAAAATAAAAGAACCAAAAAATAAGAATCATTCATTCACAAAATTGATGCATTAATTTAGTTGGTATGAGAATTAAAATTTTTCAAAGGTTATGAAGAAATAAAATCATTATTTCTCATCCCTTTATTTTTAAATGTTTTTGCGTTCTTAATTTCATGTTTTTATTTTGTTTCGAGAATTTATATTAAGTTACAATAGTAACTATTTATTTTATATGTGTTCAGAACTATTCTCGAAATTACTAAGTTTGAGGACGATTATTATGAAATAAGTTATAAATTAACTTTTATTAAATTAATCTAAACATATTCGAAATAGATGAACAAAAACAACTTACAGTAAGTATTCTAACATACCTACTTAATATAAATATCAATTAAGCTTGATGTATAAAAATGAACGTATACTTTTTTAAATGTGAAAAGTGCTTGATGAATTTCTCAAAAAAAATTGAAAACTTCTTCGGAATCATTTTAGTATTATATAAAAAAGAAATGTATCCACCATTATAAGTGACTTTAAAAAAATGTATCTTCTATTCGAATGTACCCAATATGTTTGATCTTTATTCTTAACTAATATTGCAACAACTCGGTTTTTCGTGACTTAATTAAACTAAGGCGGAAATATTAATTAAGTATTTTGTATTACAAAACCAGCTGTAATCGTCTTACAACTCAAAATACATAATCAGGGTAATATATAAACATGGTTATTAATTTACCATCTCTCAAAATGCAAAGGAAGACCTTCAATCCCCTGATATTCATCGTCAATTAACCTCAAAGTACCTACGTATAACCCGTAAGACTCGATTTCATCGTCAATTAACCTCAAAGTACCTACATATATGTAATAGCATTATCATATACATGTGTAATTATAGCATAAGACATATAAAGTATCTAAGGAATACATGATTATTAAAACGTAAAACATTTCAAATCATATTTTAAGCATAACTCATAGCAATTTCATATAATGTAAACACCATGATATATAAAACTTGATACATTTCGATCGTTATATATTGCATTAATCATGATCAATTTAATAAACACATACGTGTGAACAAACATGCAATATCTTATATCTCATAAAGCACGAGGGATAGTCGACCCTTCTCATATCAAAATAATGATACGTGACTATGACCAACCTTCTACATCACCAAATAATTAATGTGCAGGTGCAAACCAACTACTGTCAACATACGCCATAAAGGTGTACTTCAACTTAAACATACCCAAGCCAAACCAAGTCATGGAGAGGTCAAAACAACCCAAAATGAAATTAACCACCTTCTAACAACCACAGTATTTCAACCAACTAATAAAATCGCCAAATTTACTGGGATGACATACAAAGAGAAGTCAAGACAGTTGACCGCGAGTAAACTGACCAACATGATGAACTCGAGGCAAAAAAAATAGCCGAACACAAAACAAACCTCAACTACAACAACCCCCTCCAGAAAAACCTAACATGGAAAAATATAACAGGACAAACAATACCTATACCGCAGGACAATAACAGAAGTACGAACAGATGTGGACTAGCTATATGTATCATGCCAAGAGTGCAAAGCCGATTAGACGAAGAAGGCTATTGCCGACAATGCATCAAAAAGATAGCAGAACCAATTCAAAGATAAGTACAACAACCCGAGAAAAACACACCTAATAAAAAAAGGGAAAAATCGGACTTACTAAACCAAAATGCCAATACAGGTACAAGCTAATGGTCGCCATATCAGATGGAACAGAAACAACAACCGTTATGCTATTCAACAAAGAAGTAGAAAAAGTCGTCACCAAACCCATCGAAAGACTCCTAGCGATGAATGAGGAGGTAAGATACCTACACACTATTAATATGGAAACAATCGAAATTATAACAAATTAAATTAACTAACTAGCAACCTAACTGTAGGAGGACGGAAAAGAACAATGTACAGAATACTACAAGGTTGTATCGGCAAACAATATACCTTCAAAGTTAAGGTAGGAGTCAACAAGTACAAAAACGAAAAAGAGTTGAAAGTCCAAAAAACAATGAAATAACACAAACAAGACGACGTAACACACAACACGAACATCACCCAAGAACAGGTAAAAACACCAAAAACACACACAAAACCACACAATATAAAAATAACTAACCAAAAAACATACAAACGCCGGAAAGCATCAAAGAAAGTCAAAACGCAGAACAAGAAAAGACCCGTCAACACCAAAAAAAAACAACCAACATATCATATGGCACCAGAAAAAACAAGTACGTAACCATCAAATCAGGACAAAAACCAGTATAAAAACAAACATTAACAACAAATAAATCCAGGCAAAAAAGGACGACACAAGCGATGAATACAAAGAAACGCAGAAGAAATGACAAACAAAGCGCTACAAAGGAGACACAACAACAACCAAGTGAAGGAAACCCACAAAATATGAAAACAACAAAGAAAAACTACAAATGGAACGATGGATAACTAAGAAACAACTCACATTAAAAAGGACACAGTAGTAACATTCCTCCACATTTTTAGGACACAATATTAATTTCTCTTCATTTAATAAAACATGTGTTCAATACATAAAAAGTTTTGTAATTGTCCTTAGGAGTAAAAGTCCATGAAATTTGAGCTCTAACTCTCGCTCACCTTAGCCTCAAAGGCGCAGTTGCACCTTTGCTGAGAATTTATGATTTTATTAATTGTCTGATTGTGTAGTACATAGTATGTAATATGCGGTTGACATAATATGTAACATTTTCGATGTTTTCCGCCTAGAACTCATATTATGTCTAGCCATTTAAGAGATTATTTTGAAATTTTAGATGGAAATTAATAATTATTAGTGACTATTATATTTACATGCACAAACACAGTTGACAACCCACAAGAAATGCGTCTTAAAATGTGAGCAACTCAGTCCGTGGATTCCACGGGGCACACCACTATTTTATTATCATATTATGATTGTAATGATAGATTGATAGTTCATAAAATTTTATCATATTTTTATTTTGGTTCTTAAAGATGGATGTAATATTATTTTTTAGGTCAATAATTAATTTTATATAAATAAATTAATTTTAAATTAGTCTTTAACAATTGATATTAGTTGCATAAAATAATTATGGATTTTTTTGTTGATATTTAAGTGAAAATTAAAATCCGGGATTCAATTTCACTTTTTGTTAAAGTTAAGAGGTTAATTTGCTACAATTGAAAGTTAAAAGGCTTAATTTCACAATTGAACAAAGTTAAGGGGGCAATTTACCACTTTCGCGCATAAAATATTAGTAAGTTGTCTTATATGATGAGGCAACCTCAACTTAAACTTTGTATCTCAAAATAATTGTCCTTTTTTGCATAAACATTAAATTTAATAAATGTTGAAAAACCCACTCTCATCCCTTAATATTCACAATATCTATCTATATATAACTATTAAAAAGAAATCCTTGAAAGTAGCTACCTAAAAACAAATCAAACTTCACTCCACAGGCTGCCACGTCAGAAAAGTTGGGGCCACCTGCCACGTCAACAAGTCTCATACCCCCTATGCCCTCACCTCCTGTGTCCCATCTATGGAGAAAACCAAAAGGCGCTCATCAAATCAGAGCAAGAACAATTACGAAATCAAGCAGATCCAACGATGATGTTGTTAATTGGAATGAAAATAAGCTCATCAACTAAATCAAAATAAACAAATCCCATCACAACAAATCCAACCGCCGTGCGAAATGCAACCTTCGTAAACTCTGCAATTGCACGCAAATCAATCAATCAATCATCAACTAAATCAAAAGATCTGCAGAAAATAATCGAAAAAAAAATCGCAGAAGATGAATTTTGAAAAGGATGGAGAACCTTTTTGATCGGGTTTGTGGCAACGTTTGACGAGGCGAACGCTGTCCTTGGCGAAATCTCTCAAGGGATCGAAAACTGAATCAAGTGCGTCCATTTTCTAGGGTTTGTTCTTGACATAATTTGGGGATTTTTTTTTTAGTTTTGATTTTTGATTGAAGAAAAATATGAGAGAGAAGATTGTTTCGTTCTTCAGATTTTTTACGGAAGGAGCAGTGTCATTTGCGGAACAATCTTCGATTTCTAGGGTTACGTTTCAGATTCTTAATACCTGCGATTTTAGGTTTCAATTTGCCGATTATAATCGCAGATCATTTCGTTGCGTTTCTATGGATGATCGCAGAGTTAATTCTTCGCTTCGTGTTCGTGCTCAGAAGGTAATTATTTTTGCGAGCATTTCATTTCTCAGTTTCAATTGACTTTGCAAATCTATCTTTTCTTTGATTAATGTTGTGTTGTTTGATTTATTGTATTGATTTTTACTTGAAGTGTTGCGTTTTAATGTGATGAAGTTGATTTGATGTTGAGTTTTGTTGCTGTTAGCTGTAAAAATGGAGGATTAATTTGATTAATTTCTTGCATGATTCCTTCTTAATATATTATATAGATTTTTTGGAGCTACCATCGAAAAGTTGGGCACAACTGCTGGAGGAGAGTTATCAGTTGCAATTAGTGATGGATTTGAGACTTTTTTTTATTAAACTGCTTCTGCTGACGATCCTTATTTCATGGATCCAATGTCAGAGGATTTTTCGTCATCACGGGTGTCATCTTCAGGCATAGCTAAGTCCACTTCGCATCAGTTTTAGGTAATTGTCTGGGTCCATCATTGTGTTCTCGATATATTATTTGTTTTACTTGTATAAGATATGATGTGTGTTGGTAATCTTGGTATAAATCACTTAGTACCATTTTTTACTCTTAATGTTCTAATTTTTTGGTGGATGGCAATATGACGGCGTCGGCGACGACGATGACGGCAGTGAAACGAATGAACATCGCCGGAAGTACGACGAAGAAGAACGACAACGAGAGCAGCAAACTGTAGTTGTGTCGGAGGATGATTCTTCAGGAGATTCTCTCACCGAGGAATTGATGCAGGTCTTATGATTAAAATTTGATTTGATTTCTGTTTTTGTTTTTCTGGAGTGATTTGATTGTGAGTTGATTACGTTAATTCAACAGGAAATTTGAATGTTTGATGCACAAGCTTGGATGGGACAGGCTCAGGAAATGGATGTTTTGCAGTCGAGCACTCTGGAAGCTTTTTAAGGTACACGATTCTGTGTGCTCCATATTTAATTTCCATGTACTCCGTATTTATCTTTCGCGATGTTATAATCAGTAATTAAAGATCGGAAAAAATTCATGGAAGCTTATGTTATAAGCTCAAAATAATCCTTCAAGTAAGATTAGTGATCGGAAATCAAACTCTAGATTAGTGGTACCGGTGCCAAAGTCATCACTAAATGATGTGGTTGTCATGGTTGACATACCAAATTTGAGTCCGAGTTACTCGATCTCTGTTGGATGAATGTGGATGAGCGAAAAAGTCATGTATTTACAGCAGGTTTCTCGATCATCCACGTTTATTTCTTCTCTTTGATTTATTATAGTTTTGTAGATCGTCGTACACAAGCTCACTCACACGGTAGTTTCAAGTTGCTCCTCCTTGACTTCAACCTTCTGCTGGAATGGTGTTGAAAAAAAATCAGGAGAGGGTTCGTTTTCAATAGACTCGAAAATAATGTATTTTTCCTTACCTTTCTTCTTTGTCTGCTTCTTCCTTTAGAAAATAATGCCCAGGATCACATCTAACCCATAAGTTTCTTGGTTTTCGTAAAAATCGGATAAAAAATAAGTCGCAACGATGAAGCAGCTTGTGGACACAAAGGAAAGTAATACGTTCAATGGGCTGCGAGTATGGTTCGATGCACTGCAAACTGGCGTGCCCTGGATTCTGTGTAAGCATATAGATATTCCAATCATGTGGACATGTGGTTAGTTTTGCACTTGACATCAGAACATGAGTACTGGGAAAATCTCTAACTGATGCTTCCCTCGCTCTTGATATTCTTGTAGCAATTCTCAGGTAAATGGTACTCCAATTTTTGTTTTGAGAGTGGTCAAGGATAAGTGTTCAATCTTAATTTTGGGTTTGATCAATTTGGTGATGGTCTAGGTTTGATGATCTCAGGTTTAATTTTGAGACGGTTTGTTGAATATTGTATGTTTCCGACCTTTCTTCTTCCTCATTATGTCTTCTGCATTGCTTTTACAGATTACCTTTTAGAAGTTTTCATATTTTATTTAGTGAATTGAAATATATCAAAACAAATAGGGGTTATATGGAATGACCAATCTATTGTCGAGTCTGCTTCCCCGAATGACGACGTCTGTACATCGGGTATCCTTCATCATTGAGTGGTTACGTAATGACAAACATTTTAGTCTACAATCATAGAAAAAGTTTCTCTTCAAAGCTTTTAGTCTAGGAAAGCTGATTGTTACAGTAGTCTCAGAAAGTTGATTGTTTGTTTCCTTTTTTTCTTTGTAGGCGTGGAATTTAGAGTTCAATGGCGCCTTCATACGAAGTGTCTTAGACTCTCAGGTCTGCCCAAGATAATACAAACACAAGAGGGTATTATTTTGGACAAAATTCCTGTCCGTTTATGCTTCTGTTTTGATAATGGCGTCTTTTTACGTGTTGTAGCTGATGTCATTCCTGGAGGAATTCGCTCCTGGGTCGCCACTGAACGAAAAGGTATGTCAACATGACAGAACATTCCTACTGTGCATTTTATACCAAACCATGAAAACCTGCACATGACTGTCTAAACACGAAAATACTTTGACGCACGACACACCTGGATCAAACACAACATCCTTTTCACTGTAATTCTATGTCCTTGTAGTTTTCGGGTTATATCGTAGATTTGTAAAAATGTGAAGCAAAAAGAAAAGACCTATGAGATCGCTCCCAGGGAAATGGTGAAGGAAGAGAGAGCCGCAGTTGCAATAAAAGTGGGAGTGATCGTAGATACTGCTATTAACTATCACCGTATGTGAACATATTTGTTTGTTGTGGCGGTTGTATATGTTGAAAGAATCCTTTGGAAAAGAAGTTGTTTTCATAGAACTAAAAATGGTTATGTTGATAGAAGCTCTACTAAGCTCAAGTGATAATTTAGTCACCACTTATGAAATATATTTACTTATTTGCAGTTTTTATCGCGGAAGTTGGTCAACTGAACATATGAACTTATTGGTAAGAAATTTCTATTATCGTTAGCTTTGTGTATGGTGTTGCTTCATGTTCAATGTACCCACAAGTGATGGTGTCGCTAAGATGAGCCTGAAGAGCAGAAGCCTGTAATTTTCCCACAAGTGTTTTCATTTTAATTTGTTATGTGACATATATATAATGATCCATTTACTGTGATTATAATCGTAATAATGCTGACATTCTATGTATGATGAACCGGAAACTAAGCTAAAAAATCGGTGCTGAACTGTACCTGACACCGTAAAGTAGCACTTGAGGTTGCCACAGGGCAGTTACTCACCTTTGTTATCTCTCTAATTCTGTCGCTTTCTGGTCTTTTATAGGCTTTACCCTATTTATATGTTCTGTATTCAGAAGTTGTTGTTCAGTCCATCCAAGGTATGATTTTATTGTTGTGTTTGTGTATTACGGAGTACTAATTTAGTAGTTTTTCGGAATGGTAGAAGTCGTATCGTTATGTTGTTGGCCGGCATGTCGATGACGTTTTAACATGAAGCAGTGTCTTTGTTTGCATTTGGTAAAGTTATGATTATGTTTCATAATAGCATTTGCTATCGCACTTGATGCATATGATCTTTTTTGAATCTTGGATTGCTTAGCACATGCCAATGGCCACTTGAGGCCGATAAATACCCCATAAGCCTTATGTAAGATGAAAGAGACTAATTTGTTTTTGATAGATTCTTTTTCTCATTTTTCATAATTTCTACCAATGACTTTTCACCAGTTTTTCAATCAAGCCGTTTAGAATTTGGGTATTTAAGTTGACAAGATGCATATATGACTAATTTAGAAATAGAGATGAATGTTAAAGCGTTTATAAATTTAATGCAGGTATTGCTTTTGAAAATGCCATTTCACTTGCTTTAGAGAAGGCTTTGAAAGTATGCTTGTAAGCTTCAACATTAGTTGTATACTCCGTATGATTTATATATTCCTTCTATTTGTCTTGCACATTTTGTTTCTACTTTGTGTTCCGATGGATTCTTTATTTTGGGGATGTATGAAGCTGAAGGGACATACAAGTACTCCGTAGTTATTTTGGGGATGTATTGAATAGTGTGTATGAGATTTTAAGTCTCATCAGAATTCTGTCGACACCTGTTATTTATCTATTAAACAGTTTGGCGGAATGTATTTATTTTATAATATGTTCACAGAAACAAACCTCTTTGTTTCCAGCAAAATCGAAGGATCCTAAAAATAAGCCTAAAAAAGGCAGACGACTACACGAGTACATGCTAAAGTCGTACGATTTTAACGTCAACCATGCTGTCATGTGTACACTGAGAATGCTTATTACGTTGAACAATTTTGAATGCAGGCGCCACCCCCCGAAAAGAGGAAATCAGAAACGGACATATTAGCAGTGGCGAACCTAAGGCGCTACCAGATACATTGTGTGCTCGACTTGAACACAATGCGTTAGGTTGGTGATGGGAATTCTGAAATTGATTTCTTAAATAATTTGGCGGAATGTATTTGTTTTAAAAGATATTCCCACATAAACAAAATTCTTTGTTCTCAGGAACATCGAGGGATCCTAAAAATCAGTCGCAAAAAAATGAAGACGACTACACAAGTAAAGGGTATAGTTTTACTCCATTGTTGCGACTATCTACACGTATTGCTGACAGTTTGCGTTGCTTCCCCTGCCCATTGTCCTGCTCATTGTTGTTACTGCTTGCTGTTGCAGCTGCTGAGTGAAAATTCTCCGTCTGCATTGATCAGTAAAGATATTGTATGTCTATTATCGCTTTTAGCCCGTACTTTAATACAATAGTAACATATATTAATGATTTTGTTGAAAATAATAACTTAATAAGGATTATTGGTAATCATCCAAGAGGCCATTTTGTTTATGTTCACATTTAGCGAGTTTTTTGAACTGTATTTAAAGAACCACTTCATCTTCGAGCATAATGAATTCAAAGTCTCAAATTAATAAGGAAAATTTAAACCCAAATCATTCTCTCTTCATTTAGTTACACATGTCCGCTTGAATTGTTTAACTGCTGTTCTTGTAGGTAAGTATGGTGTGCGTTGGTATGAGGACTTTGCTAGGTTCAACTCTAAAATTGTGTTGCTATCACTGTGTTGTTTTGTTGATCAATGTCACTGGGTTCTGCAAATGTTATCTCAAGTTGTTGTTGCATATTCCTGTCACCGCTACTGCTGCATACGGCTGGTGCGTCTTGCTGCAGGTAGCTGCTATTACTGTCACTGTTATAGCCTGCGCTACGTGGCCAATGCTATTACTGTCGATGTACCTTGCCGTGCAGTAGCTGTATGTTGTCGCTGCTGTTGTTGTGGATTTGAGTGTTGGACTACCACCGAACTTCCTCTAGGTCACTGGATTCGAAGCAATTTGTGAGGCCATGTACTCACATATTTGGGGCGCTCTATTTTGCGACATACATGTTAAGATTTCGCAAGTGGAACTCCAGTTCATTATTAAATAGTGGCCTTCTTAATTCCCTATCTCAATAAATAACATACTATAGACGATTTTTATAAGTGATCGATAAAGATGACGGACAAAATTGGAAGTTGTTTTAGACACTCGAGTGGACTTTTGGCATCCAAAATCCTTGAAGAATTTTGATGCATTGCTCTGGTATGGGTTCCATTTCTAATAACTAATGAGTTAGTTGAAACAATGTTATACCTTCGGCTTTCCATTTTAAATACCTTAACCTCCTTAAGTCCTTATTGTTGTCCACCTTTTTCGCCACCATGTTAAAATAGTGCTACACATATCATGTTGTTGTTTAAATTACAATGTAATTTATGGAGTATCATTTATGGTCTCAAAAAATATTTAAGCAACACCCAATTTATCTAAATTTAAGCAACAACCAAATTTACCAAACATTTTAAAACTGCATGAGGATGGAAAGTAAAAAGTGTACCAACTATTGCAGAATTGTGTCAAAAAACAGCATGGATTTCAGGTCAAGGTAAGATTCAACAAGCTAAGTACAACAACAAAATAGAGCTAAAGGTCTAAAAAAAAACACTTCGAAACCGACGAAGAAGACAAAGACTCAAAGATCACATACAAACCCAATAAAAAGCTAACCAACGCACACGTTTATACAATCGAAAAAGTAGGTCAGACACCACTAACCCAAGACCACCACCAAAAAAACAGTAACTCGCTTAACAAAATTAGAACGTACAACATGAAAGGCCATGCCCACGACTGGGCAAGGACCATGCAAACCCAAATAAACCAAAAAAAACCCAAGTACACAACCCTTAAAAAAAGAAGGTATAAGACATTCAAAAACTAACCATAAATTAAAATAATGCAAGGTTGAAAAAAACGACTCAAGCGATGAAGAAAAAGAAACCATAAAGAAGAGGCAAACAAAGCCTAAAAAAGAAGACCCAACAACAATAGCATGCTCTTTACAACTGCGGAAATTGCAGAACAACTGCGGAAATTGCAAAACAATTTTATGCCGCTAATGTTACGGTAGTAAGACTCTTTTCACGAAATGTTGTTCAATAAATTAAAGCGGCTACCACAAGGTCACAAGCAAGTCGTCATTAAATGTCTACTACAATTCGATACACTATTCGTAAATCGTAATTAAACCTCAAAAATGATATTGGCAACTGAGCAAAAACAACGTTCCACAATACCCTAACCAAAAACACCATAATCGAAACACAATAGCTTAAGAAATACACCGAGCCGGCCCGTGAATACCACGGGTCGCATCACTAGTTATGAAAGTTAAAAATCGATTTTTTTTTTTTTCGCACTAACTTTAATATCTTCAAGTACTTTTTCTGAGCAAAGATCCTCTCCATTACCTCTAACAGGCCAATATTATATACTCCCTCTGTCTCAGTCATTTGTTTACAGTTTGACTTTTTTCCCCTCACAAAAAAGTCAAACTGTAAACAATTCACTGAAACGGAGGGAGTATTATTTCTCCCGTATATTCTCATCTATTGCTTTTAATTGCGGCCCTTAGATCGTTTATGTAATCCAAACCGTTTAAACGAATGAAGAAAAAAAGTAATGGAGAGGATCCAAATTCACTTTTCTAGGCACCTTTACATATCCATGTCATTGTCTAGAAGGACTAATTTTCACATCCATAGAAAAGAAGGTATTGTTTGTGTCCAAGCAAATTTTAGTCACGTCTTCCTCATTACATCTTCTTTTTCTTGTAGGCCAATTTTTGGTTTCCAACTACAATTTCGTGCTATTTTCCTTTTTGGGCTTGCAATTTATGCATATACTCTCTTCTACGTGTCGGGAATACGCGTATTTGAGTTGAATAATTTCGACACAATATGTTTTTGTTTTTCGGTATAAGCAAAGAAACAAGTGAAAAAATGATACCGAAATTCAGTAGCACACATTAACTAACGCTATATCAGCGTTATGTCTTGCAATAACATCTCTATATATTTGTCCATTGTTTTCCTCAAATCATACCGAAATTTTGTGCACTAAAATACTTCATCAAATGGCCTTACAACAAGAATGGGTGATATCCATCAACCGAAAACTCGACCAAGGTAGTTTGGCTAAGCAAAACGAACCATGGATGAAGCATTCGATATACAAAATCCCACACTGGATGAAAGACGAACAATGTCCCAACGACGACAAAATCTCGGGTTACATACCTGAGATAGTCTCCATTGGGCCTTACCATCACGGTGAACCGCGCCTACAGCCCATGGAGGCCCATAAATGGCGCGTCCTTAATCACATGCTTAGCCGCGACAATCAGGACATAACCTTGTACTTAACCGAGATCAAAAAACTCGAAGATGATGCTTTAGACTGTTATGATCAGCCGATTTTAGGACTTAACAGCAACGAGTTCGTGGAAATGCTTGTACTCGACGGGTGTTTCGTGCTGGAATTTCTCACGGGAATAACAGTTAAGTACTCAAATCTTGATTACAGTGATGAAGACCCGGTTTTCTGCAAGGAATCGATTTGTCATGTAATTGCAATGGATTTGATGAAACTCGAGAATCAAATCCCGATGACAGTCCTTGAGAAACTCCTCGAGATTCAGTACAATGGTAGCGTTCCCAAGTTAGTCATGTCGGTTTTGACACCGAAATGGGTCACGTTAAACGCCCCTGTGAACGAGGAAGAGCTCGACAAAATGAGGGAAGTAGTAGCCAATGAGCATAATGTGGACCCCATGGTTCATTGCCTAGACGTTTTCAGGAGAAGTTTGCTTTACAAAACCGACCCTCTTCCGAGTATTTCGGATGGTTTGACCGTAATTTGGGAGACAATTGTCGGAAAAATGGATATTTGCGCAGGGCAAATAGATTATCGTACAGAAGGCGAACATTTCATGACTTACTGTATATCAGACCTAAGAGACGCCGGGATTAAATTCAAGCCACGTGACTGTCTCCCGTTTTGGGAAGTGAACTTCAGGGAACGAGGTGGGGTCCTCGAGATTCACCCATTCAAAATCGACAGTGCGACAGAGACAGTGTACAGGAACCTGATAGCTTACGAGCAGTGCCACATGACTAGGCCTCGAGACATGGTGATCACCGATTATGTCGCATTCATGGACAATTTGATTGACACAGCTGCTGACGTGGCGTACCTACACGAAGCTGGGATTATAGTCCATTACCTAGGGAGTGACGCCGAGGTTGCAGACTTGTTCAATAGGCTAGTGAAGAAGGTGTACGTAAGCAAAAAGACGGGGGTATTACACGACGTGTACCAGAAGCTGAACAAGTATTGTCGACATAGGAGGAACAGATGGGGTGCGAGTTTGAAGAACGAGTATCTCAGCAATCCTTGGGTTATTATTTCTATATTTGCTGCGTTTTTGTTGTTCGTTTTTACTGCTGTACAAACAGGTTATACGGTGTACGCCTATTACAATCCACCTTAGTTGATCTCGAGTCGAACATTGCATGTAACTACTTTCAATCAATTTTACCCTGGTCATGTGTACCGTCATCAGTAATCTTATCGACTGACAAATTATTATGGATCCAAATGACATAGACCGTTCTATCATTCATAGAACGGTCTATTTCATTTGGAATGCTTTGTTTATAAAATAAAATTAGTGTTGTTCAATTCAATGGCTAATTTCTAAGTGTGCAGCCCAGTTTTATGGGCCACCTACACCATGCCCAAATTTGAGAGATCATAGATTCATAGTCCCATTAACTAATAGTTTACATAAATTGAACTAAATATGCATTGTGCCGATATTTATTTTGGGCATCGATAATATAATTGACGATTTTGCCTTTGTCATTTTTATCCTACAATTTATTTAATAAAATTTCAAAAACTTAAATTACTTATTTAATACCCATATTTCGCCAAATTCAATGCATTGGACAATCTGGGAATCATTTGTTTATTTTTGAATATATTTTAGTTATATTTGTCTATTTTGGAAGAGAAAAAAACAAGTCTATAAAAATGTAAAAAAATATACGGAGTATGATATTTCGTACGTGTCAATAAAATTTGAGTACAATCGAACAGTTACGTTTGATTTTAAAATGAAACTTTTCACAAAAGTTAAAATTATAGAGTACGCTTTTATATACATGTCGCGGAACATGTTGGTAAATGTTATTTATGCATGTAAAACGTTGATTTGGCAAGGAGTAAGTATTGTTTAATAAAGTAGTTGAGTTTGGTGTTTAAAATATGTTTTTAAGTAGTTGCCGACCTATATAGGAGCCATTTAAATTCACAATGTATAAACATAAGGTGTTACTCCCTCTGTTTCAGTCATTTGTTTACAGTTTGACTTTTTTCCTCTCACAAAAAAGTCAAACTGTAAACAATTCACTGAAACGGAGGGAGTATTAAAAATGATAACCATTTCCTAGATATAATTTTAAAAAAATAATATTTTCACAATTTCACAAATTCTTGTGTGATTCAGGCCTTACAATAAGTTATGGTAAGTCGACACCATTTGTATTCGATTATATAGTTTTTGTTTCATTTTAGTAACAATTATGTTTAGCTGTGACTAAATTTTTTAGTACCCCTAAAAGTGACTTTAGCAAATTTATTTCAAGTGTTTATACCCTTTAATTACAATTTGTACTCTAGTTTTACATTACTTTAATATAATGCTAGTTTTACAGGAGATTTACTGTCAGTCTGTCACGATTTATATGCTCCAAATAATACATAATTAATGCCGTATTATTATATACGGAGTACTTTAAGTGTGGTTGGATTATTTGGTCCTTCGGTTGACTATACGGAGTAGTTTGCAAGATAGAGTAGTTGGACTCTTGGAGTAACAACAAATTTGAGTATGTTTGATTGTTTGAATACTTTTTCTAAATCAAATTTATTAATAGTAAAATTATAAAGGAGTTTAAAACTTAATTATTTTTGGTTTGAAAATTAATTAATTATAAACAACTCCTCATACATGTGGTTGTTCAATACTTCAATCTATTCCCATACTAACACAAGCAAGCAAGTTGACTAATTTACACTTGATAGAATTATCAAACTCAAGTCAAATAATTTATCTAGGTTTGTTGTAAATTATAAACTTAAGATTTGGGTAGAAAATAAAGTTAATACTACTCATATATTAGTTATTTATTTACTCTTTTATTTTAGTAAATAATAGTAGTTATAGTACAAATTAACGGATTTGTTTATATTATAGGTTCATCCAAAATGCTTACTGAATTGTAAGGATATTAACTATTGGCCAATGTTTTAGATCAAAATTAAGTTAAATTAAAATAAGATTTTTGTACTCCGTAAATTGTTGAGTGAAACGTAACGACTTATAAACATTTAAAAAACAGTCATAATTAACATTAACTTGACAATCATACTGAATATCACTCTATACGATAATTATATTTTGGTTATCATTGACCCGTCATACATACACCCCATGGCACAATACAAATGAGTGATGTACTCCGTATATAGGAACTAAAATTATTTAAATCTAAATTTGAACAAAATTGTATATTTGGAAAGTTCAAAAATTTATATTCACTTAAATTCTTTTATTTATTATATATTTATTTATTTTCAATTTCACTTAAATTCTAATGTTATCTTAGTCTATGTATGAATTTGACGAAGGGGAATATGCTAGAAGAACAACATCGGTAGTGGCATCACATGAAACGCATTATTCTCCATGTAGTTGTGGATATTTGATATACGAGTAGTCCATATTTTGTTTGGTTTACACATACAAAGTTTGACTGAACAAAACATTAGATTGAAGTAGAAGTTATGACAACAAACATACAATATCCATACCCAATTACCCATACTTGTCTACCTTAGATTGGAAGCACCAAAATAACCCAAAATTAAAGCATTTTAGTTGGGTATTTTCCATCACGGTTTCTCGGCTTCTTCTCCGTCCCATTTTGTGAAATAGTTATCAGAAAGAAACTAATTATTTTAGCTGAAAGAACGGAAAAATACGTCCAAAACAAGAGGACCTTATAAACTACTCCGTACTTTATTAGGTATCGATATAATAAGAGTTTAGAAATTAAAACTATTTTTCTTTTCTAGATAGTGGTTCTTGTGAAAACTACTCCGTATCAACTGAAATTATCAAAAATTAGTTAGATTTTTAACTTGTAATTATCAGATAAAGCCAGTTAAATTTATTCGAATAGTAAATCTTTTACCAATCATAACTCGACATTATGTCTTTTAAATGCAACGGTTTTTATACATCAAATCAAGAATCTCATATACACGATCAATTTAATATAAAAAATCTTCGAATTATAAACTCGTAATTACAAGTTTTGACCTGCTAATTTTTGTGTTTAACTTTAACGAGAGGTACCATATAAAGTTGCAAACGACTAAACATGAAGATGTCATAGACATTATGCCAAACAAATTTGTACATTAAATGTCATTGAATTTATTATTTTATTTTGTATTTTTTTAAATTAAACTAAACGTACAATATTTTACGAAGTATTAAAAAGAACAAAACGTACAAAAATTTAAATACGACGTAAGTGCCTCGAATCCAGTCATCAGAAGACCATTATGTAACTCCATTTATCTCTCTCTTCTATTGATCACGACAATATAACAAGATTCTCCCAAATCAATTTCTCATCCAAAAACCCTTTCTCTACTTTTTTTTTTTTTAAAAAAATATCTCTTTACTCAATTATCTTCTTTCATCATTTATCTCATTTTTCTTAAATTAACAACAATCTCAAATTATAAACCACTTTTTAGTGAAAATATAATAAAAAATAATAATGGTGTTAAACAGGGTTGAAATTCCTCCTTTAAATTATATATTTTTTTGATGATTTTCCACTTGGGTTTTGTAATTAAGCTGTGATTTGATTTGGGTTTTGTTTATTATAGCGAATTATTATATAAAGGTGAAAACTTTGGATGATGTTTGTTCTTAAAGTGAGTAGATTGAGTATTAATAGTGTATTTCGATAATACTTTTGCTATACACAAGTGAGTTGATTTTTTCTGTAGAACAAAAAGGTATGTCCAAATTTTTTCTCCTTTTTATTTTTGCTTAGAATTTTTCTTTAGGTTTCATGATTTCTGATGATCATAAGTGTAAAAGTGTATGACTTTTTGCGGGTTTGAAACCATTTAAACTGAACTGAACCGAACTGAAATTAAGTCGATGAAAGTTTGTGAATTTTATGATATGGTGATTGATTTAGTCAAATGTAAGATGTCAGTAGCTCAATAGTGATTTGAGTTTGATTAGAAGCTTCATTTAGTTATATTATTTTTAAAAAATTTAGTGTCTTTTATCACTATTTTTTTTTTTTTTAAAGGGTGTTTTGTAATTCATGAAATGAATCTATTGAATGAATGTAAATTGTCATTTTTCTTTGTAATTGGTTTGAGCTAAGTGATTTTAATTCATTTTCAAAATAAAAAGATAAACAAACGACTGATAAACAAACGACTGAAACAGATAGATTGCTTGTTTAACTTGCAAAGGATTTTGAGGAAGCCTATCTAATTAGAATTGATGTGTCATTGCTTGTAGTGAATGGCAACTCCAGTGGAGCCGCCAAACGGGGTGAGATCGCCAGGGAAGCATTACTTCTCAATGTGGCAAACCCTTTTTGAAATCGACACAAAATACGTACCCATTAAGCCTATTGGTAGAGGCGCTTACGGAGTTGTATGCTCCTCGATTAACAAGGAAACCAATGAGAAAGTCGCAATCAAGAAGATCCATAACGTGTTTGAGAATCAGGTTGATGCGTTGAGAACACTGCGCGAGTTGAAGTTGCTTCGACACCTTAAGCATGATAACGTGATTGCGTTGAAAGATGTTATGTTGCCTTCACATCTTACGAATTTTAAGGATGTTTACTTGGTTTATGAACTTATGGACACTGATCTTCATCAGATCATAAAGTCGTCCCAAGCGCTTTCTAATGATCATTGCCGCTATTTCTTGTTTCAGGTATCACCATGTTGTCATATGTTCTTTAATTGATTTTGAAGTACTTAGTATCGTTTTCACTGACAGTTTAATGCGTACACGAGGTGAAGTTTCATTCTGCGTGTAGACTATCTTGCAGCGATGTTACTCTTAACTTTGAGTTTCGCTTTTTCTCTTTATCTTTTGTTGCTTGCGATGTTGTATCTCCGTACATTCTTTCCTTGATAACAAAGTCGAACTACCTTGTTACGTACTCATCCATCACCCATGTGTTGACGACGTGTATCTAAGAAAAGTAAAGTCACGACGCAATTTCTACTCTTTATGCTGAAGTTTCTTTTCTTTTTTTTTGCTGATTTGTTGATGCAGTTGCTAAGAGGTCTGAAGTATCTCCACTCAGCAAACATCCTTCACCGCGACTTAAAACCAGGAAACCTCCTAATAAACGCAAACTGTGATCTCAAAATCTGTGATTTTGGTCTAGCCCGAACAAGCAGCGGAAAAGGCCAATTCATGACAGAATACGTCGTCACACGTTGGTACCGAGCACCCGAGCTACTACTTTGCTGCGACAAATACGGAACCTCCATCGACGTGTGGTCTGTCGGGTGCATATTCGCCGAGCTTCTCGGTCGTAAACCCTTATTCCCGGGGACCGAGTGCCTCAACCAACTGAAGCTGATCATCAACATTCTCGGGTCCCAAACGGACGTTGACCTCGAATTCATCGACAACCTAAAAGCCAAGAAGTTCATCAGATCACTCCCGTATTCCCGAGGCACCCCTCTGTCGCACCTCTACCCAATCGCTCATCCCTTGGCAATCGATCTCCTTCAGAAGATGCTCGTCTTTGACCCTACCAAAAGAATAAGTGTTTCCGAGGCCCTTCAACATCCGTACATGTCTCCATTGTACAACCCTAAGACTGATCCTCCAGCTCAATTCCCGCTTGATCTTGAGACCGATGAAGAAGACTTGGACGGGGAAACAATCCGCAAAATGATGCTGACAGAGATTATGCATTATCATCCCGAAGCTACCCCCTCGAATCTGCAAGTACTATGCTCGTAATAAAAATTCCGGTGTATTGAGCATGGTAAACTCCCAAGTTTTTTCTTTTAATGGCCTCAGAGTTATCTTAAGTTCATAAACAATGGCGGTAAATTGTATATAAATGTGTGCTTGAGTTTCTGTTGTAATTTGTTGCATTTCCCCTCTGGTTTTGGCCATTTCTTTGTATATTAATCCAAACGATGTAAGTCCAACGACTGTGTGTTATTGTATGATTATCTTGCATTGAACTGCAGAAGTCGGGATTCTAGTCACGAAATAACTTGAGATGGGACAATGCGTAGGCCGAGTTTACCATTGCTCTATTTCACTTAATTATTTACTCTTTTGTTGGTTAGACTAAATTTATACGGAGTATTGTGACTGTTTCTTTCCAAATTTTATTTTCAAAGACATTTCGCCTGGGCCAGCCTGGGCCTGGGCCTGGGCTTCACCTCCATTCGGGCCTGGGCTTCGGGCCTGGGCTTTCGCTTGGCCAAAGACAATGACAGAGTAAAATTGAATCGATTCTGGCCTGGTCACCATATTTCAGCCTGGGTCAGCCATCAATTCAATCTGGCCTGGGCTTGGTCACTGAAAGAACAGGTCCTTAGTCTTATAGAGTATATGTATGATGTGTTCATCCTAATTGTACCTTGGTGTTGGGAGTCTCAAAATAACGTTATTGTGTGACAGTCTTAAACCTGAGTATTTAAACAAAGTATTTAAACGTTATTGTGCGAAACTCAAATGAAAAATGACTTAAACCTGAGACCTAAGCGGACATCAAAAAAATACTCCATAGTATATACCACAAACATGTTTAATATAGTTCAAAACTCCAAATCCATAAGATAGCCGAAGACAAGTCTAGGTTACATAATGTAAGACACACAATCGAATTTGAACGGTAACAAATTTTATCGTTCTCTAAACTATGAAACATCTAAAATATTCGATCTCTAATATGTTTTTAGTACATGTAATGATATGGTATGATTTTCGTTATAATCAACGCCGCCTATTGCTGCCCATGATACAATCATCTGAGGTTGAGATCCGAATGCATAAAGGCCGCATCTTTAACGAAAGGAAACCCAGCATATTTACCGAAAAGAGCACACCTGATACACTCCAAGATCGAAACTAAGAACAGAAAAGTAGCGACCGACCAAAAGTAAGGGGGAAAAGCCCAAGTAGGGAACCAATTTCCCCAAACACCAATCGTCTGAACCAACGTCCCCAATAATATACCCATCATCACGTGAAACCTGAGGAAATGAGGCAATTCTTTCCTCCTAACTATCCAAAAATAAAGAATAATCGAATAAGTCGCGAGAAGAAACCTTGGAAGTGACAAGAATGTGCTTATCAAAGGGAATGTGAAGTTGTCGAAACTTTCGAGGAAGAGATTTGGGTTAGAAGGGTGCGCTAACGTCCAAGATAACTGGTCTATAAAGGGTAATAGGTATGGTAGGCCCGCTATTGAACGTAACCACCATTTTGGCTTCTCTGTCTTAGGAGGGTATTTTGAAGCACTTGGGATATGGATGCGTTTTTTCTCGGGTTGGTTTCCGGAGCTATTGTTTATGGAATTGTATGTTCGAGACATGCTCATGAATGTAGGAGTCGAGGCATTAACTCGAAGGTTGCAGGCTGAAAAAAAAATGAAAATATTAAGTAGAGCAGTCAGTAAACTTGAGATCAGAAGTACGGAAAATATTGTAAGCTTGAATTTGTAAACAAGAAGAGATTTTACGCTAGAGAACACGATGTTACCTTGTTCATTCAATTTGATGGGCTGATATGTTTTCTTTAGAGGAAATGAAAGGTTTGCGGAAACCTCTGAGCGATCAACAATACGACCACGCAACTTTGGGGTAAGACCCAATGGTTGATAATTTAACGATTTTATCATTACCCCTGGTACACAAATTCACACACAAAAATGAGAAAATGGAATATAAAATGAATACGACTAACGTTGGCAGCTATGGACAACTTTGATAATCAAGCAATTATCACATTTGCATACAAAGGGACTCACCATATTATCGAAAAAGCTTTATATATTGTGATATAGAGCTTAGTCGAACAATATAGGCTTCGTAACACGTACATCCAAATATATAATCCCATACCAAGACATTAGACGAAGCATTTTAGGCATAGGGCTAAAATCACTATTGTTTCATGAATAGAACGATCGCTCTGTGAAAATTACCATATCATCGTAATGTTATCAATTTCAAGGTTCAACTCGGTTCAAAAACAGATTCAAGTTTAAAAAACGAAACCTTCACCAAAGTGGCTTTGGGGATCACAATAAATCTTTATTTTAAGTTACAAAATTTACAATATTTGTCAAAAATTATATGTAAAGTAAACATAACAATGCCAAAAACAATAGTCACTTAAGAAATTAATTGTCTTTAAAATCATATGACGTCAATAGATAAATCGAAATGGCGATGAAAAAAGTATCCATCCAGGAAACTTTCACAACCCTAGTCTTCCAAAGATATTACGCCAAAATAAACTGAGATAACTCAAAGATGTAATTCTTGAGAGAAGAAAAGAATTATACAATATTCTCCTTTATCGTCTCTATCCTTCAACTACACACAAACTACTTCCTCCGTGAGAGTCATTTGTTTACACTTCTCTCAGATCCCCTCACAAAAAAAGTCAAACAGTAAGCAATTCACTGGAATGGAGGGAGTACTTATTTGCTTTGTTTTTTGCCTTTCTATCGTCTTCTAAAGCATATTACACGAAGAACTTGTCCTAGATAATCTACTCCGGAATTTATTTATATGTACATCAGCTACATACGAAATTGTATCAAGGTCGTCGTTTTTATCCTCGGTAAAGATCCGTATACTCAAATTTCGTTCACGGGTCACATAGTTCTAATCCACCAATGAACATATAGGGTACGAGAGAACCGGTTTACCAGCAATAGTGCAAACTAGTCCCGAATTTGTTCCGAAATCAGCTCTACATTTCTAAATAATTAGCACAGTCATGCGGAATTTTGTTTGATTTGTCTCTATGAATAGAATTACACGATTCTTATGATTCGAGATTTCGAGAAATTTATAATGATTTCCTCTGATTTCTAGCTCAATTCTTTATTCAAAATCTAATTTCCAAGGTCATGATTTCTAGGGCATCAAAAAAAAAGTTCATCTACAAATCTCAAACTTGCTCAAATAATTCAAATATATTCATAATTCAAGTAAAACCCATGAATTAACACACACAAAAAAAAAAAAAGACACAAACTTTATCATTTGTTGATAACATTAAAAAAAAAAAAACACAAGAACATCATAGGGCAGAGCAAAAACAACATAAAAACATCATCTTTCCACACATAAATTCATCTACATGTTTATATTCTAAAAACCCAACAATCAAATTCAATCAAAAATCAATGAAAATCAACACCAACACACTAATTAAAAAAAAACTCCACAAGCAAAATAAATTTCAATTGATCAAAGCAACAAAAACAAAACAAAAAAAGTTACCTTGCATATTTTTATCAGGTAAAATTTTTGAAGGAATAAATGAAGAGATTAAAAGGTGCAAAAAGTAGAGAAATAAGGAAGATAATTTGGGGGGGTTTGGTGATACTTTCAAAGCTTTTTTGTAGAGAATTCTCAGGAATTCTGCAAATTTTTGTTGTTGAAATATTGCTTATAAATTGTGTTGATTATTGTGTTTTGGGCTTATGTTTATTGGGCTTAGGCCCGTTTTTAATAATGGATTTGTGAAATAGATCCACCAGAAGATATACAATTGATCCACGAGAAAAGTTCACAAAAGTGAAGGAAATATAGATTATAGATCACCAGAAGATATCTGATTATTTGGCGTGTATGGTTTGTAAATTTATTATCTCTGTGTTCAGGGAGTTTCTGAAGTCTTCCTTGAAAGTAGCAATTTAGGAGTTCCCCATGTTATCCAAAAAAAAATAAAAAAATTTGTATTTATGATTGAAAAAAATTAATAATAAATAAATAAATATTACGAAGTATTATTAATAGAAAATATTTAAAAATAGTTTTACTTTTATTAACTTTTATCATGTGCTCTAAAAAGCAAATAATGCAAAATTTCTTTTGAGAAAATAACCAATGTTGCTATGATGCATAAAAAATACAATTAGAAATTCAAATTATTCCACGTCCCCGCTAAAATGACAACTCTTATTGGATCATAAATTTTAATTTTAAGGTAAATTTTAAGGCTGATAAGTGTGTTTTACAATGAATGACTACTAAATGTGTTTTATATGATACGGAGTATAAAATCTTGTTGTATAGTTTCTCAAAAATTAGGAAAAAAAAAAAAAAAAGTAACCCTAAGTAGGACATGTTGCACTCTTCTTAAATTGTCAAAAATTTACAATTTCATACTCTAAGTTCTTTGAAATTTTCCTATGTTACTCCCTAAAAAATTTTAGTGTTTTGTTGACTACTTGCTCTCCTAACTTTTTTAGGATTTTCAAAATCATTTGTTAGAGTGTATAAAATTGATCTTGGACCTCTAACCATCGTCTTAAATTTTTGGTTGAATTGATTCCTGACATGATATTGTATCAGAACTTTGTGACAAAAA
This sequence comes from Dianthus caryophyllus, assembly GCA_023091065.1. Lineage (NCBI taxonomy): Eukaryota > Viridiplantae > Streptophyta > Magnoliopsida > Caryophyllales > Caryophyllaceae > Dianthus > Dianthus caryophyllus. The sequence continues at coordinate 3,376,910 of CM041517.1, forward strand.
GTCACGGGTTCAAATATATTATTAGTCGTCTTGCTGAATTTTGGTAGCAGTCATCACGTAAAAAACGTGACCCCACAATTAGAAAAGATAATATATTAAATATGTCTTCTAAAATAGCAAGTAATTTAAATAGTCCTTAGAAACGACAGTTACTTGGGACGGTTGAAACTTAAAACCTTAAAGAAAGTCACTCCAATTTGATGGCATTAGTTGAAGCAACCTATATAATAATAAACACCCAAAAGATGAAGTAATTAAGGAAAAAAAAAAGAGCAATAACAAATAAGGAGAGCAGATCATATGTCCCATTTAGTATCCCATTTAGTGTCTCATTACTTGATAAGGTAATAAATCCCTAGTATATATAATTATTTCTTCATTAATCTTTTATACTCAATGTGATTTATTACCATATGTAGTAATGGAACACCAAATAGAACATGAAAAGGGGACAGAGAATCCGCTCTCAATTGGAAGAAACGCAAATAAGTTGTCCCCTACAACAAAATCGAATTTAAGTACTCGTAGGGTAGTTATGTTTTTAGCAAGAGTTACACGAAAAAGTAAACACATTATACACACACATTTAACATACTCCGTAATAGTTAGTGTAGTGTAGGGTAGTAACAACGTAACTATTTTTTGTGTTATTTGTTGCAAACGTAAGTACGTAACTCCTAACCAATCGTATGGTACGCTTCATTATCAACCATTTATTCATGCTTCACCTGCCATCTTCTACCAATAACCGCTTTATGTCATAGGACGGTTTTATACTTTTATCATCCGAGGACTTATAGTTAAATGCTACATATCCACATATAATGGTTACTTACACTATACATTATAGTATAAAAGGACATATGTCAGAATCGATATTGTTTGAAGAGAAATTTAAAACAGTAAATATGTACTACTCCATATGAAGTGAAGATAGTAACTAGGTTTGGTACAATATAGAATATCAAATATTTCTAAGTCTTTCGTTAAATTATGCATATAAAATGTTAAACTCCCTTGACAAAATTATGTTTTCATAATTTTAGTCACGGCCAAATCATAATATGGTTTATTCATTGACAGTGTTCGTTTTATAAACACTAAAAAAGTCTTTGTTTTTTTTTTTTTTTTTTTTACTTATTATGAATATACTATATAGTCTCTTAATTTTTAAAATTATAAACAATTCACTGAAGACCTGAAACGCAATGAAAATATTACATTAAAATGGGAGTATTTATTTTCTCCAACAACGAACAAAATTTCTCACATTCACAAACTTATCTTCCCTCCATAATTCAACTCCAACTTCCTCTCATTATTTTCCAAACTCAATTCAATCACACACTTTTCATTCCTCAACTATTCTTCAACATCACTCACCTCCCCCTTTCTACTTCCACCATTTGTTTTTCCTCCAAAAAAAACTCCTTAAAAAAACAATGGAAGATCACATAGTAAACCTAATAATAGTTGCAGTGTGTTCATGGACTGCACTCTTCTTTTTGTTCCGAAAACTCCTTCCTAATTACTCTTTCGACTTCTGTAGCAGGCTCGTTTCCACCACTCACGCTTCTTTGGCGGTTACCTTGTCTTTTCTTTCTGTTCAAGACTTGACTTGCCCTGTCTGTCCCCTCGCTTCACCTTCAAGTCCTAAACAGGTATAAGTAGGACTTTACTGAACTGTACTGAGTTTCAATATCACCCTCTCATAAAACATAATATATACATATCGACTGAGTTTATAAGATTTTTGAAAATTGCATTTCCTAACGATGATATAATATATCGAGTGGTAATGTATGCAGATGCAAGCATTGGCAATCACGGTAGGGTACTTGATATACGACTTGGTATGCTCACATTTCGATAAAAAATCAGCTACTATCGACAACACGTTACATCATTTGGTTAGCATTATTGGCCTTGGTGCCGGTCTTGCTTATCAACAGGTTTGCTATACAAACTACTTTTCGGTTTCTGGCAATTTTATTCAATTAGTCTTATATTTCATCTGACAACCGTTTCTTGTGAAAAATGATAAATTACGACTATATATATATATCATAAGCCTTAATTATTTTTTTTATAAAAATTTGTTCTCGACCGACTATAATTAGGACATAATAATAAATGAAATATAGACGGTAGTCGTATTAATTTGAAATATATGAGAAATGGATGCAGTGTGGTACAGAGATGGCAGCAACATTGTTCATAACAGAGATTTCGAGTCCATTTTTACACCTTAGGGAGCTTCTTAAAGAGCTTGGTTACAAGGACACTGACCTTAACTTTGCTGCTGATGTAAGTTCACTACTCATAGGTATCTTTTGTTTGTCACGGAATCAAAATGACACACCGAAATTCAATTCACGTGAATTATTTTCCTATAATAATTTATCCGACTTTGGCAATATCGTATAAAAAAGAAATCACACATATTACTATCTCAGGCTAGAAGACCGGTCCAGATAATGATGACACAACCTCTTTCATTACTAACGTCAAGTTTTTTTTTTTTTTTTTTGGAGGGGGATTCGAACAAGAGACCTACCGCTCAGAGTACTTTAGTCCTGACCACTAGGCCATAACATCCTCACTATTATTAACGTCAAGTTTTAGGTTGAAAACATGAAATTTTATTTGGGTTTCTCTTATTGGACCAGTCATATAATATAAGACGATTTTATAGGAGAATCGCTGAAATAAAATAATTTTATAACACAGTTTTGTTGAAGAGAAATTGGACGAATTGGGCTGTCATTGTCCCCATTAGTGAGTGGCCCAGCCCATCAATATATGGTTGCTGTTAATCTAAATACATGGTTACCGTACCGACACCATTCGTTCACATTTCACAATACGACAAATAGTTCAAACTTTATACAATTATACTCCGTAGCAGGGTTGTAACCGAGCCGATCTGATTCCGAGCTTGGGTGAGTTCGGAATTGGCTCGGAAAAAATTTCTTGAGCTCGGAATCGGCTCTGAATTTACCGAGCTCAAAAATTCAAAACTCGGAATCAGCTCAGAAGAAGTCTCGAGCTCAACTCGAGCCCAATCCGAGCTTTGTTGGATATTATTTTTCTACGCTTTTTTTAATATCTATTATAATAAATATATTATATAACAGTTATAATAAAATATTGTATTAAAAAAAATCGATCTAAAGATATTACAAAAAAAAAAAAAAAAAAAAAAAAAAATCTATAATTGTAGCAAAATATAATGTATACACATAAACAAAATTATATTATATAAAAATGAAAACGAGTCGAAATCCGAGCTTTCGATCCGAGCTTTACTAAGCTCGGAATCGGCTCGGATTTAGCCTAACTCGGCTCGGGCTCGGGATCAGTTTGACCGAGCTCGAGCCGAGCTTTGACCGATTTGATTCCGAGGGCTCGGCGAGCCGGCTCTGATCATTTACACCCCTACTTCGTAGTTTATACTTCCTCCATTCTAATAGGTTCTTTACGTTTCATTTTTTGACAATATTCATAAGTGCGTAGAATATTCGATATAACTTTTAACATACAAACAAAAAAATAGTCAAGTGTCATCTTGTTTTAATTGTCTTATTGAGCACATTATTAATTTCAAAATTTTAAAATTTTCAAGAACGAAACCAAAGATATGAACGAAACAAAACGAGTATTGATATACGTGCATAAAGCAAACGTGAAGAACCTATCGGAATTGAGGAAGTAATATTTTCTTAGCTTATAAAAGAAACCTTTTTTCTTTTCAAACATTGTAAATAATTGCTATGTAATTTTAATCTAATCTGTTTTTTATTCTATAAAATAATTTTTTTTTTTGTACTTCACTTTCTTATATGTATTTTTTTTTTTTGAAGTAATATATTTGGACCGAAAAACAAATCTACGTTGATCTTTATCCATGCTACAATTTGATCCAATTTTATGGCATTCATTCAATGCTTTTGAATATGAATAAGACTTTATTGTATGACATTAATTACTTGAATGAGACTATTGTAGTATTAAATATTTGATCTAACATTATCATTAGTTTAGTACGTCACATCCAAAATATAAAATACACTTCTCTATCTTTTTCAGTCATTTGTTTATACTTTTCTCAAATTTTCATTACAAAAAAGTCAAACTATAAACAAATCACTGGAACGGAGGGAATATTTCGAAGTTTTAAAGTACTTTTCTTAGCCTAGTTACAAATCTACAATTAATAACAAAAGATGTCGTGACATTTTATTTTATTTAACAGATAATGTTCGCAGTAATATTCTCAATCGCAAGAATGATAGGAGGCCCTTATCTTGCATATGTTACTTTGACGGCTGACAATCCACTACTAATAAAGGTAAAACGTATTTTTCACGATAGTTTACATAAAATTATATGAATTTTATACATATACCGATAACAATAAACGAATCACTACAAATTTAAACTATTACTCAGATAATGGCGTCAGGGTTACAACTTGTGAGCGCATTTTGGTTCTACAAAATTTGTAGAATGGCCAAGCACAAAATCACAAAGCGAAACACGATGAAGAAGCTAGCATGATGTATCGGGGATTCGAACTCGTGTATTTTAGAAGTTAGGAGTTAGGACTATCGAAATATATGAACAAAAAAAAAAAGAGTAAAACTAACATGAAATAAGTGTTGATATTATTATTAGGTGTTAAACCAACTTAAATGGAGGTATTTATAAAGGTGGTTAAGGGTCCCAATTTGTTCTTCGTCATCTTAAATTAAAAGGTGATATTTTACAGCTTGCAATTTATTTATAAGGTCGGCAAATATTGGAGAAAATGGGAAATATTATGTTGATATTGATTGACGATGAAATGTCGTTGTTATTTCTAAAGGAAAAGTCGGTTTTTTTTTTTTTTTTTTTTTTTTTTTTGTGTGTTATGCTACGGCGTGCTTACTATTTTGATTACCTAGTTGACCCTCCTTTTGACCTGCTCGATCAGTATAATATAAGTAACGTATAAATTACGTTATAAGTCTGGTCCACACAATCATAGGTTCTGATATTAGATCAGAACCACAAATGGGTCTGAGTTACGCTTATAACAACTCTCTTATACTTCACCGATATAATACCTTTCATGTGAAAGTTTTTCACAATAATTGATCGAAAGAAAGAAACAATGCAGATTGTCTAAATGCTCAAACCAAACACACTAACAATAAAAACAAAAAAAGTACTCCGTATTTACATATTGTATATTACACAAGTTACTAACAGTTCTTAAGCAAAGATTACAAAATGACATACAAAAGCATAGACCAATTTTTTTTTTTTTTTTTTTTTTTTTATGACGAAGGGGTTGAGTCCCCCCGGGTACATGCATTCCCGCACCACCACATATACCGTGTAAGCCACCCCCAATGAGGGCTGCGGTGGCCAAGTGGTGTGCTTTTTTGGTTTTAATTCTTTTTTGTCCTAGGTGGGATTTGAGTCTTGGACCTCACACTTCCAGGTTAACCCAAATTCCACATAGGCAACCACCACTTGGTTAGCATAGACCAATTTACAGAAACTGGATACTACAATTATACAACTACATACTAGGTAGTATATTCTACACGACAACAACACGAATTTAACAAAGACAATGACACGAAACTAACAAGACACGACCCTGTTATTGTTGACGATTGTTGGATTAGGTTTGGAGGCGCCCAAAGTAGCGACATGATGTTGTGTCGCGTACTTGTACATTGGAACTTCCGATTCAATCACTGGTGGCTCGTTTAGGAACGCCCAATTGCTTCTTGTCCACCTACATTTATAATATAATTACTCAATTTCATCTAAAAAAACAGCATTCGAGATTGTCAGGACTTAATATCAACTTATCGATAACTCACCAACCGTTCGTCTTCATAAGATCCTCAACGGCAACATTAGTCTCGGTAACCGGTTTCAGATGGCCAACCTTGGTGTCTATTGTAGGCAAAGAATTTGCCCTTCTATACTCGTTATTACCAAAATCTTCGGTCTTTAAGTTCACGGCCTAGAAAAACAGAATAATGAAATTGTGTTATCAATACACATATAGTTCGAAATTATATGTTCGATCAATTAAGTTCATACCCTAAAATTTAACGAATAAGGTAATTCTTTCATTTATTGTCGAAACAAAACTAAAACAGTTTCTCTGAATGAAATAAATATACTTAAGTTAGTGTCTGACAAAAAAATCTATACAAAGTATCATGGAGTACGAATTTAAAAAGGTAAGAATTGTACTGCGTTTTTCGTACCTCCGATATTTTAGGGGAGACAGCTTTGAGATGCTCGTCCTCGGTTTTTTTCCTTAGTTTCCAATAATCTTCAATCCCTTCCTTAGTTAGCGACTTATTTCTCATAAGTTTAACTGAAAATATAAGAAAAATGATAACACGATTATGAACTACTTCATAACAACTCTAACTAATACGTAAAAACTTGATGTTTTAAATCGTAGAAATCGTAACGTTATGTTAAATTTGGAAACACGTACCATATTTAGGATCTTTAGTAAGAGAATCCCACCCTGCCATTAAAGAACCCATGCTTATAATTTCCGAAGTAATTATTTATTTCGATATTACTTGTATTAGCTGTATGTAATACTCCGTGTTAATTTGCTTTGTAATTATGTGAATTTTTTACTTAAGATTTATGAAGATAGTTTTTGGTTTATAAAGATGATCACAAAACTAGTGGTGGACCCTAAAATACTATTATATGAAGTCATTATTCTTATCTTATGTTGATATTTTAATTGTATTATGTTTAAAAAATAGCATGTTCTGGTATGATCTTCTTTAAGACCTTAATTGTTTATCTATTTGGAATACAGTGCTATGGTTTTTTTGCTAAAAACCATGGGCTTAGCATTTATTTGTAGTGGAAAAGTTTGTATTAGTGTTTATAATATCGGGGACATGTGGCTATGTTAGATGAAAAATTCAAGATAATAAATTATTAATGTGTACTTAATAAGTTATTATCGGATAATAAGTATTCATCGCATATATTTTATATAATAGCGACAAAAAGTTATAATTTATCTCGTAAAATTACTCTTCAAGAAAAATTAAAGTACAGTGTAAACTTCAGTCCAGTCATTTTTTAACTACGCTGTTATTAGATTTTATCTTCCTTTTTTTTTGTCAATTGAATCGCGTAATTAGTCGCATTACAATCATAAAGAGGGGGATTCAAGATCCCCTCCATCTCAACTGTTGTTGGATTTTATCTTCACGATCAATAGCATCATATGTTTCAATTGTGCATTTGTACAGGTCGGCCCAGTCCAGCTTGGCCCTCCTAATGGACCATGACTTTGATAGCCCGGCCAAGCCCGTTTGGCCCTCCCAAGCAAGGGTCGTGCCCGGGCCTTAATTTCTATGACCGGACATGTCCTTTTATGTACTCCCTCCGTTTCGGTGATTTGTTTACGTCTACTTTATACACATTTATCGATGTGAGAAGAGAGGTTGAGAAAAAACTAATAAAATAATAATATAAGTACAAATGGGGCTCCGTTTGCTTAAAATTATCAAATGTAATTGGTTGAGGGAATAGGGGTCAACTCCCACATGGGTCAAGCATGACCATTTTTGGAAAGTGTAAACAAATGACCCGTACGCCTCAAAATGAAAAGTGTAAACAAATGATCGTGACGGAGGGAGTAATTTTATAACCAACGGGCCAAGCTTATACCTTAATTTTAAAGCCCGACCCGCCACTTTTATCGACCGATTAAAGACCTTGAAAATGAAACCTGACCCGTGACCACCTCTATGCTCAATATATGGATGAATCATGAATCATTGAATTGAGTCATGTATTTGGATATATAAGAAACGTCCACGTACTAAATGTGGGCCAACAATTATTTGGAACTGAGTACCCAAGTATACCGTACAAGTTAAAGTAGTACCGTGCACATCACGTGGGTAATTATGTGCTAAGTGGTAAGAGTGTGGAACTGAGGATAATTGGGCCCGAATTTGCGTATTAAAAGTTGGGCTGAAACTTCTGAATTGGGCTGGGCCTAGACATCCCAATGTTGGATAATCTATTACTCTCACGTGCGGATATACGGATCATATAGTTAAAATTATTCCCATTTTTATTCGAATAATTTTAAGTACAATTGAAAAGAAAAATAAATTGAAAATTCTTTGTTAATAGTTACTCCGTATTATAAATAGAATAGTGACACTTAATTTGATGAAAAGGGGGACGGTTAAGTTTGGGATGGAGTACCGAGTAGTCCGTAACTCCGTACTAAAATGATTAATCAGTAGACATGTATTATTAAATAGATACGAAGTACAATTTTATAAAACATCGTTTTCTTATGTTAACTTGATTGTATGAGATATTCAATTTGAAAAGAGGATGTCATATTCTAACTAGTTTTTTACGAGTTTTAATAAGTCGAAATTTTCTTCATTGATAAATTTTACTTTGTGGTTGGTTATATTTTTTTAATGGGTGTTCAAAAATTGATATGATATAAAAATAAAAGAGCATATTTTATTTTCCAATTAACCATATTTACAAAATATACGAGTAGGATTTTAAAAAAAAAAAAAAAAAAAAAAAATTACTGTTAAAAATTATGATTAGTCATCTTTTTTTCTTTTGTAGTTTTGTGATGTACAATCAAATTAATTGGATTCATATACTTGTCCGGAACTGGGCCATGTTAATCATATTGGCCCGTGTCCTCCTAATGGCTCAGCCCAAGATACCTTTATAAGTTCATTGACTTTTGATAATTAATTGTTACTCCGTAATTGTTACGGAGTAACTAATTGTTTTCGAAGATGACTTGATCTCATATACTCCGTAATATACTCAGCATTATACAAACTTTTTGATAATCTAATATTTTATTATGGCAATCAATAAATTTAATTAAGATAATTTTAATCTAATACGGAGTATTTAACTTAAGTTCATTTGCACATCATATACTTCGTAATTAATAAGCTTTTTAAAAATCGAATTAGTTTGACTACTTTGTATGGAGTATAAAATAGCGTCATGGTTTGACATGTTAAAACTTACTCAACCCAGGACTTGTAAAACGATTCAACAGACTTAAAAGTATTTGACTAATACTTGAACAAGCAATAAACTCAATCATATGTTCAAAATGTAATTTTAGGCAAAAAATGTGAATCCAATAAAATCCGTTTGGTTGTCAACGTAGGGAGTGATTTCTCTGAGAATTTAAGCTTACCTAGGGGGAGTATGTAAATACTCCGTAACTTCTTACATATTGTAGAAAGTTACAATTCATGGGAAGTTGCACATCCTCCATTTTTGGCCACCAAACAACTCCATTTTTTTCAATTCATGAAATTTGCAATTTCCCGTGTTTTTAAATGGGCAACCAAACAAGCCCTTTAGAGTACTTGTTAGATTTGAGAGAGTCTGGCCATACATGTAGTGGGAGAAGATATCCGTTATAGAAACTCATTGGAAGCATCGATGCTAAAACCTACCGACAATAGTAAAAATATTCATGTGTCTTTATAGTTGGATTATTATGCTGCACCACTAATATAGGACGGTTTCATATGTGAAAGGGCTTATATATTACGTACAGTTTTAAAGTAGCCCCATGATGATGAAGTTGCAAAATGAGTTTTTACAAGATGAGACAACAAAAAAAAGTAGTACGTAGATGGTTTTGAGGAGAGCAGGAAATAAAAACCAGACGTAAAATGTATGTCCGCCGTTGTTTCGCCGCACCAAACCAAAACCTGACTAAAACAACACATATTTTACAATTTGTACGATTCTTCTGCTTCCTGTCATTGGACCACGTGTACTCCTGTATACGTTTACTAAATACGTACTACTGTACGAGTACTTAATTATCATTGTCTTCACCTTAGTCGATCACCGAAATTTGTTAATAATCAACTATTAATTCCATTGTAAAATCATTGTATGTGTATAATGGGTAATAAAATTACTTAATGACAATAAAATACAATTATTAACATCATACTTAGGGGTGGCAAATCTGGCAATGAGCCGAGCTGATACCGAGCTCACTTAAGCTCGAGCTCGGCTCGTATCAAATTATTAGAGCTCAAGCTCGGCTCATAGCTCAACGAGCTTTTCAAATTGCAGCTCGAGCTCGGCTCGTATAACCTTTTTAGAGCTCGAGCTCGAGTTCGGCTCGTATAATGTTTTCGAGCCCGAGCTCGAGCTCGAGTTCACCTCGTATAATATTTTTGAGCTCGAGATTTATAACACATTTAAAGTAATTCAATAGGCAATACGAAGGTTTAGAATAGAAATTGTGACTTGTAACTTTGTAATTTTTAGGAAATTCATTTATATTTTTAATTTTTATTGGTATAAAAAATTTCGAGCCTAGTCGAGCTTAATCGAGCCGAGCTCTATAGGGCTCGGGCTCGAGCTCGTATTCAAAAGCCAGGGATCGAGCTCGGCTCGGGCTCATATTTGACCGAGCTCGAGCCGAGCTTTGACCGAGCCGAGCCCGAGGGCTCTACGAGCTGACTCAGCTCATTGCCACCCCTAATCATACTCCCTCCGATTCATTAGATTTTTAACGTTTCAATATGACACAATAATTAAGAAAGGCCAAAAAAGTGGGTAAACAAGTGGGGGAAGAGTTAAGAATCTAATGAATTGGAAAGAAAGTGGATAAACAAGTGGGTAAACAAGTGGCCAAAATGGGAAATGTTAAGAGATGAAAAATCACCTCAAGAAGGAAAACGTTAAGAATCTAATGAATCGGAGGGAGTATTAACCATTGTACGCATGCAACAGTTTCGTTTTTAACATTTGCCATTATCAAATGTGTCATGATTTAGTGGCCAGTACCAAAATATTCTGGGTAGTACTGTAGTAGAGAGTTCAGTTTTAAATTTTCCATTTTCGTTATGATGGCTTGTAATTAACAATGTGCCTCCTTTAGTTTCAAATTCTCCTCCACAGCATGATTGAGAACAACTCTTCTAAATTGTCATTATCTCGCCAACTAAACGGATGTGACTGATATTATCTTAAAGTTTAGCATGCATGGATCCTCATCAATTCCGCCTAATAACTTTAGAATTTCTTGATGTCACTGTGCAGCTAGCTTGGATCATTGGCAATCGAGAAGTATAAGCTGTGTGGACGAGGTAGCAGGGGACGCTAAGCGTCCCCAGTCATCCGTACTCTGACAACTCAATCTTAGTACCCAACATTTTAGTAGATCTAGTTTACTACTTTAGAATTATTTTAATTAGGGAGCACAAATTTTGTAATTTCGATTATGAATATGCACGTACGACGATTTGATTATTTGATTGTTACTAAAAGTTTCGACTATGCTTAATGTATAGAACTAATTACTCCGTATAATTTACGTAGTATTGATCACAATAAATATTTTTTTAATCTGAGATTAGGCGCCAAAATCATTACTACGAAGGAGAAGAATTTTGATCCTGATACCTACTGCAGTAGTCACATTTTATTAACAATTCAATCTATCTTCACTCATAAAAAAAAAAATATTTATATATTTTTTGTTTTCATCATATATAATTTATATCAAAATAAAATAAAGTTTTTCATTTAAAGACCTTTCACACGTCGTTAAAATACATTTTAAAAATGATGCATTAGTAATTAGTATCCACATGAATTAATATTTTTTAAATTATTTGTTGAATGTGGGTATTTTGATTATGTCTTCAATTCATGATGCTAAATGACTAATATGTCAAATCTACTTGTCTAATTGAATATGAATATATAAACTTGAAGAATTATTGCCACTCTTTTATGACAAGAATTTTGTGTAGTGGGAGTACATATTATTCACTTACGAAATGATGATGTGTGTTAGTCAAATTATCATCATAGCTACGGGCCTTACATTCACAGTTTTGTATACCAATTCAAGTGAAACATTCACCCTATATATAGTATTTCTTCTTTTTTCTTACTTTTAAAATTGTACTATATTAAAAATATATGCATTTTTCTCATATGAATGACTCACATGTTATATATAAAGGTCTTAAAATAATTACTCACATACGAGTATATGTGAAATAATTGTATTCATTAATATTTTCGATCATATTCTATTTTTTCAAACTTTTTGCCACAAGACATTTTGCCGTTTGATTCACCTTCGTTACAAAATATTAGCCGTTGAATCTCTATCTTAAGCGGGGCTTCTTTACTACTCCCTCCATTCAAATCAACAATGCAAGTATGCTTTTAGACTTGTTTTAAGAAAATATTAAAATAATAATAAAAGGACAAAAAAGGAGGAGTAAAGTGGGCCATATGGATTAATTAAAGAGTTTAATGGGTTTAAATATTGGTTTTGGGTGGGTTTTAAGGGATGAGACAAGTGGGCCATATGGATGAAAATAGAAAGTAGTAGTGTGGATTTAAATGGATATAAAAGATATAGTTGTAGTGTGGATATGAATGGAGGGAGTATTTCCTATTATTCCGTGCATTGCACTTTATATTACAAACCAACTTAATTGATTGAGACCTCTAATTTTGTCAACAAATTGATCAGCTTGTAAGCTACAATCATTTTCATAACTTTTCGTGAATGAACATAAGTCGAGGACTAATAATTGGTAACTAAACAATAGTAAATACGGCTTATTAACAAGGTTCAATGGATAGTCAATTTAACATTCAACTATGTAATCATTACGCAGTTTCTTATATTATTATTATACACTTTTTTTCGATCATTTATTTGCTAGACACAAATTACCTAACTAAAAGTATAAATATCTTTGAAAAATTTTATACTCTGTATTAAAAATTAAATCATTATTACATTTACTTGCTATTTTAAGAAAATATAACTAAATATAAATATTTTTATTTGAAGTTTTTTTTTTTTTTCGTTTTCGTTAGTATTGTTTAATAAAAGGCGAGAAATAAAAATATTGTTTATAATAATATTTATTATGGGGTGGGCAACAAACAATTTGCACTATGGACGTACAATGTCCTACACAACACTAGTAAAATAGAGAAATATAATTTCAAGGCAACTATCGAATTGATTATGATATGGAATTATTGTCGGAATCTGTCGAATTGTTTTTTCTTGCATACGATATTCTTTTCTTGTTCAATGGGGTTGATGTTTGTACATCCATGGTGCATTTGCATGATTGTTTATGACTATTTATAATCAAACATTTTAAAATGTTATAAAACAAAATGCCTTTTATTTTTTTTACTCCGTATTTAATAGTTGACTAATAAACTACTTCCTCCATTTCAGTGATTTGATTGTTTACGTTTACTTTATACACATTTATTGATATGAAGAGAGAGGTAGAAAAAAAACTAATAAAATAATAATATAAGTACAAAGGAGATCCCGCTTGCTTAAAATTATCAAATGTGGGTCAACTATAATCATTTATGAAAAGTGTAAACAAATGATTCGTACACCTTAAAATGGAAAGTATAAACAAATGACCGGAACGGAGGGAGTAAGAATATACTTCACTAACCATATAAACTTCATATAATTCATAGAATTAACAATCTTTTACTTAAAGTCTTAAATTATACACTTCGTAGATCTTAGAATCTTTGGACAAATGAAACAGTCAACATTTTAACAACCCTAGTTTTTCTTGGCATTTATGGACTATGATGATATGCTAGTAGCTCGACTATATTTATGTTATACCGGAGTATGAATTATTCTTTTTTTTTTTTATTAAATCCAAAAATAATTTATTTTAAAATTACTGGTTATTACATAAATTAGCTCATCGTTTGCTTCATTTAGAGCTCGATTGGCACGTGATTCTTTAACTATGATTATTAATAATTAGGTTGCATTCTATAAATTTTTGACAATAATACAATCATATTCGATCATAAAGTATTTTAATAGTTTAGAGAATAATTACAAAGTATCTTATACACAGATAATACGGTGCGTTATTTTCTTATACACACAACCTACATATCTAATACTCCATACTATATATTTTTATTTATTATAGGTTTTAAGATGATATTAAACAAGATTTATTCTGAAATTACGACGTGGATACAAGTTGAATAATTAAATAAATATATTAGTCTAATAGTTTAGCACCACTTGTGCAACCTATAGAAAGCTTAGACTCGTGGAACAAGCGTTGTTTGCGGCTATTCCACATGCGAATTACGCGTAATTAACTTACTAATTATCCCGCAAAAAAAAAAAAAAAACTTACTAATTAATTTCATAGAATAAATCTGATATTTCTTCCCTGAACTACTTTACGGCTAATTAATTAATTATTTAATTAATCAATTCATTAATTCCATGTAATCGATGATTTCATGATTCTGATAAATAATGGGTACATGACCGGTGACTCTTAATTAGGGTTTTAGAGTTCCTACATCTTTATCCACGTAAATCATGACTACATTGAAAATGTGTAGTGATTCGAAACGACAAATGAATATAACAGTGAAAATACATTATACTTTAAAAAAATCTCTATGAATTATTCAAGCAAGTAGTCACGGAAATAATTGAGAAACATATCGATGAAGACAAAACTTGTATATTGTATTATTTGTACCGACATTTTTAGTTCATTTGAACTATTGGGAGAAATTTAATACGCTGAATAATTTTTCTATTGGTTTGAAATAATATGTAAATATATAATTTCAATTGTTGTTTTCCCATGGAAATGTTTGATTTGATTCCACTAAACCCTTCGTAAACACATTAGTCTCCTTAGGTATACGTTTGGATTGTAAAAAGCAATCTAAATAGTGAGATGCACTCACTCAATATTCTTTGATCTAAATGAAAAGAAAAAGTGTATATTCTTCTCATTGATTAATTTAAGTACATCAAAATAAAAGATCTTCATACTTACTTTTGAGTACTATAATATTCAGTAGTTTATAAAGACTATCAAGTTAAGTTAAATTACAACAATTTATACCAATTTGATCTAAGTGCTTATTATATAAGAAATGCGTGAAACGAATTTAATATTTATAACCTATTGCAGTGTTTCACACCCTCGATTGATCAATGTTAAAAACTACTCCTACTACTTTAAAAATCTCCGATCATAGAAAATATAATTATAGTGCTTATTATGCGACTGCTTTTAACATTTGTAACATTTTAAAATCTTCGATCATAGAAGATGCAAGTTGTTAAGTAGAATTTATTGAGATGCGAAAACAAAATTAGTCTAATAAAAACGTCAGTTGTGTTATACGTTTGTCGTACAAAATAAAACCTGCTCTTTATTATAATAATTTAGTTATTTTTATTAGTAATTTAAAATGGTTAAAAAACAAAAAGTAGGCTGTAGAAAAATGTAGAAGAGCCCAAGAATCAAAAATTGCATGAAGTTCAAGGTTGAACACACTTAAACTCTTTAGGGAATGTCTTATCGAGGTCTTCAACTTCCTCCAATATTATTTTTTATTTATTGCATAGTATTATTATAATGAATATGTACAATCAACCAAACTTTTAACCCGTACACTTTTGTAGTTTATTTAGGTCAAAATTATAGAGGGAATCAACTTTTTTTATGTTTAAGACGAGTATATATATTTTAAAATTAATTAACGTGTAAATAAGAATTATTTCGTAACATATTATGATAAAGTCGTTAAATATTTCTTTAATTATTAGGTATGGGATAAAACTCGATCGTTATATATATACTAAATTCAAATTATGTGAAATTTAAAACATGTTGTTGTTGTTGTTGTTGTTGTTGTTGCTGCGTATATAAGGTACGGAGTAATGTTTTTTGGAGGAAAAAAAATAGGCAACTTGTGTTTTATTTTTCATTCATAAACATGAAATAAATTATACGGAGTAAATAACATGTTCCTAATTTGATCACAATATTTTGTTCATTTTTTTTTTCATATATTATAGGAAAAGTGTAACTCAAAAATAGTACGGAGTAGTGAAAGTAAATGAAAAACAATCGTACAAGGGGTTGCCAATATCGCATTACATTGTACAAAACATGTGGAGCCTTTCACACCCCTTTGACTAAAGCTAATGTATTATACGAGAATAACTTAAATACGTATACGTAGTTGTATATACTACCAGTTAAATGTTGTTACTGTGCCATTGAGCTCTTTTATGTGATATGAAATGCAAGGAAATGAAAGGGTGAATAAATTGTCTTATAAACATATGGTAATCACGTTAAATACTACAGAGGGTCAAAAAATATAACCACAGGTGAAGTCGTCTCACATCAGTGGTACACTTGAGAATTTTCACCTTATATAGGCACATGGTGCCTAGCTTTTACTATTACCAATTGATTTTACAATAGTAACGATAAATTTCTGTGGATTTTAAAGTTGGACATTCTCTTCGATCCCGGGCATGATAAGGCCTCATCAAAATTCAATAATGTGTTAATTAACCATAAACCTACGGGAATTTTGTGGTAATTTTAATTTCATGTTGGTGATATATATGTTGACTAAATAATTACCACAGTATAAATAAAACAAGTAGAAGAAGCCAAGTGTTGTTGGGTAGATTGGTGTAACGGAAGAGAGACACATAGTCTTGGGTTGAAATAATACAGTGTTGTCACATGGATTCCTCTGCTTATGTCCGCCAAACATACTCACTCATGTTGTATTTCTTATTTTACCTTCTTCACTCTTTCCTAATTTTATTTCACCCTTTTTACCTTCACAATTCACTTCACATCTTAACCAACAAATCTCTTCTATTTGGTGTACATGTGATTATTTTCATTAATTAATTTTGGTGTTTGATAGATAAACTTGTAATTATACGTTTAATTAAGATACAAAATACCTTTTTATTAACTTAGAATGATTTAGATCATGCTGAAACATTTAGATGCGTAATGTGATACATATACATACGGAGTAGTTGAAGTTGTAAATTGTAATGGTAAAATAACATGCATGTACCATGCATGCCAAGTTTAATGTCTTATAAAAGTAAATATAAAAAAGAATTACTATTTGAGCAATGTCAATCTACACACTTGTCAAATAAGACCTATTCCGTATGTACGTTGTTTTTTATTAACTATTTTGTAAGTAAAATGTTTTGTAGACTATGATTAAGTTTACAAATTTATTTTTATATATACATAATGAGTATTCTATTAAATAGAAAACTTAACTGATGCTATCAAACATCTCAACAAAATACAAGTAATTTTTTTATATGACCAGTACCGTATATAGAATGATACTGTACATGCATTAAGACTTTACTATATAGCCGTATAATCGTCTCGTACAATAATTTGTGCGATTTTCAAGGGTATACTAGAGCGAGTGGGCGAAGAGCCCTAAATAATGAAGAGGAGTATGTATGGAATTAAAGTGGGTTTTATAGAGTTTAGAGAACACTTTTAACCAAAATGATGATTGAATAAAAAGTGAAAAAGCTTTATACGTTGAAATTACACAAGTGGAAAGACAAGAAAGGGCATTATTATAGGCTTGTAAAAAAAATAAAAGTAAATAAAAGGACAATAAAAGAGAGAAGACAGACCAAAGAATTGTCCTTTGTCTATGAAATAGTGCCCTAAAACATCTACCCGAAAACCCCCAACACAACAAGTAAGTCTGCCCCATTTTTATTTTTTTATATACGGAGTACTTGCATTTCATGACCCGATATACTTTTGAGATGACTACTTTTGCATGGAAATCAGGGTAAAGTCACTCCTATTGCTTCTATTCCTGTTAAAACATAATCTTATGGGACTAGCTATAGTGTGTATGAGACTATTAATCTTATGAGACGACTCGAACTGTTTAAATTGGATTTAGTGCTTGTATTGTCTTGAATCAGATTACTACGGAGTATTTTTCAAGTTGCTCTATGTGTAATTGAGGGTTGTTTTGTTTTGGAACGTTAAGTGGTCGACGGTTGTGAGACCTATAAAAATGGTCATTAGAGATAGTTTATGTGTGTGCTGGCCGGTGTTATGTGATAGCAATTGTGCAAAGCTAAGAGGAGGGGGGCGGTATGTACATGGGTGTAATTATAGAATGGTGGACTCTTCTTTATTGGCTCTTCTCACATGACCTGTTTACGTTGTTTCTAATCAGTACTCCAAACTGCTTTTCGTACCTGTATCTAGGTTTAACGTAGTCACATGTGCCTATAAAATCATAATCCAGGATTTAGGTCATGGTACCACATTGTACCACATTGTACTAGGTTATCATGGCTAATAATCCTATTTTGAGAGTGATATTGGTAAGTAGTGCCAAAGTTAGAGAAAATGGTTAGCAATATATGGGTATCAAATATCAATAGACAAAAGAAAATAATTACTCCCTCTGTCTCAGTCATTTGTTTACAGTTTGACTTTTTTCCCCTCACAAAAAAGTCAAATTGTAAACAATCACTGAAACGGAGGGAGTAACAGATTAAGAAATTTATAAGTTAAGGTATCAAGCAAAATTTTCACCTATAATTTCACTTTGTTATTAGTCCAAATTTGAACTAAGCATATACATATAGTATATATTTGAGTTATCTTGATAATAGTTCTCTTGAGTCATCATCAATCATGCCTAGTCATCATATGGTGAAATAGGTCACATGCATGTCATTCTCGAATCCTAGCTAAATACGTGAAATTTAATGCATTAGCCTATCAACATGTTTACTCGTAGATCAATTTCACTTCACAAAACCTTCAATTTCAATCCATATCTAAATTAAAATGTATGTTTCTGCCAAATTTTGTCGCGTTGACTATTTGACTCGTAAAGTGGGGTATAGCGATCTACTCGATTTAATACTTGGATTTATGTCGAATTTGGTGCGCGTAAAGGAAATAGAGTGCGGGAAAT
The DNA here is from genome assembly GCA_023091065.1 of Dianthus caryophyllus. Taxonomy (NCBI): domain Eukaryota; kingdom Viridiplantae; phylum Streptophyta; class Magnoliopsida; order Caryophyllales; family Caryophyllaceae; genus Dianthus; species Dianthus caryophyllus. The sequence goes on from CM041517.1 coordinate 3,395,819, forward strand.
AAAGTGCAAGAAAGTAAACGACACGAGAAGTTTTGGTGACGCGGAAAACCCAATGTGGGAAACGACCGCGGGGGGATCTGTGTCCCGCCTAATGTGCTCCACTAAGTAGTTGAATTACAAGCAACACGTTACAAAACACTTGCAGAATTTAGAATATAAGGGACGTTTTCTGGTGGAATATGAGTGATCTGGGAGAATGAATGTAGTTCTGGAGGAGTAGAGCGTAGATTGTTGTAAAGTATGACGAATAATGTTGTAACCTTGCTCCAATGCTGCTACCTTGCCTTTTATAGGAGGGGAATATAGCTGTTTGGATACTTTGCACTTGCTGAGGGTCTTCTGGAGGTCTCTGCGGGTTGTTACCTGGATTTTAGGGAGCTGTTTGACTTCTTCCTTGTGGTCATGGGGATAAACTCTCCTTGTTACCCTAGCCGTCCGGGCTTGCATGCGTCTTTGGGCCTTAGTCTTGGCTTTGCCTCTTGTTTCCGGCCCACTTAGCCTACTTTGGTCTCAGGCCATTTTTGGCCCAAACAATAGCCCCGGGTTTTCTTGCCTTGACGTGCAGGAGAGGTGAGAAAATCCTTCCGTCTACTTCAGATCGCCGCAGTGCTTCAAATTTGACCGCTGTGGAGGAAATCTTTCCTGCTGAAGTAAGTGGCTTGTCTTGCTGAGGAGATGCTTCTGGCTGTTGTGGAAGAGTTCCTACCTGCTGAGGAGGCATCCTTTCCTGCTGAACTGGCTGCTTCCTTTGCTTGGTTGTCATCGTGACACGTGGCGTCACCCTAGTGGTTCCTCGAGAAGAACAAAATGGAATGACCGATTTGGTCAAGTCTCGGCAAACTCTCCTTTTAGTTGCCTCATTAATTACACTCCCAACTTCCTCAACTTCTCCCACGCCTCTCTCTCTCCCAACCCCCTCCTTATAAATTCCCTTCCCCTTGATTTGCATGTTGTTTACGAAACTAAGCCCCAAAAACACGAAACCCCTTCTTCTTCCTCTTCCATTGAGATCCGCGGATCGTCGTTGTTTTTCCCTGTAATTTCTTGCTTGTGCTTCTCTTACTTCTCTTGAATGTCGCCTTCTTCACCTCTCCCCGAGCCGGAGGCCTTCATCCCTACCGTAATCCTGAAGGGAGGACTCGGTGCCTGCTCGCCTCGTCGAAGTCCGACGACGACGAGATTGCCGTGATCTTCAACCTAGATGAGGGGGTTGAATTTTATGTACCCCGAGGCAGGAGAGGCGATTTCCACCGCAGCGGTGGGTTTGTGTATATCGTGCCCTTTCTCCTTGGGTCTTCGCTTCCCATTCCTCGTATTTATTCAAGACTTCTTCCGCACCTTCAAGGTGTCTCGCGCATAAGTGCTCCCCACGGTTGGAGGATCTGTTGCGTGCATTAACGCCTCCTCGAGGACCATCACCGGTCCCTGGCGGTGGCGACATCGGGATGACCATCGGGTGAGGCCTACTGCGTGTAAGCGCTTTACTCTGAGGGTCATGGATAAGTCGAATATGCTTATCAAGCTTCCTTCTAAGGCGGCGGATTCGGGCTGGGCCAAACACTATATTTTTGTGAGGATTAGTAGTCTAAACCACTTGACTGGCTATCTGCGCGACACTTGGCTCAAGCCACAAGGTAAGGTGTGACGTTTGTCTTGTGCTGGCGCACCGTCGTGCTGAACTTTTCTCATTTGTTCCTTGCATCAGGTTCGTTGAGGTACCAGCCTTCAAATCCTGGGAGGAAGGTCTTGGAGAAGCTGAGGCGGTTACCGGTGTCTGAGAGAACTTTCCCTGCGCCTCTGCAAAGTAGGGTTCGTGATTTGGACTCGTTGCTCAAGAGCGAGGAAGAGGAAATGTCTTCTGGCAATGGTATGTCTGCTTTGTCTGTGTTGCTTGTCTACTTAGTGGAGCGGTTGCCTCCGTATGTGAACCTGATGTGCGTACTTTGTTGTTGTAGGGAAAAGAGGGATGTCTGCGGCTGACGTGATTGCCCTGGAGAGGGAAAAGAAGAGGAGGGCGATGGCTGGCTCTTCCAAGACTGAGGAACAGGTAGCTGTGCCTGTGCCCTCTGAGTCCCACGTGCTGATCCCGGCGTCTCCGTCGCACTCATCTCGCAGGAGGACACGCAAGCATCCTCAACTTAAACCGGCGGGTTCTTCTCAAGGTGACGACTGCATTATGGTGGAGCTGCCTGGCTCTTATGATGGGCGTGGCGCCTTCCCTCCCCAGATTGCCGGACCATCACATTACCTGGGTTCAATACGCTCATGAGCTCCAAGAGTGTTGCTGAGAACGTAGAAGAAATGGTCGCCTGCTCATTCCAGGTATTAGTTGTGTGTGCTGTTTTCTGCTTGTACGGGCGTGAGCCTTTCTGTGGGTTCCTGATTGTCTTTCTACCTGCAGGGGTTTCAGAGTAGCCTATACCTGAAAGGGGTGTGGGCTGCGGCGGAGAAGGAGCGTCAGGAACTTGCTGCGAAAAACAAAGCGCTTGCCTCGAAGTTGGCTAGCACGGTCAAGAAGTGTGGGGCTGCTGAGGCGAAGAGCCGAGCAAAACCGAGGCCGAGTTGATTGCTCTTGCTCGACAAAGCCTTGGCCGAGGTGAAATTTGAATGACATGGGTGAAGTTGAGAAAAAGAAGGAGCGCCTACGTAGCTCACAGGCGTACTATTCCTGGCTGGGAAAGGTGGAGTGCATGGAGGCTCATGCTGAGGGGAAGTCTTCTTCCTGGGATGCCGTAAAGGAAAGAGCTGAGTTCGAAGAGTTCTTTGAAGGGAAACCTGCGCCCCTGGACTCTGACGTTGCGGAAGAGCTTGCCAACATGGAAGCTGAGGGTGTTCTGCAGCTCTGAAGAGGGTGTGGTGGGCGGTCAGCGGCCCATGTCGTGGAGAAGTGGCTACCTCTGGTGGCGGTACCTGAAGGTGATGACGACATGATCAAGCTTCTTGAGGTCCTTTATGTAATAGGTTAGTTGATGCGTTGTCTTTGACTTTGCGAACCGTGTCCTTTATTTTTGATGGCCCACCACAAGGGTGGTGTGGCGGTGTAATCTCGTACCTTGGCTTGCGTGGCCGTACTTCTCCTCGTTTTGCTTTACGGGCGCCCCGTGATGTTTGGAATTGTCTTTGGCGTGACCCAGCTCTGTTAGTCCCAGGACTTCCGTTGAAGTTGGTTACCCGTGAACATATTTTCCAGTTGTTAGTATGCATCTTTGGTATGCTTTATAAGTCGTACGACGCCGCATCGTTATGTCGTATATAATATGCGTGTGTAGCGTTAGTTTATCTGTGGTGTATGCATGTATTAGCGTTTGACCCTAGTGGGCGTACGCGTTTATGTATGTATGTGTTTTGGTAAAAACTCTACAAGGGTGAAAAAGAGCTAAGATGGGCCAACTAGTACTGTTTGTGAAACAGAACAGAACATAGTCTACTCGAGCAGGCTGATGACGCTAGATTAACGAAACCAAGCGAGAACATAGCCTTCTCAGAACAGAATTGAGGGGACAACGAGATTGATATTGTGAAACCCCGAGAAGAAGATGGGGGAAAGCTGCGGGCTACCAAGCAGGACTTCTTTTATTAATCTCATGATGATTACAAGGCTTTTGATTCTGATTGAATGATTTTAGTAGGAGAAACTAGCGAATAATGCTAATACATCGTTTATGTGTACTTCTATGTGAAAGTATAAAGAAAAACCTATGAGAGAACATATGAGAGACCTCTCGAAAAATGACTAAGTGAGCCTCATATATGGTAGAATGCTCACAATACAACTCCTAAAATCTAGGGCCCACTATCTCATGAACTTAGGTAGTTGGATAACTACCCACTATGCATGACTTGTAACTTCCCATTATGACTTCTATTCTGATCCGCAGAACTGCATGCCAATAACTACCCATGATCTTAGGTGGTTAAATAACTTCCATTGACTCCACTTCTGCTCAGCTATGATATCTTCCATTATCCCATGATCTTTGTAACCGCTATAGTTGACTTCTGCTGACCACAACTGCCATGCCTCTTCTGACCTGTTCTGGGCGATAACTGCCATACCTCTTCTGACCTGTTCTGGGCTATAACTGCCATACCTCTTCTGACCTGTTCTGGGCGATAACTGCCATTGTTCTTCTGTCCTGCTCTGTACCATATTCGCAACGTCTATCCAGAACTGCCAATTCTGGGTAGTGTAAAATGCTGGTCATAACAAATGCCCCTTGTTTTCTCAAGTGCGGCGTTGACAATCTTGAGGAAACAATCTGTCTAAACACTTCTATACAGAATAGACTAGAGTAAAACAATGGTATAAAATTTTGAACAACTATGCATCGGCAAGACTTGTGTACCACATTCAAAGAGACAACGTTTAAATCAGTAGGAGAGAATTAAAACCTGATTGAGGCTTCACGCATTAGCGATGACTAGTAAATCGTAAGATAAACTTGAACATACAACGAATAGGTTATCGGCCAGACTTGGGGAGCTTGTACCTTGCTTTGAAACATTAGAGTTTGAACCTTGATATGGCTTGTTGGACAAGAGATATTCCCTTAGTATACCACGAGCTTTGGACTTTCCTTAACCTTTAAAAAGGAAGGCTAGCCATGTTGTGCAATGTGGGGGATAGTTGAGACCCATTAGATTGTGCAAAACTTGCGGTGATTTGATCTGTAGAAATACTTCGTTTGTCTTTTGATAATGCATCGTATGAACTATTGTTTAACCTTCTGAGGATGGTTAAATACTTTGTGCCTTGTCTTCGAAGGGCTTTACGTGTGTATGCCTTATCTTTCAAAGGGCTTCTTAGTTATGTGTGCCTATGTCTTTCAAAGGGCTTAACCTTACATTCTTGTGGATCTTTTCTTAGTCTAAGCCAAGCAAGACATTTTCTAGTGCCTTTCTGACGGCCGGTTTGCTAAGTAATTAGCCTTGGTGGTCCAAAGGACTTAATCACTTATTGTATTATTGCTATTCTTGTATTGTTACGTGAATGCACTAACCTCGAGGTGTACACCCAGGACTTATGCATGATCATGGCTAACCTTGAGGGATATTATAGGACTCTCTTAGCAGTTGGCTAAGCCTGGTGTCAATCAGAGGCGCATCCTCTACTGAGGCGGGTTTGCTCTGCGGGAGTTTGCCTTTGTCAGTCTGGAGGAAGATCTCCGCTGCGGGTGGTTTGCTCAAGAGTGAGGACTAAGCTCAAATCTGGAAGACAAGTTTCATTCTTACAGGCTGGAGGGTAACTCCAAAATATTGAGGACAAAGGCCGGAGGTTAAGCTCAGTACGAGAGCCGGAGGATAAACTCCTGAGTAGAATTGAAGGATAAACTCTTGATTAGATGTGGAAGATAGACTCTTGACTAGAATTTGGAGGATAGACTCCTTTATTTGTAATATGTGGCATACTAGATTTTTAGTGGATTATTTGTGATAATAAAAATATTTACTCTTGTAATTAAAGCGCAATCATAAAACAAGAAATAAAAATTAGACTATACCATTGGACATTGGCTCTACTTTTACAAGGCGGAGGTCTAGGCTCCAAGGCCCGACGATATGCTCGAGACCAAGGACTAGGCTCAATCTTTGGAGGGCAAGCTCCAAAGATCTTTGAGACGAGGCTCAAAACTATAGATATGCTCAAGATTGAGAACTATACTCAAGATTAGAAAACCTGACTTCAAGAGTCTTGAAGATCAGCTTTCGGGAGGCTGAAGGTAAGACTCAATATCAAGATTGCATAGAATAAGCTCCAAAAATAGTAGAATAAGATATATGGTAGAACTTGAGTGCAATTAGGATCCAAATAAGATGCTTAGTATTCATATAATCCAAGAGCGACAAGATAAGGTCGTAGAAGCGCTAGGATGAACTCAAGGTTGGCAACATAGTGCAAGGCGTAATAAATGAAAAATATTCTTCAAGGTTTGTATGGCAAGGAGCCTTAAAAAATAAGATAATATGCTCGAGATAATATATGCTCCAAGATCAAACAGCGTGACCATAAACACAAGATAATATGCTCCAAGACTCTTGGTATAATATTACGAAGAAACATTTGATATATAATAAACAAGATTGAGAATACTTTGAGACTTTGAAAAATCTTTGTAAAATGTAAAAAACTTGGTTAGTATTAACCATTGATGTGTTCAATGGTTTTCTCATAATAAAATAATATAAAGTAAAGCGATTATGAAAAATAAATTAATTGAAATTAAATAAATAGAGCTTGAGTTTGGTTGATTTCAAGCTTTGGAATCAACTTTCCCTCAAAGTTACCAATTCATGTGCCCCTTGACCGATGATGGAGTCAGCGAGGTAAGGACCTTTCCAACTTGAGGCAAACTTGTTTGATGCTACTTCTCTTGCATTCTTGAATATATTTCTCTAAAATAATTCTCCTTTGCCAAGGGCTCTCGCTTTGACATTCTTGTTGAATCTTCTCACCATAACACCTTGATCTGAGGTCGATGTAATCTTTCTTTGCATTTCTCACTTGTTCGAAGATTTCAAGGTTAGTTGAACAAAGAATAATTTTAGAATCTAGAATACATAGGACATACCTTGGTGTTTGAATAACCAATTCTGGAAGGATAACTCTTTCACAAACATAAACAAGTTAGAAAGAAGAAAGAAAAATGTCTTATAAAAACTATAATGAGCTATAAAACTATAAAGGTTGATGCAACTAACTTAACGTCAACTTGTTATTAATAACAAGAAGCGATGAATGCGTACCTTTAGATTTTGCTCTCCTTAACAACAAATTACCTCTTTCACTGTTTCAAATATGTACAGCTTCTATTCTGGAGCAAACGACATCTTCTGTCTTGGAGCAGATGACTTCTTCTGTTCTAGAGGCGAATGACAAGCTGCTGCTCTAGGGCAAACGACAACGTCTGTTCTGGAGGCGAACAACAGCGTCTGTTCTGGAGCGAGCGACAAGCGTCTCTTCTGGAGCGAACGACAACGTCTGCTCTGGAAGCGAGCGACAACGTCTGTTCTGGAGCGAGCGACAGCGTCTGTTCTGGGGCGAATGACAACTTTCTAGTGTCATCGGTGCCCCCACTTTGTAGTTTAGAAAACAAGGACAACAATCTTCTATACAAAAGCTCTATCTTGACATTATTTAGGTCATCTCTAACAGAAGTGAATTTTCACTGCCACATACTTCTCAAAAAACATGTGAGCTCGTAAAAATTATAACCTTCACCCTTTCTTAAAACAACTCGTCAACCTTGAGCAATAAGAATATGAGACCGTTGAAAGTTCGATCCGTTGGTATAAGGTTGAAAACATTCCTGCAAAAATAAACTCAAAAAGCAACGGCTACAAAGACAACATAAAAAATCATGCGGACACGTACCAGATCAGGATTAAAATTCGGGATCAGAACTGAGCGAAAATTCAAACCTGTTCTGACAATCACTTCTGTGAATGTCTTGCCGACCACGTACCAATGAATCCATCACCTCATACTACTTGTTGGGTTGACTTGCTTTGACCAGCGCTGACTTGCGAATCTTGACTTTGTCAGTACTGGTGACTTGCTAAAACCTCAGAGCTGACAGTCTTGAAGAAGAGAATTCAAGACACAAAGATGCCCCTAGTTTTCTCAGAAACGTTTAGTAAACTCAAAGAAACAATTCTGAAAGATAATTCAGAACACAACGAGCAGAAGATAAACAACCAGAAAATATAACGGGTAGGAAATAAAAAGGGTCAAGATTCAAAGATAAGCATCAAGACTTATATATAGACGTCAGACCAGAATTGGTAAAAATTCAAACCTGATCTGGCTGCTCATTGTAACAATGATAAACTTCTGTAAAGTTTGAAATTCTTCCAACGGTAGAGTCCTGAAGACTATAGGATTGATTCTTGCTCAAAGCCGTGAGCAAGAAAATTTGAAAAGAAACCTCATGCAAAATCAATCATCTTCAAGCGTTAGAAAAACTCAGATTTGTAAAAAATAATTAATCACTTACAAAATTTAAAAGATAATAGAAATAAAATAATAACACATGAGCAAATTAATCACAAGATCAAGACAAGACTGAAAATCAGATCTGTAGCAAGTTTCACACTTACAACCTTGGCTACTCTGCCCCTTTGTGGCGATTTCAGGACTATGTCAATCCTGGTCCTCTGACATTAGCAACTCTACCAGTGTGGAAGGTCTAAGCTTTCATTATTCTCTCTTGACCAAAATCTCAAGGCCAGAGTCTCCCTGCAGCCCAGATCTGAAATTCGCCACAAAATCTGCCAAGGATTCTGACCTGATGGCAGTCTTGGCCTGCAACTGATGTTATACATAATAATCTGCACAAAACCATTTAACCATTCTCCCGGACAGTTCAGACTTTCTCAAGACTGACTTGACTGAAAAAGTTAGTCTAGACAATAATATGATAATTCTAAAAATAAGATTAAACTTTGTAATATACATTAATTAAGTAAAAATGTATATTTCTCGAAGAGTGTACCTTATTCCGGCATCCAAGAAGTTCTTACTTGCATAATATATGGGATACTGTAGATTATCCTCTTCATCGAACAAGACTCAAAAATTGGTATGATCTGCACAGAACTGAATAACAGTTCTGACCTGCACAACAATGGATAATATGATCAGCACATCACTAGAGAGTATGATCCGCACAGAACTGACTTCAGATCCACTCTTGCCAACAATGTGCCCTTAAAACGGTCTTGGTGAAACGCCGAATGAGTGCTTGACAAGATTGAACTTCATGTTATATCTCTCCAAGAATACAAAAGGATGCTTGCACGCGTCAAATGTGATCTGTGACACTCTTGGACTTCATCACCAAATCATACGTGTACACCTTCGTTGTGTCCCCAATAAAAATACTCCAACATTGTGCTAATTACCACCTTGGTAGGTTGCCCCTACATCTCTCAAAGCGTAAGGCGTAACAAATTAAAAATATATTATGCAAAAATAAAATTCATCTTACGATGGTAGGATACACCGATTCGATTGGACTTGATGAAACCATCCACAATTGTAAGTTACTTGTATCCTGAAATCTTGGCAAACACAACATTAGTATTGGGTAGATGAAAAGAATCTATGTGCAAACTTTATCTTAAATAAACATAATCAACACTTGAAACATACCATGTTTTTGTCGGATGAATTACTCGATGGTTAACCAATCAAGATACATTACCTCTCTTACCATTTCATGTCTAGAAGCTTTTTTGAACCTCGTCGTTAATTATTTCCTTTGTGAGAAATCTCTTGCGTCTCCATTGTACATACTTGGACTTTGGGCCAACATCAGACTTGTGAGCGATCAGACCAGGACATGACTTATACCAGTCCTGTCAAAGCGAGTCCACGCATAGAACAGGATACTTTGGTGTAAAAAGGTTAACTACCAAGGTCATACCTGATTCTGGCCGGTACATCTCCTACCAGTAGTTTCTCACCAGAACAGGAGTGGCTGAGGACGTCTCTGCTCTGTCTTGTCTGACTTATCAGTTGACTTGTTTCTTTGATTGCAATATAATGAATTTGTTGCTATGATAGCTTCAAGCCTATTACGTAGCACTCTTGTGCATTCTGCCATTCTCCGTTGATCATCATTATTCCTACTTGATTGACATTTCGACATATTAGTGGTACGTCGAAGGCTTTGAGCATGATATTATGAATTAAAACATACCAAGCAAGATACACAGCGTCATCAAATTAAATCAATAAAATAACTAAGAGAAGAGACTCCCTTTGTAGGTAGAGAAATTTTGCCCAAAGTATGTTGGCCTAGGTCTCTCCGTAGAATCACAAGCATGTTATAATTTGTAGTGAGTTTATCATGGTTGATCCTCATTTCTTCAAGACACCAAGCATAACCATTGAGAACTGCCTTGACAGATCTCACACGATCAAGAGTCGCTAGCTTCCAGTTCTGTTTAGTTCTGTTGGGGACGACATCATTTCTTCTTAAGTTATCATTTACGGTACTGCAACTTTAAGCCAAACCACAAATATTAGAACCGTCATTAGCATAATAAACTTTATGAGTGTAAGGAGAAAAAGGTGGAGATTGATTTGGCTCTTGTGATTGTGGTTTTTCAGTCTTGTTTGTATTCCTCCGTGCAGGACTGGTTTGTGTCCTTCAAGCGTCCAGAACTGAAACATCTATAACAAGACTCTCAAACTTCAAAATCAATCCTGAAAAATCTATAACAAGAATGTTAATATCAAAATTGTCAATCCAGAATTGAAAACTAGACCGTTAATATCGAAATTATCAGTCTAGAACAAGACTGTTAACATCGAGTTTACTAGTCAGAACTGAAAACAAGACTGCTAATATCGAGATTATCAGTCCAGAACTGAATACAAGACTGCTAAAATCAGATTATCAATCCAGAACAGAAAACAAGAGAGTATTCAAAAGCTCTTATCTTAGGGCTGGATGAGTGGACATGTGTTCACTCTTGTCTCAGTATGAACCAGTTCTGTTCTGCTGACGACGACCACTTCCGGCTTTTGTTAGGCCTGTTCTGACACAAACTCCGCTGTTCTGTTTGTTGAAGGCATCTTCTTCAAGTATGACGACCCTTGCTTGTAAGTACGAACTGCCCAGAACTGTCACAGTTCAGAATTGAGATCTTTTCTTTGTTCAACTCTGCACTACTCCAGCAAATGACGGAAGCTATTCTGGCTGGAAGTTTTGACATCGAACCTCCACCCATTTCAAGTGGAGTTATCATACCTACTCCAGGGTTCCAGGAGTTGAAAGCTGAGAGCAGAACAAACTGGAGGTCCTACCCAGGACATCAGTCCAAACATGCCATCTACAGGCGTGGAGAAAATTGTCCAGAATACGACGGAAAAGATTGGCCCAGAATTGCTCAGGACTGACATTACAGAAGTGGAGCCTTTGCATGCAAGTCTCCCTCAGGATCTTTGGGAATAAGAACTATGGCGTCCTCTATTTGTATTGCGCGTGGTCTTGAGGATGTTACGTACTATAGCACAACTTCAATTGATGGAGCGTTGAATTTTTGAACATCCTTCAAAGCCGCAAAATTGTTGAAGGAGGATCCTTCTTTTTCTTAGGAGAAGCTTACGGTTCTAGAGAGTCCTCTTTAAGTTGATCTTCAAAGCCTTTGTCCCCATCATGATAGGAAAAAAACTTTTCTTTTTATGATGAAAGACAAGTTTAATTCTGGCACGATTCTTGTGTTGTAACCACTAGTATCGCCATTTGGAGTTCTGTTCGATTCAAAGTGACTCAATTCTCTTTGAGTCTTGTAACTTTTGTAGAATTGAAGCAATCCTTGAGCAAGATTTCTCCAAATATTGTGCTTCTAGTTGTTCAAGGGTCTTGTCAACCATGTGGTCATGACAAGAGTGTGTTTTGTGGAATTTTGAGAAGAGAGTTTCACAAACTAATAAACTAGATGCCCCACGGTGGGCGCCAATTTGTTTTGGTAAAAAACTCTACAAAGGGTGAAAAAGAGCTAAGATGGGCCCAACTAGTCTTGTTTGTGAAAGCAGAACAGAACATAGTCTACTCGAACAGGCTGATGACAACTAGATTAAAAACCAAAGCGGAACATAGCCTTCTCCGAACAGAATTGAGGGGACACTTGAGATTGATGGCGAAACCAGAGAAGAAGATGGGAAAGCTGGGCTACCAAGCGAGGACTTCTTTTATTAATCTCATGATGATTACAAGGCTTTTGATTACAATTGAATGATTTTAAGTAGGAGAAACTAGCGAATAATGCTAATACAACGTTTATGTGTACTTCTATGTGAAAGTATAAGAAAAACCTATGAGAGAACATATGAGAGACCTCTCGAAAAATGACTAAGTGTGCCCCTATATAAAGGTAGGATGCTCACAAAACAACTCCCTAAAATCTGGGCCACTATCTCATGAACTTAGGTAGTTGGATAACTACCCACTATGCATGACTTGTAACTTCCCATTATGACTTCTATTCTGATCCGCAGAACTGCATGCCAATAACTACCCATGATCTTAGGTGGTTAAATAACTTCCATTGACTCCACTTCTGCTCAGCTATGATATCTTCCATTATCCCATGATCTTTGTAACCGCTATAGTTGACTTCTGCTGACCACAACTGCCATGCCTCTTCTGACCTGTTCTGGGCGATAACTGCCATACCTCTTCTGACCTGTTCTGGGCTATAACTGCCATACCTCTTCTGACCTGTTCTGGGCGATAACTGCCATTGTTCTTCTGTCCTGCTCTGTACCATATTCGCAACGTCTATCCAGAACTGCCAATTCTGGGTAGTGTAAAATCTGGTCATAACAGTATGTATGTATGTATGTGTGTGTGTGTGTACGTATGTCGTGCATGCACATGTAGTAAGTTAAAATGCCGAACCATCTTAAAACTTACGTATGTAGGCGCCGTGTTGTAGCTAGGGCGAGCGGTGGGATCTCCGCACGTAGGCGCCACCGCTGCACTCCCAGCGAGCGTACGTGTGGGCCCAACTAAATGTCGTAACCAGCTGGGTGATCAATCCGGTGGGTGTGGTCAGGCCATCGTTCGTTGCAATCTCGCTACCGCCCCGCACGAATCCGGGTTTGCTACATGGATGCACCGTTGGCGTTTTTGCCAACGGCCTTCCGATGCTTAAGTCAGTAAACTTAATAGAGGAAATTGCGTTTATTAAGAAAATGAGATTTACAAAACAAAAAGCTAAGTACGGAATTAAATGTGATACTTCCTGAGATGCACAGCGTTCCAAGGGCGAGGGACCATCTGACCTTCCAGAGTCATCAGGCGGTAAGCCCCGTTCCCAGCTATGCTTTCTATCTGGTAGGGTCCTTCCCATCTGTATGCGAACTTTCCTGCCCTGGTGTTCTGGGTGTTCTGGAACACCTTCCTGAGTACCAAGTCGCCGACTTGAAAGGCCTTTATCCGGACGTTCTTGTTGTAGCTCTGGCGATCGCTCGCTTTCGGCGCTAACCCGATGGTAGCCATGTCTCTGAGCTCACAATCAGGTCCAGCCGCTGGACACCGCTCGATTGATTCTCATTGCACATCCGTATCGGTGTGTTGGTATCCTTACTTCTGTAGGAATGACCGCCTCTGTGCCGTATACCAGTGAGAACGGAGATTGTCCTGTAGCTTCTTTTGGAGTAGTCCTGTTGGCCCATAGCACCATTGGCAGCTCATCTGCCCACCTGCCTCCTTTCTCTTCCAGCTTCTTCTTCAGGTTGTCCATGGTGGACTTGTTGGTAGGTCTCGCTGTCCGGATTGGATTGTGGGTTGTGTGGGGTGGATCGCAGAAAATCTATGTTCCACCTCGCACGTAAAAGCTTCCGTTTTGTGGGATATGAACTGGGACCCGTTGTCACAAATGATTCGTGCAGGGATTCCGAACCGGGTGAGTACGTTTCTCTTTATGAACGAGATAACTTGTGTGTCCGTTACTTGGCTGAGTGCTTCTGCCTCGATCCATTTTGAAAAGTAATCCGTCATAGCGAGCATGTACACGCGCTGACCGGGTGCACAGGGTAGTTTGCCAACGATGTCCATCCCCCAGACCATGAAAGGCCAAGGCGACATTATGGGGTGAAAGAGTTCGGCGAGGCGTCTTTGTCTTGGTGCATGTCTCTGACAGGCGTCGCATTTTCTGGCGTATTCAACAGCGTCTTTTCTCATTGTTGGCCAATAGTACCCCATCCTGAGCGCTTTGTTGGACAGGCTGCGACCACCAGAGTGGTTGCCACAGTCTCCACTATGTAATTCTTCCAAAGACGGCCGAGCGCGTGGTCGCTCCAGACATCTCGGTATGGCCCTGCACCTTCCGAACGAGCGATTGCCGTCGATGAGGAGAAACTTTGAAGCTTTCATCCACGAACCTTCGGCCTGGAGTTTGTCCCGTGGTAGCTTTCCATCTCGTAACCATTTGATGTGCGGTTTGTCCACCCAAGTGCTTCTTTGTTCTGTTGTTCGCTGTTCTGTTGTTCTGTTGCCACTGTTTGTGGTGGGGTGTGGGGATCTTGAGTCTCCTTCTTTGTCTTTGAAGAGGAATCTGGTCATTGTCGGTGTGCAGTTGGATCCGGTTTCGTAATTGCCGAATGTAGAGCGTGCAAGATTGGGATTGTTGAGATAGCGGTGGAGCTAACGTTGCACCAAGGTTGGCTAGGGCATCGGCGTGTGCGTTTTGATCTCGGACCGCCGATCTCTACCTTGTCGAACTTTTCTATGATCAGGCTAACAAGATCCAGGTACGCCACCATTTTTGAATCTCGATTTGCATACGACTTGTTCACGTGGTTAACGATAAGCAAAGAATCACAAAATATTTTGATGATTTCACCTTTAACTCGATGGCCATGTTGAGTCCCATGATAAGGGCCTCGTGCTCGGCTTCATTGTTGACGCTTTGAACGCATGCCGTCTGCTTTGGACTATGTACTCCCTTGTGGCGACTTTAGTACAAGCCCCACTCCTACGCCTCATTGATTTCTTTGCGCCGATGCGTGTATAGAATCCATCGTCCGGTGCCGTCTGCTTTGAGCAACAGGACCTCGCCGTCTGCACCTCCTTGTAGGCTTGGACTGAAGTCTGCCACAAAATCTGCAAGTGCTCGTGATTTGATGGCCGCCCTGGTTCGCATCTTGTATGTCGTACTCCATCGAGCGGATCGACCACTTTGCCATTCGCCACGACAATTACGGCTTACGCATGGCGCTTTAACCCGGGATAATTAGTCCGCACAATAATGGTATGACTTTCAAAATAAGGACGTAACTTTTGCGATGCAATCACAAGCGAATAAACAAGTTTTTCAAGAGGAGTGTACCGTGTTTCTGCATCCAGTAGGCTTTTACTTACATAGTATACTGGCAGCTGACTCCCCAGTTCTTCCCTTACCAAAGACAATTGATCGCGCCGACACGGACAGGTACAACAGGAGATCTTCGCCTTGCGTTGGTTTTGACAGCAGTGGAGGTTCTGCAAGATAGATCTTTAACTCTTCAAACGCTTTGCTGTGGCTTTCTGTCCAGTTGAACTCTTTGTTCTTCCTCAGGGTGTCATAGAACGGCCTGCATCTGTCCGAGGATTTGGAGATGAACCTGTTCGCTAACGCGCTCGTAAGTTCTGTCGTCCTTGACTGTCTTTGGCGGCTGGAGGTCGAGGATAGCCCTTATTTGCTTTGGGCTGGCCTCAATCCCCCTCTTCGTGACGATGTGACCCAGGAACTCCCCGGCTGTTACACCGAAGGAACACTTTGTAGGGTTGAGCTTCATTCTGTAGGAGCGAAGTACGTTGAACGTTTCCTGGAGGTGTTGGACATGTTGAACCTCCTGTTCAGATTTCACGACCATATCATCTATGTACGCCTCCATGTTTTTTCCCAGCTGGTCCTTGAACATCAGATTTACGAGGCGTTGGTACGTAGCCCCGGCGTTTTTCAAGCCAAATGGCATGACGCCAGAAGCAATAAATTCTCTTTCTGACCGGAAAGTCGCTTTCTCCTGGTCCTCTGGGTGCATTTTGATCTGGTTGTACCCACTCCAGGCGTCCAGGAAGGTGAGCATTTCATGCCCTGCTGTCGCGTCCACCATGGCATCGATGTGAGGTAGCGGAAATGGATCCTTCGGGCATGCCTTGTTTAGGTCTGTAAAGTCTATGCATACGCGCCACTTGCCGTTTTTCTTGCTGACAACCACCACATTGGATGCCCACGTCGGTACTTGACCTCCCCGATTTTTCCCGGCCAGCAGTTTTCCACCTCCTCGCTTATGATTTTGTTTCTTTCGGCGCGAATTTGCGGCGCTTTCGCTGACCGGTGGATCTTTGTGGGTCCACGCTTAACTGTGTGTAATTACGGTAGGTCTATGCCCTCCATGTCCTCATGGGACCAAGCAAAACAATCGAGGTTAGCTTTTAACAAATTGACGAGTTCGATTCTAGTATTACCTCGCAGCCCTCTCCTACGAGTACCACTGCCTGGATGCTCGTGGTCTATCTGGACTTGATCTAGCTGTGGAGCACTGGGTTCCTCGTAGACCCCCTGAACTCGCCTGCTCTGTAATTGCTATGCTGGAGGTGGACCGGCGGATGGCTTCAAAGCCAAGGAGTAACAGTCTTTCGCCGCCTTCTGGTCGCCTTTGATCACCTGAACTCCCCAGGTGTGGGAAACTTCACGACCGTGGTATGTGGAGGTATCGCCTTCATAGCACGCAACCACGGTCTTCCCAGGATCACGTTGTAAGAGGACGGGTTGTCTACCACCGATATGTCACTCGGCCGTTGACTTCGGGCGTCACGTTGGAATTGAGATTTCGCCCAGAGAGTGCGTTGTTTCGCCGCTGAACCCGACCAAGGGCACCGATTTCTTCTGCAGGTCCTGCTCTTTCAGCCCCATGCCTTCCAGAGTCTTGCGAGAAAGGAGGTTCACCGAGCTGCCGTTGTCAACTAGTACCCTCTTCACAAAGCAATTTCCGATTGGTACAGATATCACCAAGGCATCCTCATGTTGATCGTAGTTGCCCTGGGCGTCGGAGTCATCGAATGTGATCGTTGGCTCTGGATCCTGGTGGACTTTGGCTCCTCTGCGGGGGTATCTGTGGTACTTTCTTTTGCTCGCCTCTTGGCGGCGAACACGTTAGTCCACAAACACTAGAACCACCGTAAATAAAAGAAATTACCCTTTCGTGTGGAGGTGGAGGAGGCGGTGTGCGTTGCTCACTGACGTGCACCTTTCGTCCTCTGGATGGCAACAGGTGATCCAGGTTCCCCTTGTCGAACAGGATCTTCACTTCTTTTCTGAGCGCCACGCAGCGATCGGCCGTGAGGTGTCCTGAGTCGTTGTGGAAGTCGCACCATCGCCAGTGTCCTTGTTGGTTGCTGGTCTGTCTGATGGCTTGGGCCACCTCACCTTGCCACCTAACATTTTCAAAGCATCCATTAGTCCGGGTAAACTGGTTTTAAAGTTGTACTCACTTACTCTGGGTGGCAGAGCTGGGTCATCGCGCCAGTCAGCCACAGCATGTACACCACGGTCTGGTGGACTTGGATAAGGCTTCTGCCTCTCTTCCCTCCTGCGTTCTGCTGGTGGCCTTCTTGCAACTCGGTCACTTGAAGCGTTTGTTCTCCTGGATTCTCTGTCTTCCTCCAGCCTAGCTGCCGCCAGAGCTTTGGCTTGTACATCCTCGAAGGTGGTACACGGATACTTGGTGAGCTCGTTGTACAGGTCTGAATCCTCCAGGAGCCCACGCCTGAAAGCCTCAATTGCTGTTGGTATGTCGACCGTGTATTGACACTTTCTCCTTGTTGAACCTGCTCGGGTAGTCTCTGGTTGACTCGCCGTGCCTCCGGATGATCTGTGGAGGTCGCTTGCCGCTTCTGCGGCTTGCGCCGGCGA
The DNA here is from genome assembly GCA_023091065.1 of Dianthus caryophyllus. Taxonomy (NCBI): domain Eukaryota; kingdom Viridiplantae; phylum Streptophyta; class Magnoliopsida; order Caryophyllales; family Caryophyllaceae; genus Dianthus; species Dianthus caryophyllus. The sequence continues at coordinate 3,413,231 of CM041517.1, forward strand.
ATCGGGAGTTGAAGGCATCTAACGGTCTGCGAAGGAGGAGATGGACCGTTGGGGAGATTCACGAACCATCTGCAGGTGGACCGCCGGGCCGCGTGGACCAACCCTTTGCACATGCACGACTCCCTGTACTCCCTCGTGACCGCCACCGTCATCATCTTCTGCTTGTATTGGGCCACGTGATCGTAGGGATCGGTGTTCCCCTCGTACAATCTCATTGGTGGCACGCTGAACCTCTTGGGGATGTCCACCATGGCGATGGCGTCGATGAAAGGAGACTCCGCATAGATGGTAGCGGAAGCCTTCTCCAGCGGACGCGGGACGCCAGGGATCTTGTCAATCCGTTCCTGCAGCTCCCTCAGCTTCCGTTCCAGGGTGCTTTCCTGCAAGAAAGAATGATCAGTACGGATTGGGACCTGTGGGGGTAGAGTGTTACCTGTGCGCTGCACGTTCAGCAGCGGTGTGGGCGGTCTCTCCCTACGGACAGAGGGATCACGTAGGTTCCTCTGTGGGGTCTGCTGCCCCCTCTGGAGCTCCGGTTGGTCCAAGGGCGCCTCAGGAACGAGCTGCGTGTTGGCATCCTCCACGGCAAAGTTGAGCGGGCAGCGGGAGTCTCGTGTCTCTGGCGTGTTGTGCATGACCCCATCCATGTCCAGACGGATCGCGCCTCTGTCACGCCCCGCCTGGCGCCTCGGGCGGCGGAGGCTCTGAGGAGGCCCGAATCTGGGCGTTCATCTCCTCCGCATGAGTTAGTTTGTCTCCTTGGTCGAGGAGTTCTGACGCCGGATCGCTCCCTCAAAGCTTTCACTTCCTGCTGAAGGGCGGCTAGGCCGTCCAGTAGCGAGATGGCGAAGTCATCGTTGGGTGGAACAGTGCGCCTGGGAGTGCGCCTGGGAGTGCTGCTGTGAGTCGACTGGGATTCATCCTCCACATGTACGTACTCCTGGTGCGGTTCTTTGGGGAGCCGTCGTCGAGGATCCATGACTTCTTCTTTGGGGTCGGGACCCGGCGATTCTGGGCGTTGATCATCTGGGATGACCGTTTGTTGGGACGGGCCGCCGTTGGTGAATCCTGACATGCTGACTTGCTGATTGTTGGAAAAGGAGACGTACGTTCCAAGTTGACGTGTGAAGTTAGATCACCAGCCCCACGGTGGGCGCCAATTGTTTCTGCCAAATTTTGTCGCGTTGACTATTTGACTCGTAAAGTGGGGTATAGCGATCTACTCGATTTAATACTTGGATTTATGTCGAATTTGGTGCGCGTAAAGGAAATAGAGTCGCGGAAATAAAGTGCAAGAAAGTAAACGACACGAGAAGTTTTGGTGACGGAAAACCCAATGTGGAAACGACCAGCGGGATCTGTGTCGCCTAAAGTGCTCCAGTAAGTAGTTGAATTACAAGCAACACGTTACAAAACACTTGCAGAATTTAGAATATAAGGGACGTTTTCTGGTGGAATATGAGTGATCTGGGAGAATGAATGTAGTTCTGGAGGAGTAGAGCGTAGATTGTTGTAAAGTATGACGAATAATGTTGTAACCTTGCTCCAATGCTGCTACCTTGCCTTTTATAGGAGGGGGATATAAATTTGTTTGAATCACTGCACTTCTTGAGGGTCTTACGGAGTCTCTGCGGGTTATTCTGGATTTTAGGGAAATTCTTGACTTCTTCCTGTATGTGTTGGGGATAAACTCTCCTTGTTACCCTAGTCAGAGAACTGCATGCGTCTTTGGGCCTTAGTCTTGGCTTTGCCTCTTGTTTTCGGCCCACTTAGCCTACTTTGGTCTCAGGCCATTTTTGGCCCAAATAATGTACAAACCATATTTTTCGAGTCAAACCAGCTCATACCGCACTCTAATTAAACCAAACTAACTAACACAAAACTGTCACAAAAATTACCCTATAAATATGAACGCACATAGGCTCAAAAACACACAATTCAGAAAACTATTGTAAACCCTACAAATTAATGGAGAGCTCTATTAAAGTAGCCCCCATAATTAAAAAGTATGTTGTGATATGTGAAATATAAAGAGGGGCCACATACACTCCCAAATTCACACACTCGACTCTTCACTAATCTAAGCTAACCATGGATGAAGTCAGTTCTGAACCCCTTTCTCACTTTTCTGTTACCTTCTCACGTGCACCACCTGTGGTCTCCCCTTGGAAGCTTCACTCTTTCCCTATATTTTTCACTTTTTTATTATTATATATATATACTTTTCCACTAATTAAAACAAAGACGTTATTAAGTTGTATTAGTGATCACGTATAAGTTAAACTAAATGAGAGAAATATAGTCTAACGGAAAGCAGTAAGATGGTTGAATATAATACTCACTTAATGAAGTTTTAATTTGTGTAAATGGGTTCTTAATTATTACCTTAACTGTATTGTGATTCTGACTGTTAAACAATGCTACTACGAAGTATTATGAATATAAAATAGCTGCAAATAACAACATATCACTCTTTCACATACTCTCTTCTAATTCTAGTGACCACATTATTTATGTGAGATTGTAATACTTAAACACGGTACCATCTATTGATCGTTAAAATATGGACAACGAAGTTCATAAAGACGGTCTCGTCAAATAAAAACTACTCCGTAAAAAGTATTCTCTTACCATGTTTTTCATAACCTTATAAAAAGGTACACACTCACTACCTTTTACTTCAAGTCATTTTTAAGCCTTTCTTCTCTACCAACTTTAGATGCTCTCTTAAACCTATATATATATATTAAGATATTATACTACTTAATTAATCAAAAATCTATACGATCTACCTTTTTATTTGTAATTCCATATTTAACTAATCAAACCCAAGTTTACATGGCTTTAGAAGCATTTATGTTCTCAGAAGACCCTTTAATTTCAAGTTATACTACTTGTTATAGTAAAGAGTATAATTATTTGAACAATAATAATAATAGTGGAATATTTAGCATGGATTATTATTATGATTTGGGTAATTATTCCTCCATTTATACCAATGATTGTGGCATTTTTGACGTCATAAATTCCGACAACACTACTATTTCTAACCAAGAAATCCTCGTCGATGATGTCAATCAATGGGCACATGATACTCAAGCTCAACAACAATGCAATAATAACAACAATAATAATTATAGCTTGTTTTGCGAGTACTCCTCGCCGGAGGAAGCTCCACCGCCATCCGTGGTGGCTAACACGGTGGCCGAGGGCGGGGCGAGGAGGAAGAGACGGCGGAGAAGTAGTAAGAACAAGGAGGAAGTTGAGCAGCAAAGGATGACACACATTGCCGTGGAGCGAAACCGGAGAAGGCAAATGAATGACTATCTTGCTTCTATTCGTTCTTTGATGCCTTCTTCTTATGTTCAAAGGGTATGTAATACCGAGTATATTTTTAGCTGTCCAGTTTAGTTCAGTTCAATTCAGATCAATGTTATTTCACATGTTCACACTAAATTAAGTTTCATTAAGTCCAGTTCATTTCCACTCATCGAAATTAAGTCCAAAAAATCCAGAGCCGCCTAAATAATTCATATTTGTTTTATTTTCTTCTCATAAAGTTAATCTAAACTCAATCAAAGTAAATTGAACTCTAGATCATTTGATTGTTAAATGATTTAATTAGTTCTCTTACATTAATCATGTGTGTAGGGAGATCAAGCATCAATAGTTGCGGGAGCAATAAACTATGTAAAAGAGCTAGAACAACTACTACAATCTATGGAAGCACAAAAAAAGAGTACTAAACCACACTACCACCTTCAAGAAGAAAGTCAATCAACTCTGTCGCCGCCTGATGAAAAACAGTGCGGCAACACAGTTGATAACAATGTGGCGACAAATTCATCACCAAATCAACCACCAGCACTAACACCAACACCAACACCAGCACCAGCACCAACACTACCACCGCCAGTGTTTGCAGAGTTTTTCAGCTTTCCCCAGTACTCCACCAGCAGTACTGGGTTAGTCAGCCAGCAACAGTCAGTGGGGAGTAACTCAGTGAGCAGTAACTCAGGTGTTGGGGAGATCGAGGTGACGATGGTGGAGAGCCATGCAAACGTGAAGATACTAGCAAAGAAGCAACCAAAGCAACTACTCAAATTGATTGCTGGTTTTCAGGGTCTTCGACTGAATGTTCTTCATCTTAACGTCACTACTAGTCTTGACTCCTTTGTCCTTTACTCCTTAAGCCTCAAGGTTTGTTTATTTTTTCCTCCTTTTCAATTCTACGCTTTTATTTTTATTTTTTGTTCGTTAAAAATAAATAAATAAAATATGTTTACGTATGAAATTACCTGAGTTAATTAGAAGGAGTAATTTTCTCTTTATTAATTAATTAATTTTTAATTTTTGAGGATTGCGGTATGTATATTCTGCTAAGAGTATATTCTGTTACGTTATATTGTACACAGTGATGAATAAATAGAAACATGATTATTAATGTTTTTGTGAGCTTTAAACCTTGAAAATGAACGATATATTTCTAACCTCAAACTTACTTTTTACTGTGCAACGTTTTGATATGTAAAATAGACCACTAATAGTGCGTCAAAATTTAGATTATCGAGTGAAATAAAAGGAGTAATATAATAATGGAATCAAAAATGTTGAAACAAGTACCATAATTTGCTTGGATGATTGTAAACAATGACTTAGCCAAAAACGGACTAAAGAGAATAATACAATGTGAAATATATAATTAGGTTGGTAGCAAATTTTTTGATAAAATAGCACAAGAATAAATGTTCTTAATTATTAAGTCAAATAGGTGACATCTATAGATATTCTTTGACTAATTTTATTTCACAAATCCAAATTAAAATATTTGTCTAGGAAAATGAATATTATTTCGATTTTATGTGATTCATTCATGTATAGTAGAATAATTTGCCACCTGAAACCCAAAGTTGTTACCTCATAATTAGTAAAATAAGTACTATACATGTCAGTGTTTGGTGTAACGTACGTTGATAATTGGTAACGTTTCATGTGAACAACATCACGACAAAAATCATATGAACATGCTAGAGTATTTATAGGAACATAGATCCTACATAAAATATGATCCAATTTACTTGTATTATTGGTGGATTTGGGTGTAGTAGTGATGTAATTAAACAATTTGTGAGGAAATTATAAATTATTTGTTCTAGTATTAAATTGCATAATAGGTATATAATGAGTATTTCGTATTATATTTATAGATTGCATTTGAAAAGAGAATTACCAATAATAGTTATTGAATCCCTGGTAAAATTCTACCTATAGAGAATATATATTGTAACGAGAAGATTTCATCTAATCAATGAATTATACGAGTATAGTCTGATTTGCTGGCTAGGTACTTTATATCAAGTGTTCAATATATGTGGTGAAACGATTCCTTTAGATTTTGCATAATACAGCTTAAATTATTTAGTTTTAATTTAAGTCATTGACATCTTGTTGCAACATCTTATTGATTTTATGAATCATAATGGAAACGATAACATTTTTACTGGTATTATGTCTGATTAATGTTATCGATTTTGTTTCACTAATGAACTAATTACAACTATTTGTCATTAAAATTAAATAGGTCGAAGAGGGGTGCCAACTTAATTCAGTAGATGATATTGCAGCTGCAGCTAATCATATACTTGCTCAAATTCAAGAGGAAGCGGTTGTAATACTTTGATAAAGACTTAAGTCTTCTTAATTTATGTTTGGAAATGGTAGTAACCATTGTGCTAATATAATTCATGTTTAGGGAAATTTAAAAAAATTTTATTAGAGTAACCCTTACCTGTTTTTAAATTTCATAGCTGCATAATAATGTAGTATTTGATTCTCGATTTCGAGCAAAACTTTAATAAAATTGTCTTATAATAGATTAGAATGATACTATTGTATAATTTCGAGAGAAAGGATTATGGAACAACAAAGTGTTGAACCAAATGCGGTAATTGGATAGTTAATTGATTAAAATTGTTACTATTATGATTCATAAAATGAATGTAAATCAAAATATATATACTATAGTATGAAATGGTATATTTTGTTATAAAAGGCCGAATTTGTCATCCTTTAATTAGTATATTGTAATTGTAATTATAAATAAAAAGTAGTCACAATAATTATGGTAGCATAATGATTTGTTACTCTATAAGACAACCTCATATGGAGTAACGATTAATACTTCATATGATCTCTAGCTGCAAAAATTCAATGCAAAATTTACCATGCCATTTTAGTCCAAAAAATAAAGTAATTCAACCAAAAGTATTACCTGTTGTTTAGATTATTATCATAATCAAATTTATTTTCTAACACAATCCACACACAAATTTAAGCATGGATGCAACCATTGAGGTTTAAATTTTGTGACCTTTGGTTAAAATGACTCTGTAGCTTGGATGTTTGAGTTCATATACATAATTCATTTTATACTCTAATTTTTCCTCGATTCATGAACATGATGTACAATTCCATGTTAAAATTACCATACAATCACATGCAAATACGATTTGCGTATAAAATATTAGGCTGAATAGTTTGGTAAATGTGACTTCCAATAATTGAATTTCATTAAAAAATAAATTGATTGATAGGAAATTCAATTGACAACATTTATTAAAGTTATTTTATTTCTGTAATTGACAAACTAGTAAGCTTTACTCGACAGATTGGTAGGTTGATGCTACATTTGTTTGAAATTTTGTGACCAAAGTAGTATTCAATTTCATGTTTGCCCAACAATTGTACTCAAATTAGACATTGTTGTTGGCTTCATTCACCTAGATTATCTATTTCAAATATAACACTATATATTATTCATGTTTTATTGAGTTATATATACTTTATCGTATGTTTACATACCCTTTTAACATTTTACATTTGTATTTTTACGCTTATCCATGTAATCAACGACGTATTATTATAAAGATGTGATATTGAGTTGGGTACGGTGATCAATTGAGTTTACTTTTTCAATTTTAATGAAATATTTCATCTATTTTAGTTTTTTCATTTTACGAATGTACTCCCTTCATCTATTAACTGACACTTCTTTAACCTTTATTGTTTCGTAGATGTTTCTTTTGTCTAGAAATTCAATTCAATGATGATGATTCATATTTTTCTCTATTCACACAAAGTTAATAATGTTAGTCGTGGAGGTCATTGTTGATTAAAAGGATGATAACTCAAACATTATACACAAAGTCTTACAAGAGACGATCTCACAATAATTTATACAGAGTTTAACCAGGGACATTAAAGTTGTTAAATGTTCGGTGGAAATAAAAAAATTAAAAATAAAAAATAATTGTTGGGCCTTTACATTAAAATGGGCTGAATATGGGAGCATTAAATGCCCATTTCCGTTTCATTTCCACGTAATCAAATTTCCTAATTAGGGTTTCTAATTCGACCAAAAGTGATGGAAATTGGGCAAGAACTCGACGATTTCATCAAAGATTCAATCGACCACACCCTAGGTCTCACAGTACCCACACAATCCCTTCAATTGAAGCTTCAATCGCTGGAAACTATGAATCATCGTCTTCGAGATCAGTATTTATCGTTACAATTGAAGCTTAAGGAGAAAGAATCTTCCCTTCTTTTCGCTAGGGTTTGTTTAATTGCTTAAAATCTTTATCTGTCTTTCTGTTTTGTTCGATTGATGATAAATTGAATTGTTTTTGGTATGTGGGTGGTTGAGTTTTTCTGAAAAGTTTGTAACTTTTGTGAACAATTGTTAAACCCTAATTTTGATTTCATTTCGAAAAAGTTCCTCTTTTATTAATTCCAGTTATCTGTGTGTACTGTGTGTATGGTATGATTCTCTTTTGAATTTGTTGTGTTTATGTGTTATGAGAAAAAAAAAAAAAAAAAAAAAAAAAAAAAAAAAAAACTGGGAATTTTGAAAAAAAATGATATTTTGTGAATCTCATATGTTGGGGTGTATGTGTGGAAATGTAGGAAGAGGCGAATATGAATGCGCAAGCGATAAAGAAATTCGTGGAGGAGAACCAGAAATTGGCGAGTGAGTGCAAGTATTTGGTGGGTCAGTGTGAAAAATGGGAGCAGGAGTGCTCACTTTACGACCATGATCGAGAGGCGTTGATGGAGTTCGGGAATGAGGCTGATCAGAGAGCAAAAGAGGCCGAGAGTCGAACTAATGAGTTGGAGGTGGAGTTGAAGAATGTGACTGATCAACTTAAGCATTACAAGCATCAGTATGAGACTCTCTCTGTGAGTATTCTAAACGTGTTGATTCGAATTTGAGTTTCATGTCATGTTAATGCGTTGATGATCTACATGCCTTCGGAATTAGGTACCATAGAGATTGTGATTATGGTATTTGTGAAATGATTTGGATTGCATAGGATTATATGGTAGATGAATATGTTGGTTGTATGATAGCTTTAGGAGGGAAGGATGTGCGCATTTTGAGAAATGAAATTATCTTTGTTGAATTTCGTATCAGTTCGAGTTTATGCAATTCACGTCTGATATAAGGTTGATTAGGATTTAGGTCTCCTAAAAATAAAATATGAATAATTGAACACCTAAAACCGGTATTTGTCGAGGTATTGGCTTTATCCTTGTTAATAATGTTTGCATTATCGTCTTGGGGAGTGCCGTTTTACTTTGTCAAGCCACTCTTTGTTGGATTATATTTCTCATTCTTAATTTCGATTTTGCCCCGCATCTAACTTGAAGGTATCTTCTTTTCAATATTGTGTCGACTGTCAAGGCACATATCATTAGATTCTTATTACATTTTGACATGGTTAGTGTCGATTGGAAGATGAAGGTTATAGATATCAGAAGAGAGACAGTTGAAATGATTTATAGTTTGGCTTTACGACAATTTATTGCCTTGGTGACTGAAGTTAAAAATACACACTTGAAATGTGTTTTGAGCACGCAACAAAGGCAGCTATAGCGATTAGCAATTACTCGATTTGTCAAAGTTGCCATTATGTATGAGCATAGAGATATTCACTCTTGAGATTGGAAAAAGATTGCTGCGTTGACAAAGTCCGTAACCATGACGATATAAGGGCTCGTTTTGTCAAAGTTGCCACTATGTATAAGGGCTCATGTTGCTTTGGCTAGGGATCTGGAATGATTTTTTAGCCATAGTAGAGTAACTAAGCAAGTCTAATGAATGGCGTTAGACAAGGTAACGGAATCAACGGTTGCACTCTGCTTATAAGTTAATCTGACTGGTAGTTTTGTGAATGTATAAATTGCGTCTTCATGACCTCTATAAAATGTGTCTTCATGACCCCTATAAATTGCGTCTTCATGACAAGGTAACGGAATCAACGGTTGGGATTTGATTGGAGTTGACGGTTTCTTTAGGGATAGAGAGAAATCATTTTTGTGGATGCTACTTAGATTATGACGGTTGTTGCTTGATGAATACCTCGTACAATCCTTATTTAGTTTAATCTCGAACACATGTAAATGAAGGTTTATATGTGTTTAGACTAGCCCATTGCTAACATTATTATGTCATTCGTAATGTTTAAAGGTCGACTCATCTGTGGATGGCCCACCTTCAGAGCAAGTTTTACTCAACGCACTCGTCTCAAGTTTGGTGAACAACAACGAAGTTGCAAAGACCGCGTTAACCTTTTTGGAGGCTAATAGTGGAGTTGAAATGTGCCGAGAGTTGCTCAGAATGTGGAACAGGTGAGCCTACTACCCTCGCCTGTAGCTGCATGTAGCGGAAAAGTTAACACCTCTTTTGGTTGTATTGATTTCTGTTTATCCTCAAAGCTAATTAAAGAGCATTGCAGCGCATTAAATCCAAACGCGTAAAAGTTTATATTTGTTCCCGTACTGTGTTAATGTAGCCTGAGACCCGAGACTCAAAATGTAATTTCACTTGCGGCCCAAGTGAAAACTCTACAGAAGGCCAAGGAACATCTGAGGATCAATCTAAACAGAGCTGAAGAAGAGGTGTGTAGGTTATGAATACCGATATTTAGAATACGTAATTGGTAGTAGACTTGAATCAGTCGTTTTTAGACATCTTCATTTCTGTTGGTTTTTCAGGTGAATGTTCTCGCGGAAGAAAACACTGCCCTGGTAGAAGAGAACAAGAGACTTATGAAAAATTGTCATTCAGAGAAGAAGCGTTTTGGTTCAGGGGACAAGCATGGTAGCAGCGTTAAACCTAAGGTATATTTTTTTGCCACCTTCTGAGAACTTTTAGATTACGTACGATGAACTGATGCCTTGTTCGCTTGCGCAGAGCAACAAACGGAAAACTAGCCCAGGTTTGAGCAGTCCAGTTGACAGGAAGATCGACTTTAACGATGCAGAATGCCTGCGTTATCCATTGTCGCCCCTTGAAGAGAACTCGCCTGGGTCGAAATCCCATAAGAAGTGACGGAAAGGTCTCCCGGAAATTGTACATTGCTCCATATATAATTTCCTGATAATTCTGTATTAAAAAAAATTGTCACTGCTAACTCCACAGGATTGCAAGCGACGACGATGGCAATTGTATTTCATTTCATATCATTGGAAATTTTGCCCACTTGTCGTCATCCTTACTGTGTTCTTGCCAGAAATGTGAAAAATGTAATTTCTCGCGGACGTGTAATATTGGTTAGTTAAAAACTTCCATAAAATTTAGAATTGTCAGATGTGAACGTAACTCATAAACGTTAAAGGCATCGAGAACATACTTAAACGATTAGTAGGTACGACCACAAAGCGCAGTGAAGTTCTTCCCCATGAAATTTTAACACGGATGTGTGCCCACGGCTTGAACTCGAGATTTTGGGTGGAACTAGAACAACTCTTCACCAGGCACCCGTTGATCTAAGTTGCATATTTGAATTTTCTGTTGAGTCGTTGACGAAGCTCATTTAAAAGAAAATGTAGGTGTACCACTTATTGACCCGTTCTATAGGAAAATTTTGTTATGAAACAATATTCAACTCCTATAGAAAGGGTGCAATTAACCATATATTCAAAAAATGAGCTTTCAACATTTTATGTAACTTGACTTTTACTTTGAAAATTTATACTTCTTATAATTTAAAAATAATTATTGATAGTTTTGAATATTGTGATAATAAAATATTAAAATTGAAACACTTTCTTCACTGTTGTTCATTAATACGAGTAATTTGTTGAGTAATTTCTACTGTCGAATGCGGTCTCACTAGGTTAGCCTTTTGCTGGGGTAAAAAAATCTATTGTGAAATCGTCGTATGTATACATATAATGGCCAATAAGATTACTCAACACAATATTTATAGCCGTTATGAAAAAACCATTCTACAGAACAATTTGTCGTAGGGGTAAAACTTTCCCATAACTCTTACTTAAGACGGGTATATTACCCGTCTTAAGCTTAAAATGGGTCAAGTACCCTCAACCTGCGCATAAGGCGAGAAGATAACATTGAATCGCATCTTTGATTACATTGGAATAAAATAAGAGAGAAGATAACAATTTACTGGAATACTCCTTTTAATAACAATAATAATAATATTCGTGTAACCCTTTAACAAAGGCCACCTAATATAACTCTATCAAGTGAACACCCAACACATGCATTTTCACATGGCCTTCTCTTTACTGTGTCTACTCAACACAGCTGTGTTAACATGTTCTCTTCTTCTTTACTCTTCTACATCTCTCCTTTTCTTTTTTTTATTTTTACTTTTTTCTTCTTCTCTTCTCTCTCTCTTTTTTCTCCTCTTCCTCTTTTTTTTTTACTCTACGTTTCTCACTACGTACCTCATTGTTATTTCCAAATAATCGTAGTAATAGACGGTCTTGCAATAAAATTATTCCTAGAAGTTGGCTTGTTTAGATGATTTTTATAGTGAATGCTTTTGTTTTTCTTTAACTAATTGATTAACTCACACTTTATTTTTGCACAAGTAAGATAATATACGAAAGAGTAAATAAATGACTGAAACAGAAGTAATAATAATCAATAATGATAATAATAAGGAATGGAATAGTAGTAAGGTAGTGAACCACAAATCCGGTTCACCGCCATCGAAACCAACCGAAATTTAAAAAGTAAAAATTAATTAAACAAATGTACTCTCCAGTCTCTCCTCCCAAAATCAAATCAAATCAAATTTCCATATGTTTTTAAAATAAAAAACCACTAAAAATTACTGTAAAATAAAATGAAATGAAAGAAAAATAATCTCAGAGAAGATTTAGATCTAGACCATCAAAGCAGATACCAAAGCGACCGCCACGAAAGACCCGCCAAAGACGGCGACTCTGCTCACACCGTTCGACGGCGAGCCTGTCGGACCTCCGGCGGGACCGTCAGAGACTCCGGCGGACGGGGTGGCAGCGGCAGAGGGGGTGACTGCTCCGGATGGAGTGACGGCGCCGGTAGGGGTGGCGGCGGCGGTGGGGGTGGCTGCGGAGGGAGTCACGGCGGCGGTGGGTGGGGTGGAGACCATTGTGGGTGGCATTGCGGAGACGGTGGGAGGAGCGGCGACAGCGGGGATTGGGGATTTAGCGGGGGCGGCGGAGGGGGATTGAGCGATGGCGGTGATGGCGAGGACGGCGAAGATTGCGGCGAAGATTAGTCTGGCCATTTTTAGTTGAATTGAATTGAATTGAATTAATAATTTGAATTTAATGAAATGTTTGAAGTTTTTTTTCTTTTTTTTTTGAGTGTTGTGAAGATGTTTGTTTGTGCGTGAGAGAGTTTGAGTTTGAGTTTGAGTTTGAGTTTGAGTTTGAGGAGAGAGAAGGGTGGAGAAGTTTATATAGAGAGTTGAGGAAGACTTAAAATTCAATGATTTTTTGTTTTTAATTTAATTTTTAGGGTTTTGATTAAATTAATCGGGCATTTTTATTTATTTTTTTGTTTGGAAGATGACAACTCATAGCCCATGTTACCGTGTTGTGTTGTGTTATTTGACCCCCCCACTTTGCCCCCTTCCTAGCCGTTTTCCTCTTTTCCTTCCTACCTTGTTTATCGTCTACGGGTGGCGAGGTAGGTTCATTGTTGGACGGTTTAATAAAATTTATTATTCTCTCTGTTTCAGCTAATTGTTTACACTTTAACTTTTTTGTGAGATAAATTTCAGAAAAGTGTAAACAAATGACTGGGACAGAAGGAGTATTTTTAATATTTAAATAGTTCTATATAATAATGCTTCGTAATTATCAACACATGTGAGATATTTTACAATAATATTATTATGTGAGCATCTAATTGAAAGTAATTAAAACGAGAAGAAGAAGCTTAGTTTAGATTATTATCATAAATAATGCTTCATTTAATTAATTTATTGAATATTTTAATTAATTTTATAATGTTGATAAATTTATGAATCCGTACAATTATACAATGATCATCAGTCATCACAAACATACAATAATAAAAATTTAAGAGTACTTAATCAAAGTCAAGTTTTTCATTCATGATTACATAGTGTATTACTTATAATAGAGAATATAATTTTTATAAACATATTGTTTATTTCTATATTAAGCAATCTCATATGCTATTTTCTTTTAAAAAATATTGAAAAAATGGGAAATAATTGAGTGATTGTAGTAAGTTGATTTCCAGCTATTATTATCAAATACAGAGTACTTCATATTTTGTAATATCACCAATTAGCCAGCTCAATGTAACCTGTGCTTAATACCAAAAATAATATGAAGTGAAAACCAAAAAGCGGAGCATTGATCTGAGCCGTCCACGTGTAATATTGATTAGTTAGTAATGCAAAGGGGTTTGATCCAACGGTTGGGAGAAGAGAACATATTGACTAGAGTACGGTGTATTGGACCGTTGAAGGATGTTTTTTAAAAATGATAAACTAAAAGTCTGCCGACCGTTGTGAACTTATGATTACCACGTTGTTTGCTGACTTGTTTATTGCTGCTCATAGGGTGGCTACTGCTACGGTTTAATGTTCACCCTAATCCACCTAGTAATTTTTTTTTTTTTTATTTTTTTTTTTTTTAATATAGAGTCGTTTTACTGTGATATTGTCGTATGTTACAATAGTCGATAAAATTATTTAAAATATTATGTATGAATAACACGAAATGAAGTATTGGGTAATATAATTGAGTATTGTAACTTATAACTTATAAGCATGTACGGAGTAACATGGTTTGCGTGGTTTGAAGGCTATTGTGTAGAGGTTTACCCATAACTAACCTGATATAGCAGTTGCAGGTTCTCACGTCACAAAAAAAAAATGTTTAGCTTAGTCTTTTACGTTTTTATAGGACAGTTTAGTTATAAAATGATCTAAATTATCTTATAATCAGGTAAAAAAAAAAACTCTGTATAACAAATTATTTCTAGTTAATTGATAATATTACGTAGTCACAATAATATTTAAAATAGTTGTTAAAATTATAAAAATGAAGTGCAATGACGTCATTTATAAATTAATTAAAGTGCAATATATCGTTAAAAAGAAAACCAAACATAAATATGCTTTAAATTAATCATATGCGACTTTAAATTTAATCTAACTCTGTTAAAATTAATCATCGATCTACACTAGATAGTCTCGATTATCAAGCCAAACTACCGATGTTCCCAAGCAAAATGTTGAATCATATACGGAGTATTTTTCTAGTAGTATAGTTCTTAGAAGTGCCAAAAAAAAATTAGTAATGCATGTGCAAATGTGGCTTGAAATTGGTTTTTGTGTTCGACCATCTTTTGACGTTAGATTAGTTAAGCAAGAGCGGAATACACCAATTTATGTCCCTCAAAATCGACATTTCATGTGCATTTTCATGTTATCATGTTATAATTTTTAACCCTAACTCCACGTATGAAGTACTTTAAATGAGGATGACGAGTCTAACAATTTATTTCAGTACATATATTTGATAATTGATACTCTTTTCATATCAAAATAGGTGTTATCTTTCCATTAAAATTTTTCTCAAAATAAGTGTCATATTTCTAATTATAGTAAGTTTTAATAAAAGATTGTTAAAAAAAGAAACACTACTTTGAAATGGAGGGGGTAATTTTTATTCTTAAATACTGATTATGATGGTGATACGTGATAAAAGAAGATTAAAAAAACTGAATGTTCTTTTTGTTTTTATCTTTGTGAGTTATGAATAGTACTTTTCCTATTTTAAAACTTTTTATCTTTATTTAATTGAATCATTAAATTAAAGTTTTCCAATATCATAATTTCAATATTTTTACTTTATCCTCATGAACGGCAATTAAAGTATAAAGGATATTAGTAATAAACGACATTAAGTAATTAACATTTACCTATATGTGTATTATATGAATAAAACCTCATAATATATTTGTTATATTTGGATATTAATATCGATTCTCACAAGTTCAAATTATTTTTACATCAAATCACAGTATGTATTAATTATAATGTAATCTCGTCGAAAAACGTTACAACATAAAAGTTAATGACATGCTATTTTCTTTTATAATGATGTCATCTACAACTTGAATGTGTCAATAAAAATTAGGCGAAATTGCAAATAACTACCTTTTAAAACCACTTTTTTTCAAATAACTACCTTTTATAATTTTTTTTTCAAATCACTACCTTAAAACGTATTTTTGTTTTCAAATCAATACCAGTTCCCCGGAAAACGTCATATTTTATCAAATTCCGACCACTTTGAAAATTTTTGTTGCCTTTTATTTAAAACACCCATGTCAAATACCCATTCTACCCTTTTACCCTTTTCTAACCTTTCTTCCTCTATTTAACTTAACCTCTTCATTTCATCCTCTTTACCTCTTTACCTAAAATTTCTTCCATTGTTTTTAATTTTTTCTCTCATATTATTCAATCAAACAATGATTTTTTCACTTTTCAGCACTTTCCATCCTTATTTTTTTGAGTTAAATGAGATTTCCGGGGAACTGGTATTGATTTGAAAACAAAAATACGTTTTAAGGTAGTGATTTGAAAACAAAATTATAAAAGGTAGTTATTTGAAAAAAAGTGGTTTTAAAAGGTAGTTATTTGCAATTTCGCCTTATTAAGAACAAAATGAGAAGTCATCGTGGAAGACTTGAATTGTGTACATGTTAGTTTCTTAGGAATTAAGATGCAACCACGTCATCGAATTTCATAAAATTATTGCGTACGATCACACGAAAAAAAAAGTTAGTTGTAGACTTGTAGTGCTATAGAAAATTTGGTCGATGACCTTTTCCTTTGTGCTAAAGTTTGACATATCTTCAAGCTATGGTTAGTTATTTAAACCAATGCATGACAAATTACATTTGAAACGATTTTTGAAAACGACTTTAACGCTTTTAAATTTACCGAGGATATGATGGTCTGTTAATATAAATTTATTTTACAGATTTCAATATGATAATAAACTTATATAAATGTAAGTATCAGCAGTGATTGATCAAATTGTTAACATTAAACTAAAATTTACTCCGTACATCACAAAGCTAGTTTAACAGACCGGAGGGAGTCTATATTAAATATTACGAAGGAAGTATATATTAACTGATCTGAGGGAGCATATATTAAATATGTTTCACGTTGTTGTAAATACTAGAGGCTATAGTAATACTATAAGTTGTACGGATCACTAGCCACTTATTTTTGAACATTAAAGTAATAATTCAGCACATACTATGGTCCCGTTTGTTGGACTTAATTTCAGTTTAATTCAGTCAGGTCCATTCCATTATATTCATAAGTTTAGTTCGACTTCAATAAATTCAATTCAGTCCCGGCACAAAGAATAACAAACAACAAAGCCTAACTAAGACTATCCTAATTATTTTAATTAACCTATAACTCTTTAAGTCATGGCAATTAAACTAAGATAATCGTTCTTGTTACGTCTATTGTGAATGATTAGTCGTACTTGGGCTAAGAAGTTTAGCGTTGAACGTGTACATTAACGCGTTACAAATCCATTTATGTCCCGCAAATTTGTAGTCATTAGTCATCAAAATTTAATTGCTCACTTTTCTTTTTTACTTATTGTCACGAAAATCAACACCTATATATGTCAATTTCTTTCTAGAAACCCACTTCTACTTCTTGCGTAACAATTAAGTCGAAATAATTGTTTTTATTCACAAGTACGTACTGAGTTTTATCTTCATTACTTATTAAGAATAAAGTAAAATTATTTGAGTAAAAAACTTTTGAACGTGACTTCATTACTGGTTAAGAATAAAGTACGGAGTAATTTATAAGAGAATATATGTACTCCGTACTCCGTATGTATTTTTAAAGTTAACAAAACTTTATAAGAACCTGTTCTTTCCAGTTTATTTTCAGCTCATTTGATTGATTCGATTGATTGAGTTCGAACTTTATTGATTCAATGGTATATTATTTAGTTGAACTTCATTCATTTCGATTCGATTTAAGCATTCGATTTAGTTAAATTTAATTCAATTCAGCTCTAAAATGTCCGAAAGAATAGGTTCTAACTCTTAAACTCTTACTCAGCTATTGTAACCCTAGACCTAGTTAAACTCAATACTCTAACATCACTCGAATTAGGTTAATATACTCCCTCCATTCATATCCAAATCGACATTATCATATTTGCACAAGTTTTAAGAGAAAAATAAAATATTAATAAAAGGACAACTTTACAAGGGTATTAATGGACCAAAAGGTAATTAATGGACCAAAATATTAATAAAATATTAATGGACCAAGTTTTGAGGGTGTTTTGATGTGGGCCAACTTGCCAAAAATAGAAAGTGGTAGTTTGGTTTTGAATGGACCAAAATGGTATAATGTCGATTTGGATATGAATGGAGGGAGTATTGTTTTAGCTGCATCAAGCCTGTTAGAATATATAATCAATCCTGGGCCTCCAACCATCAGTTTAAGCTTTTGGTTGAGTCCTAACGTAGTATCAGCGCTTGTAAAAGGCCGAGTGCTCAATCTCAACACCCTCACTTTCAAAGTGGTATTTATCGCACTGCAGGGTACCAGACAGATCCACGCCTGCCCTTGGCAAAGATTCGCGTGAGGGGGCGTGTTAGAGTATATAATCGATCTTGGGCCTCCAACCATAAGATCTTTACAGTAGTACGATATCCGTTGTACTGATATAGTGACATTTTAGTCTTTATTAAAAACACATAATTGTGAGGTACAAACGGTCCATTACACGTTTCATCATAACAAGGAGAGAAGATAGAAATAGAAAGGTCCACAAAACCACAAAGCCAAAGTTAAAAAAAAAAAAAAAGCATCGAACCAAATCACATTTGTTTGTGTACGTAGTTTTGGTGTAATTACACATATCACCCTCTTTAAAGATCCTCTCCATATTATTCACCTACAACATGATAGTGACATCTCATTTAATTTTCATAGAATTTATTCACAAAAATATTTTTGATCATTATTGTTTATGGAGTAATGTTTTGTGGCCCATCAACTATCACTCTTGTCCATGGGCCTCGTTTTATTTGAGGTGTATTCTTTAATCGTACGTGTTATCTAAAGCATTTTTTTTTTTCAAAAATTAAAAATTGTAATATAAAACTAGTTCAATAATTGATAAGTATCATATATATAATTATAATTGTAGTTTGGGTTTGTTTTATCTTAATACTCCTGTAATTGATTATGAAAATGAAGAAAAAGTATTAAAGAGTTTAAACTGGTGGGTTGTATTACTGTATGATACTCCCTTCGAGAGGTTTAAATGTTAAAGTTTGACTTTTTTTTAGGGAGATTTTGAAAATATGTTAACATATAAGGATGGATCAGACGGGGTACTTATTATTACTAACTACACTACGGTACTTTTTGGTGTTTTCCGTATAGTTACTTAACCCTTAACGTATTATCAGTCGTAACTCATACTCCACAAATTATGCCCCTTATTTTTATTGTACCATGTTCTAAGAATCGAATTGAACGCCCTTCGGACCGACACTGAGAACATTTTATCACAGACCTACTCACTATTATTGTCAAATTTTGATTTAAATGGTTCCTTTAAAAGTAATGGTTCCTTTAAAAGTAATGAAAGCCTCAATTGTTTTCTAACCTCACACCTAAAATTTTATCATTAGTATGTGCAAGTTTTGGACATTACATCGAAAGCCCAACTAGTTATAATAATGACTAACTTCGTTGGGCTTGAGCCCGATTTCGTAGTTAACGAGCAACTTGGGCCGAAACGTACTTATTTCATGATTTATATTCCGTACTAATTTAAGAAGTTAAGTTCAATTCAATAAAATTTATAAATATGACCTTAGCTTTTACTCCCTCCGATTCACCAGATTCTTAACATTTTCCTTATTGGGGTGATTTTTCATTTCTTAACATTTCCCTTTTTGGAAAGTTTTTTATCTCACAATTAAATACTACCCCACTTGTTTTCCCACTTGTCCACCCATTTTTTTGGTTCACCTTAATTATTGTGCCAAAAGCAAATGTTAAGAATCCGAAAATCGGAGGGAGTATCATATTTTCTTGAGTGATTTTAATTTTTTTTTAAGGAGTGTTACACGGATTGGATGTTTAATATCCCTTTTCACTATACAATTTTGATGTTACACGTGTGGCACAAATGATGTCAATGAAACTGTTATTTAATATAAGGAGATAAAAAAAAAAAAAATTACTTCCTCCATTCCAATAGGTTGTATACGTTTGTTTTATGCACGTACATCAATACTCGTTTTGTTTCGTTCATATCTTTGGTTTCATATTCTCGAAAATTTTAAAATTTTGATATTAATAATGTACTCGATAAGACAATTAAAATAAGATTACACATGACTTTTTTTTATTTGTATGTTAAAAGTTATATCGAAGATTCTATACACTTATGAATAGTGTCCAAAAAGTGAAACGTATACCACCTATTGGAATGAAGGAAATACTAAACTTGTGATACAAGTTACTTCTCTCCCTCCGATTCAACAGGTTCTTAACGTTTGACCATTTTTGTGAGGGGGGTTTTGGTCAAACGTTAAGAACCTGCTGAATCAGAGGGAGTATTAGCTAAATAATTTTATTATCAACATTTTAATATTTTATATCAACATGTAGTTAATATCACTCTAAAATAATTTTAATTGTTAAAGATCGCCACCTATATAAAATGATCTCAAATTAAATAAAACTTACTCAAAAAATGTAACTACAACCAATTATATTATATGATTAATTGAAAATTGATACTCCTCTTATTATTATCTTGTGGTTGTATATTACGACAATAAAATGAGGAAGATTGCGACATAATATCCTTTTAATATCAACATATGATATGATATATGCGCTGCATGTAACTATCGTATAACCAAATATTCTTCGTATATCATTTTCTTGTGTGCATGTGGTTGACTTAGCTACTTATGACCAATTTTGAACTCGTCCACTCGTATACCGCCACGTATTCGGTTTTACGCCAAATTACAGGTCGGTCTACTTAGTCAAGCCGCAAACATTTCTACACGTACATTTTGGTGACAACCCACTTTATTCTTCAATGACCATTTCCTAATAAATATGAATGATATCCTTTTACGGAGTATTTTCTTTTTCTTGTGCATTGAATTCCAATTTCTATGTTTTTATCTCTTTTAGATTTGTTTGAATTTTTTTTCATATGATCTAACTTTATCACATTAATCAAAAATAATGCCACGTACGTATTTGGCTATCGTAAATTTTATAGTTATACGAGTCTATGTTTCAGGGTACTTTTTGCAGGGTATACTAACTTTTTCGTTAACATGATTATTCTTATTATATGTTAATCTCACCACTCATTTGAGCAAATTCATCGAATTAAAGTTCATAGCGTCTTGACTACTCCGTTATTCACCCATCATTTAACCTCACAATTTTATTATTTTATCCTCATAAGAAAAAAAAAAAAGGATAATAAAACTTTAAATTGATATGATGATTAGTGTGTTAGTTTACACCATAAAGCAGGATAATCTCTCCCTAAAAAAATTCAATAAAGAACACATGTGTAATACTGTCCTCTAACCTAATTAAGGGTGAACACTAGTTGAACCAAACCATGAGTTAGGTTTAAGTATATATCTAGCCAAAATTGATCGACCTGCTTGCGAGGTAGGCCGAGTTATATAGGCTCAGACTTCTTATAATTATTCCATTAATCGTATTAGGGTCAGAGTTGTCAACCCTCAGTCCTAATTAGTCAGATCATATCGAACCGCATCAATCACATAATTTGGCCGTCTCTAATCTTGATTATTATTATAGTCCTACCTACTATTCAATAGTCTCAAATGACCCCCTTAAAACACCAAAAAGTAGTAGTCCTACTAAATTTAAAATCACGACAAAGAAGGTGACAAGTAATAGAGAAAAAGTTCAATAAAAGGGACCCTTTTTAAGTTCAAAAAAGGTTAATTAATAAGTAACCACATAGAAACATAGTTGAACTGTCCTAGAAGCTAACATACATTCACCCCACTTCTTATATAAAGGGCACCTCACTTGCCCTAGATTACTTTTTCATAAGAGCACTTCTCTTCAAATCTTTATATCTCAAGCTCTTAAAATACAAATTAAATTACCCTAGAGAGTTTTAATTATCAAGAGAATATATCATTTATTAATTGATTAATCAATTGGATTAATTTATATTAAGCTAGAAAAATGCAAAGATTACCAATTAAAAGAAGCAACACAAACATGGTACAATGCAAGAAGCACCCTAAACACAAACAATCACCGGGTGTTTGCTCTCTATGCCTCGCAGAGAAGCTCTCGAGAGTGTCGTCCACGTGCTCTCGAGGCCAGATGGCCTCGAGAGCTCGTGCAGCGTATTACTATTGCTCGTCCTCGTCTATGTCCTCCAGTGAGGACGAGTCATCCTACGCCTCATCTTGTGCCTCACCCACGACTCAATATAAAGAAGAAGACGGTCGTCATAGAAGAATTACTTCCGATGTTATTAATTTGGATATTAATAAATATTTAAGCAAGAGTAAGTCCATGCCTTTGAGGGAAGTACAACAAGAGATTAATAAGAAGAAAGTTGTTGGAGGGTTTTGGTCTAAATTACTTCGTCCTAGAAGAAACAATAATAATAATAATAATAATAATAATAATAATAATAATAATCATCATCTTGTAAATAATAATTTAAATAATATTAGTCATAATAGTAATAAGGTTTATATGTCACAACCTCTTGATGTTCCAAGTTCTAGCAAGATGGTTGTATGTTAAATTCTTGATTATGAGAGATGATTAATTAATACTATAAAATTATGGTGCTAGATTAACTAGCTTTTGATCATCTTTTTTTGTCTTGTCATATTGTGGATGCCATATATTTTCTTAATGTTCTTTTTGTAAATAAAGAAAAAAGCAAAAAGTTTATCTAATCAATTTTGTGATGTACTCTACATTTTTAATTTGTTCAATTTTGTATATATGTTTGTGTTAGTTGTTCTCATAAAAGTTTGGTAGAATTTTGGAAGTAAATATTCTCTCTATACATATATAAGATCTGTTCTTTTCAGCTTAATTTCTACTCTTATAAGTTCAACTCAGTTCCTATAAGTTCAGCTCTGACGTTACAAGTACAAATTTACAAAAAAAAAAAAAAAAGTGTTCAACTCTTGTAAGTTCAGCTCAACTCTAATAAGTTCAACTTTTATAAGTTCAGCTCTTATAAGCTGAAAAGAACAGGTCCATAATGTCATATACTACTTATTTATTTTAATATTTGCAAAATGTTCTCAAATTTGAAAGACCTTTGATTATTTCTTACCCGTCCTTTGTACGTAGTTGATCTTTTTGGCCATGATGCGAATCGTTACGATTATTCATGTCCCATGCATATCAAACAAGGCCAATCTAATACGTTAATAAAAACATATTTTACCTCTTAAAGTGTGACTACTTTAACAATAATAATTGTGACTTATTATAATTGAGTTAACTAAATAGATTTGACCAATTTTTATATGTTCTAAATTTCATATTTTATGTAATTATAATAGTTACAGTAAATGTTAAACACTTATAGCCAAATAAAGAGTATGAATTATGGAGCACGGAGTATATAATTGTATGGCACGTACGTTACTAATTAAGGAGATGATTTTGTTGTGGAATTTCCATTAGTTCCCTCAACGTTGGAGATAATCAATGAACATAACTACATAAGAGCTGCTTTTATACTCGTAGAAGTAATAATTATATTTCTAGTTTACAATAAATTAATTTGGTTGAGAAAATGGTAAATGAATTAGTTTTGCCCTTAATATATACGGTAGTTAGGAGTTAGGACCTATTCTTTTCAGCTTAATTTCAGCTCTTATAAGTTCAGCTCAACTCTTATGAGTTCAGCTCAGCTCCTATAAGTTCAGCTTTGACATTACAAGCACAAATTTATACAAAAAATAAGAAATAAGTTCAACTCTTATAAGTTTAACTCAGCTCCTCTAAGTTCAGCTATTATAAGTCGAAAAGAACAAGTCCTTAGTCATTAAAGAATAATTGTTGGTTAGGAATTATACATATACGAATATATGTCAAGAAAAGACTAAAATAAAATTATTATATAGGATTAATCTAATGTAGACATTGTCTACGTAAATAAATGTCGCATGGATAAGCACTAAGGTTTTGATAATTCTTATTGTCTATTAAGTTATATTGCTTGATCTATCTATACATATCACAAAGATAAACGTTATGTCATTACCACTTCAAATGCTTATCTTTATTGCATTTCTTGTAATCAACACGAACTAATAAGAAATTATTTCATTCTCTCGTTGATAAGGAATAAAAATAATTTGTGAATATATGTCATGCAATATACATACGAAATATGAATGATTCTTCGTAATTGTTTTTAGTACTTTATCTGATTTTAATCGAAAACAGATTCCACGTATTTTACAACATATACTAAACGAAATGAAAGTATCGCAAATAGAATATACTTAAAAGTAAGAAGAATTAAAGGGAGAAAATGTCTAAAATAGACAGCGAGGAAAAGTGTGGAAATAAGCTGTCAATTGGTGAAATGAGGCCAATAAAAATAAAAATAAAAATAATAATATAACTTGTGATTTGGTATAAAAGTACAGTCCATTATTAATTTATTATTAGACCAACTCAAATCTAATTGATTAAATAATTTTATTAAATAATTAAGACAAATTACAAGGCAACCCAAGTCACACGTACGAAGAACACACACATGAGATGAGATGGATGACCCGTCAAAAATCCCTCAATTTCTTGGAAATTAATACTCCATTTTCGTGGTAAGTGTACTTTTTTTGGTAGTCGGTGGTCAACTCTACGTACGTGGTCTACTATCCTTTTTTGTTTTTTGGTTTTGCCAAATAATATACTCCGTATTTCTATTGTTACTTCCTCCGTTCTACTGAATTGTTTACAGTTTGTCTTTTTTGTAAGAGGGATGTGAGAAAAGTTTAAATAAATGACTGAGACAGATGGAGTATTAGAAAATTATTTTGTTCAATATGTCTTATTTAAGATGAATATATGACATATATCCATTTTAAGTATAAATCGGATCAAGTATCTTACACTTGTACATATATGACAAACTTTTGTATCTTTCCGACATCTTTTTGCCTTTGTCTTATTCAAAGTACTTAACACAGATATGTATACGGATTTTAAATGAGAATTTGTGTATTTTGTCATCAAAGAGTATCATTATGGGGTAATATATCAGAAGTTTTTGAAAGTGATACGATATTTAAAACGGAGTAGTAACGTTAAAATGTTTAAAATACACATTCTTTAAAGTAAGATATTAATTTCAAAGTTACAAGATTTACTGTGTTACAACGATGGTGGATGGAACTGTTATATATATGTAGGTTGATACATCACAATTGTTATGGATGATAGCGTAATAATACTTAGCAGGTTTTAAGGTCCCTATTTTTCTTTTTCTTGTCGAGATGTTGAGAGATTTCTATAATTCTAATACGGAGTATAAATTTGTGCAAGTAGTACGTAAAAAACATATATTAGTCTTCAAATTAAAATGAAAGTAAAATGGAATAGTACGATATTAGTACGTAATAAACATATACTCCGTATATTTATAATGTAAATACATGAAGTCACAAAAGACAAAAGTCATCAACCTACACTTAAGTTAAGTTGCCGATTATATTTGTTTAATTACGAGGTTCAATGCATGAATCATCAACCTAATTAAGTTGTTGTTCATTTAATAGTAAGAAAGAAAAAATAAACCATGAAGTTTCCACAACACGAGGTTATACGATTTCCCATGCATGAACCCTTCCAAGTTTATTAAGATGCATGTATAATGTATCGACATTCACTTTCCAAAAGTGTATTGAAAAATTTGCTCTTAGAAGAAATTTGGCATGTATTAGTACTTGTATAACACGATTTATATAAAGGATAATTCACGAGAATACACTAACCTATGCATTGTCTTCTTGGAATACACCTAAATTCAATTATTCTCGAAATATATCCAACTGTTATTGAAGTATTACTATTTCTCATAATATACTAAGGTCATTTTTAATGTGTGTTAAGATTATCAAAAAGATACGCTGGACATTATTATAATTATTTCACGTGATATAATCTATCATATACTAAGGATACATATGTTGATATATTCATTCAATCGATTTGTGCCCTGATTAACATCCCGTCTTTATTCCATACAAATCGGACAACACGGCTAGCCTCGTCCAAGTGATCACCAAAAGCCTTTGCACGAGCAAACATCTATTCTTGAAGTGATGGAAACGACTCGAGTCTCTTAACACAATCTCGCAATCCACAACGCGCGAAACATACTCAAACACAGCATGACAATCACCACAGACGCGCAAGTTCTTGGTGATTCGAATGTTGAACCAGCTTTTGATGTAAGCATAGCATATGCAAGAGCCAGTCTTTCGCTATGCTCGAGCAACACATCACCTTTCTCCTCGTCTTCTACGTCGTGGAGTACAAAGCTGGTCTCTGGAACATTACCCTATCACCTTAATTTGCTGCATTAAGTTTGACAGAAGCTCATACATTTGCTGCGACAGAGGATGCGACCAGTCACCTACGTAGAACGTTTCAGTGCCGTGCTTTCCTTGGACCCAACTGCAACCCGGTTTCTTCCTCACCCCTGAGTGTTTCATCACGGATCTAATGTTTGATACGTCTTTCCACCGTCGTACGCCAGCATATATGTTTATAAGTACCGTCATCTTGTGACTTTAACTCGGACAATTTACTAGCAGCGTACTCACCCAGTTCTACGTTTCGGTGAATCCTACAAGAACCGAGCAATGATATCCAGATTATCGGGGCTGGCTCCATGGGCATCTCTTCAATGACCCGTTTAGCCTGGTCAAAGCAACCTGCTCGTCCTAAAATGTCAACCACGCAAGCGTAGTGTTCCACGCCTGGGACAATCCTGAACTCCTTTGTCATGTCATTAAAGTATTTCATTCCCTCATCGACTAGACCTGAATGGCAACAAGCGTACAGGAGAACAAGTAGAGTTAAACCGTCAGGAGGTAATCCATGCCGTCTCATCTGATTGAAGATTTGAATGGCCTCTTCACCACGGCCATGCATGCCGTAGCCAGTCATTAATGATGTCCAAGAGACGGCATTTCTCTCCTTCATATTATCAAAGATCATTTGAGCAGCGTCAATGTTCCCGGATTTGGAGTACATATCGATCAGACAATTAGCGACAAATAATAGCGAGGGCTCCAACTGATTCCGTAATATGTATGCATGAACCTGCTCACCAATCCTTAAAGCCCCCAATTGAGCACACGCCATTAAAATGCACGATATAGTAAATGCATTTGGCGATGCATGAGTTTGCTGCAGCATTTCAGAGAAGAGTTCTATAGCTTCGTCAGCATCACCGTGTTGTGCAAGACCACCAATCATCGTGGTCCATGTGACTACGCTTCTATCTTCTACTTTAAGCGAATCAAAAATTCTACGAGCAAGGTCAAAACTTTTGCATTTCGCATACATGTCAATGAGGCCATTCAAAATCGTTAGATCGTGCCCAAGTTGAGAATCACCCGACTTCATAGCACGTTTTAAGGTGTAACAATGAACCTCTTTTCCCTGGTGCAGTGCGCCAATGCAAGCGCAGCCAGAAAGCAACGACACAAGAGTAACTGCATTTGGCTCTGATCCGCAGCTTATCGTTTCCCTAAACAAATCTAACGCTTCATAACCATGTTCTCTCTGTGTATATGCAGCAATGACAGCACACCACGTCACTACATTAGCCTCTACAGTCTCGTTTCTCATATCTGCAAACAAACTCAAAGCCTCAACGAACATACTCGACTGAGCATAAGCAGTAACCATAGCATTCCATGACACCACATCTTTCGACACCATACTCTTAAACACTTTACTCGCGTCCTCAACTATCCCACACTTAGCATACATTTCAACCAATGCATTCCCGATATAGACATCATCAAACAACCCATTTCTCATCACAAAACCATGCACCTGCTTGCCTCGCTGAACGCTCCCCAAAGCGCCACAACAAGGCAACACGTTCACCAAGCTAAATGCACTTGGACGCACCTCAAGTTTATTACTCATACTCACAAACAACTCCAACCCTTCTCGAAAAAACTCGTTCTGAACATAAGCAGCCACAATCGAATTCCACGACACGACATCAAAAACCCCTCACTCACACATTTCATCGAACACCTGGCGTGCATGGTCCACTGCACCAAACTTCCCATACATGGACACCAAAGAGTTACAAACAAACAAATTCAAATCAAACCCATGAACAATCCCTTGTCCATGAACCGATTTCCCCGTCATCAACGACGGGAATTGACCGCAAGACTTGATCACAAAGGGAAACGTGTATGAATCAGGGGAACACCCAACCCTCTTCAATTTAACATAAAGTTGCAAACTTTGATGAAAAAGAGAAAACTTTACCGAATTTTGAACAAGGGTATTCCACCAATTGACCGAGTTCGACGAATAAGGCGAGAAATGTTCGAGAATCGGAATTACCGTTTGATAATGAGGTGAGTTGCAAGAGATGTACATCGAAACGACGTCGTTTAAGTAGTGAGTAATAAGACCATGAACTGTGAGTTTCTGATGGATGATTTTGGCGGATAATAACGAATTGCATTGTTTAATGAGAGAAATCGGAAACGACAACGACAACGATGATGATTGTTGAGAGGAAAAGCAAAAAGTTGTTAGGGTTTGAAAAGGTAGGTATTTTGGCGGGAAATTTAGAACGGTAGACGTTGACCGTTGGAGGAGAAGCATTTAGTTTGAATATATTTGAGGTTTTTGATTATGGACTCAAATATATAACTACATCATATCCTACGACTAAAAGTTGATTAATATGGTGATATGATATTTTAAGAACTTAAATAACAGGTCAAGAATTCGATTATCAACTTTATTTATTGAGTGAGTGAAAATCAGTATATAATTATAAAACGGATTATTTTTACTGTCGGTAGAGAATGTTATTGATTAAAATAAAAATTATATACTCCCTCAATTTCATAATGTTATTTCTATCTGCTTTTTGGAGGTTATCGTCAAAACATGGATATTACAAATATTTTTTACTCGTAACTATAATATATACCTACATAATCCGTAGTACATTTGTTAACATAATCTTTTTCATCAAAATGTAATTTTGACAAATAAAAGTATCATTTAAATACAAGTAATCAAAGTCGAACGTTCATCTTGAAGACTGTGAAATAGTAAATGATTTAGCTGAATACACGTACATCAAAGATACAATATTGTCTAACTTCTATCGAATATTTTTATACCCCAAAAAAAAATACATAGGGATTATACGAAGTACGAGTATATAATTTGGGTTATTGGGTTGAATGAAAGTTTATTTTGGGCAAATGTAGAAGACTAATTAAGTGGCGATGCTTAAAAAAAAGTTATTTTATGTGTAACTAACCACATACTTACCTCAAGATCGGGATTAAGCCTTAAATTAGCAAAAAGCAATGAATGATGGATGATCTTACATACCACTATATATATATGTTTTGAAGCATTTGCAAAATCATAATCATTGAATAAAACAAAACAAAAATAAAAAATAAAAAAAATCAAAAAATAAAAAAATAAAAAAAAATAAAAAATAAAAAATAAAATGTCGACAATAAATATCCCCTTAGTTTTATCTTTATTTTATTTGTTTATTTCGGTTGCGAGATGTCAGACCGTCATTGACATCTCAAAGTTTGGTGTCAAGCCCAATGGGGATGCTACACAGGTACGATCAACCAAGGGTAGAATAACACCTAATATTCATTATGTGTTTGTTCAGACAATCTTTCTAACGTGGGTTCAGTAAAAGCACGTTTAAATACTTTCAAATAAAATACGATATTTAGAAAGATTCTAACATTAAAAAGTAAAAACTATACAAAAATCATTAAATACATTTGACCACTAAACACACTTTTGTTGTTTAAAATTGATATAGTGACCAAGTGAATTGACCACCTAAAACCAAACTAAACACAAAACGTACAA
Organism: Dianthus caryophyllus; assembly: GCA_023091065.1. Lineage (NCBI taxonomy): Eukaryota > Viridiplantae > Streptophyta > Magnoliopsida > Caryophyllales > Caryophyllaceae > Dianthus > Dianthus caryophyllus. The sequence goes on from CM041517.1 coordinate 3,442,789, forward strand.
TGCTGTTAGGGAATGATGGATGCATGGAAGGAAGCATGTGCATCAACCACACCTTCTAAGATTGTTGTACCAGCTGGTGAATACCTAATGAACGCCGTTAAGTTTGCGGGCCCATGTAAAGGCCCGATCACCATTGAACTCGCCGGTAATTTCAAGGCCCCGGCTGACCCGTCCCAGATGAAAGGTGCGGATGCGTGGGTTAGAGTCGAGCACGTTGATGGATTCACCATCACCGGTCTTAAGGGTGGTGGCTCTTTTGATGGCCAAGGCCAAACGGCCTGGAAGCAAAATGACTGTGCTAAGACCGGCAAATGCGACAGCCTTCCTTACGTATGTCTTAACTTCTTTGTCGCAATAAATTAACGTGAGATCGTTTATACAATTTAAAATTAACTTGTTTCAGTACATACAGTATTACAGAAGACTTACACTATAGGTAATTTGATTGTGTTACGCAGAACTTTAGGTTCAACTTCCTCAACAAATGCAAGATTAGCGGCATAAGCTCAATCAACAGCAAATTGTACCACATGGGAGTCTTGGGGTGCAAAGACTTGACCCTATATGACATCACCATCGATGCTCCTGCTGACAGTCTAAACACTGACGGTATCCACATTGGACGATCCGAGGGAATTAACCTAACCCTAGCCAAGATAGGTACAGGTGACGACTGTGTGTCTATGGGTGATGGTGCAAAGCAAATCCACGTGGAGTCTGTTACTTGTGGTCCCGGACACGGTATTAGCATTGGAAGCCTTGGAAGGTACCCTAATGAGGCACCGGTGACTGGTGTCACTGTCAAGAATTGCACAATCAAAAACACTGACAACGGGGTCAGAATCAAGTCGTGGTTAGCCTCCTACGAAGCAATCGCTTCGGACTTGCACTTTGAGGATATTACCGTCGACAACGTCCTCAACCCTGTTTTGGTTGATCAAGAGTATTGCCCATATGGCCACTGCAAAGCTAAGGTACTACGGCCAATAAATTTGAAAAATGAAATTTCCCTTATTTAAAAAAAAAATAAAGCTAAACAAACAAATGAATTAGACGGAATACTAGCATAGTTTAAACTAATGTTTGTTTTATCTTGCAAAAATACAGACACCATCTAAGGTTAAGATAAGTAACATTAGCTTCAAGAACGTAAAGGGAACAGCCGGGTCAAAAGAGGCGGTGAAGCTCATCTGCAGCAGTGGCGTGCCCTGCGAGAAGGTGGAACTCGGAGACATTGACATCACTTTCAAGGGTGGTGCAGCGGTCTCGATGTGTAAGAATGTGAAGCCCATCTTGAGCGGCAAGCAGAACCCTCCGGCTTGTGGCGCACCTCCTCCGGCTTAATTAGAGATTAGTCAGTACGATCGACTAACTTACAATTGTATAGTCGAATTCTTTATTTTCATATTCACATTTGATTTCACCCTTCCAAAATGTATTAGGGATGTGTGTGAAATGTGTGAGTCACTATTAAAATAGTGTACGTCGTATTATAATCAATAAAATTAAAAATTGATAAATTTAATTTTTGCTCCTAAATTTTATCTGAAGTATATTAATTTGTCATAATAAAACAAGGTTTTAAAGGTACTATCATAATTTTAAGCCATGTTAGGTTGCACATTTTAAGTAGTGCATTTGTCCAACTATCTATTTTAACCAAAATTTCATCTACTCGTATCTTTTTTACCTAGATGACTTTGGTGATGTTGCTTGACTAGAAAATATTGCAGCTCACTAATTACAAGTTTGTTTATAATCATACCTTTGTAAATATATCCGTAAAATAATAATTATGTCATTTTACGTCATTTACATTATTTTAGGTTGTTTTATCAAAAAAATATAACTAGCTTAAGCTAATTTATCGGTCTATTATTTTCAGTTATCACCCTTTAGTTTTGCTAAGAGCCGGCCTTCTCTTTTGATTCTTCTTTTCTACCTTCTCCTCTCACATACTATTATAATACTCCGTACTATATACATTCACTTATTTTTGACTTTTGAACACAAAATTATATTAATATTCTAATGGTATGTGAGAGTGAAAAAAAGAAGGTAAAAGAGAAGTTCCAAAAGATAAGAGCCATAGCAACCTTCATCAGTCATCATCCTTAGTACTCCCTAGTAATTTAAATACTTATGTTAAATTTCCTCGAAATTTTAATTAGTTGCAATGTTATGTGCCAATTAGTTTGTTACGTATCATATATGATATACGCTTTACAAAAATGTGGAGTAACTTTTGATAGATAAAAGTTTAATTAACTAAATCTTACACTCCAATATATAAATAAGAGTAAGCAATTAAGCATACACATAGTCTGATAGTCGAGTTACAAAGTATAGTCTATACTCTATATAGTATATCATGGTCTCATAATAGTCACTATTTTTTTTGGGTTAAAGATTTTTTGGTTAATTCAGAAATTTGAACGACATACACGAGTTTATTCATCTTTTCCATTCATTTGCGGTTAAAATTTTATAACTTTAGCCGTGTGTAAAAGTGAAGTGTGAAATAAAAAGAGTACGAATGATATTATTTCTACAATAATAAGTATTTAGAGAGACGTACGACATTCCAAATTTTCAAAATGTTATTGTCTTATGAGACACAAATGAATATTTACTGAATTAGGGCTATTTGAATTCTCTAGCTACTTACCTATGATCAGCATTAGCAAATTTATTGTTTTTTCTAATTTAAGATCCTAACAAACTTTCTAATAATAAACTTGCTCAATTTGCGTTGAATGAAAATCTATATTCGGCAAATGTAAAAGATGAAACAAGTATTTATGCTTAAAAAAGTATATTTAATGTTCTACTAACCACATACTTACCTGAAGATCAGGATCATGCCTTAAATTAGCAAAAACAATGAATGGTTGATGATCTTATATAGCACTATATATATATGTTATGAAGCATTTGCAAATTCATCATCATTGAATAAAACAAAACAAAATAAAAAAATAAAAAAATAAAAAAAAATTTAAAAAACAAAAAAAAAATAAAAAATAAAATAAAATGTCAAAAATAAATATCCCCTTAGTTTTAACTTTATTTAATTTGTTCATTTCGGTTGCAAGATGTCAAACTGTTATTGACATCTCAAAATTCGGTGCCAAGCCTAATGGCGATGCTACACAGGTAAATAATCGATGGTCCTTACCTGTAAATCGCATTCATGCCACCTAAATAGTCAAACGTGTCATGCATTACATATTTTATATTCAGACGATTTTTCTAACTTGTATTCATTGTGCTCAAGCTAAGGATAACATGCGCTCAATAAATATATATATTCAAAAGAAAATCACTATCCAATATATAATCATGCATTTTATCCTCCATGGTTGTAAATGATTTACGAATCTAAAACCTAAAACAAAACTAAACACAACTGTACAATGTTATTAGGGTTTGACGGATGCATGGAAGGAAGCATGTGCAGCAACAACACCTTCAAAGATTGTTGTACCAGCTGGTGAATACCAATTAAACGCCGTCAAGTTCGCTGGCCCATGCAAAAGCCAGGTTACTATTGAAATTGCCGGTAACTTCAAAGCCCCCGACGACCCGGCCCAAATGAAAGGTGCTGATGCATGGGTTAGAGTCGAACACGTTGATGGCCTCACCATCACCGGTCTTAAAGGTGGTGGCAAATTCGACGGCCAAGGCCAAAAGTCTTGGAAGCTAAATAATTGTGCTAAGACCGGCAACTGCGACAACCTTCCTTATGTATGTGATTTTCGTTTTAAAATTTGTCTCATATAAGAATCAATGTGTGTTATATGTTACAGTTACACTAAACACTAGTTGTTTGATTGTTTTACGTAGAACTTTAGGTTCAACTCCTTGACCAAAAGCAAGATTAGCGGTATAAGCTCAATCAACAGCAAATTGTACCACATGGGAGTCTTAGGGTGCAAAGACTTGACCTTGTACGACATCACCATTGAAGCTCCTGTAAGCGCCTTAACATCGGCGGTATCCACATTGGACGATCAGAGGGAGTTAATGTAACCCTAGCCAAGATCGGTACAGGTGATGATTGCGTGTCTATGGGTGACGGTGCAAAACAAATCCACGTGCAGTCTATTACTTGCGGCCCCGGACATGGTATCAGCATTGGAAGTCTTGGAAGGTATGAAAACGAGGCACCTGTGACCGGTGTCACTATTAAGAATTGCACAATTAAAAACACCGACAACGGGGTCAGAATCAAGTCGTGGTTAGGCTCCTACGTAGCTGAAGCTTCAGACTTGCACTTTGAGGACATTACCGTCGACAATGTCCTCAACCCTGTTTTGGTTGATCAAGAGTACTGCCCTTACAACCACTGCAAAGCTAAGGTACTATGAGCAATAATATTATTTGACATTGTAATCTTACTCTCTCTATTTCATCTAGTTGTTTATGTTTGATTTAGCTTAAACTCATCTTATCAAAAAGGTCAAGCGTAAACAAACAGATGAATTAAAGAGAATAATACCGATTGGCGATTTATTTAACATTTTGTTTTAATTTACAAAAATGCAGACACCATCCAAGGTTAAGATAAGCAACATTAGCTTCAAGAATGTAAAGGGAACAGCCGGGTCAAAAGAGGCAGTGAAGCTCATCTGCAGCAGTGGCTTGCCTTGCGAGAAAGTGGAACTCGCGGACATTGACATCACTTTCAAGGGTGGTGCGGCCGTCTCAATGTGCAAGAATGTTAAGCCCATCTTGAGCGGAAAGCAAAACCCTCCGGCTTGTGGCGCACCAGCTCCTGCTTAATTAAAGATATTTAGTACGATCGACAAGATTAAAATTATATAGTAGTAGTATTATTTATATTTATATTCATATTTAATTTCACCCATACAAATTGCAATGAAATGGGTGTCACGGTTAACATAGTGTAGTACTTTAATGAATAAAGTCAATATTCGATAACTTAATTTTAGCTTCTAAAGTTTTTTCTCCGAAGTATATCACTTTTAAACGAGCAATTAAGGTACTGTGGTACTCTAATGCTGATAACCTCATACATCAATTTTTAGACTATTTAGCGGTTTACGACTTCTTACACTACTCAAGAACCCAGTTGCAATGTAACCTGTCGGTTACTTGTCGTCGTACATGAAACGATGCTTTACAATTTGAAGGGAACTGTTTCATTCAGGGGTATGCATGTCTTACATTCATTCGGTCGCTCTAGATTTTTTGTATGAGTTAGTTTGTACGAAATTGTCGTAAATATTACTCCCTCTTCTTTGTGTAATTATTTTGATATTTTATTTTGGGCATGTAACATAAAATACATTTATTATTCTCTAAATTTTGCTGTATCTCACTAAAAATGATGAAATTGACAATTCAATATTAGAAAACGAAAATGATTTAAGGACGAGTGAAAGTACGGAAATTCAGTTGCATTGCATGATCATGAGAAAGGAACAGTATGTATATATACTAGTCAATATATTTTCGAGCACTTAGTCGCCTTATTACAGCTTTAGAAGATTTGAGATGTCCATGCCCTATGAGTAAGAACATATACATTGGCATTATGCAACATGCGAAAAAATTGCAATAAGAATCAATTAAACCGTCACAAACTAAACTCGAAAAATAAACATGACTACTACTACATCAACCCTAATGCTCTTCAAGCTATGAAATTTGCTCGTCGTGGTCACGAACGAGCTAACCTAGCCTGATGGCGGAGCTATGTTCGACATAACCAAGTACAATGCTAAGCCAAATGGCGATACTACATAGATACATTCACTCCCTTATAAATTAGACTATCAATACGACAATTTTATTTGTTAAAGAGCTTCATGTTTTATCTTGAAATCAACCGTTTATAAGTCTTGTCATGTATCCAAAAGAGTCATTATTCTTTTTAATGAATACGCCTTTGTTGAAGCTTGGAAAAAATTGTGTGTATCGATCTCCATCTTCTAGCAAAGTATTGGTCCCAAATGAACTCCACCTGGCCAGGCCAAAGATAATAATCGAGGGGTCGCGGGTGCCATTGATCAACTGCGACATCAGTATATGGAGACGGCTTGACAGTCACTGCGATTAACTATGGTCGCGATTTTTATGGCCAAGGACAACTTGCCCGGAAAACCAATGAATGTTAGAAGAGATTTGAAACTCATGCATACTCTTCCCTATGTTGGCTTGCTTTCATGTCTCTAATGTTATTAATTCTTAGCCATTAGGCTTTCGAACGACACAATTATTCCTTCAATGGTTAATATTTGGATGCATGACACTCTCAGGTACTAGTTCTCTTAATTTATTTTTCTTAACTTATCGAACATTTAAAATAAAATAAGAAAACTTCATATAATACTTTGAAAATTTATTAATTTCTAAAGTTTAAACAATTTAAAATGTTAAGAGTTTATTGTTATTGGATCAATGAATCATATCGACAACTTAATATGTTACTCCATACGACGTCCCAGAGTTTTTTTTAATTCAAAAAAGGGGTAATTTACCACTCACTTTTCTAATTTCTACTAAAAAAAAAAAAAACTCCGTTCGTAGAGTACTTATAAATTGTTACATGCATGTTCTACTCTGCCACAAATGAGCGTACAATTATTATTTACAACAAACTTTCAAATAAACATGCTTAATGTGCGTTGAATGAAAATATATATTTGGAAAATGTCAAAGATGAATTAAATGTTCATGCTTAAAAAACAAATTTAATGTATAACTAACCACATACTTACCTGAAGATCAGGATTATGCCTTAAATTAGCAAAAACAATGAATGGTCGTTGATCTTACATAGCACTATATATATGTTATGAAGCATTAGCAAATTCATCATCAGTAAATAAAACACAACAAAAAATAAAAAAATAAAAAATAAAAAATAAAAATAAAAAATGTCAACAATAAATATCCCGTTGGTTTTATCTTTATTTTATTTGTTCATTTCAGTTGCGAGATGTCAAACTGTCATTGACATCTCAAAATTCGGTGCCAAGCCAAATGGCGATGCCACACAGGTAAATGATCAACGGTCCTTAGTCGTAAAGCGCACTCCACATAACTTGTCAAGCATGTCGGTCAAGCATAACATGTTCTATTCGATTTTATCTAACATGCAATTGTAAAATGTTATTAGGGTTTGACGGATGCATGGAAAGAGGCATGTGCATCAACCACACCTTCAAAGATTGTTGTACCGGCTGGTGAATACCAATTGAACGCCGTCAAGTTTGCCGGCCCATGCAAAGGCCCGATTACGATTGAAATTGCCGGTAACTTCAAGGCCCCCGCCAACCCAGGCGATATGAAAGGCGCGGATGCGTGGGTTAGAGTTGAACACGTTGAAGGGCTTACCATCACCGGTCTTAAAGGTGGTGGCAAATTCGATGGCCAAGGCCAAGCGGCTTGGAAGCAAAATAATTGTGCTAAGACTGGCAACTGCGACAACCTTCCTTACGTATGTTTTATTTTTTTTTTTTTGTTTTAAATTTGTCTCATATAAGAATAATGGCATGCATTAAATACAGAGTATTACAGTAATATGGTTACACGGAAGACTTACTTCAATTTTTATACTGATCAGAATTTTAGGTTCAATTTCTTGACAAAAACCAAGATTAGCGGCATAAGCTCAATCAACAGCAAATTGTACCACATGGGAGTCTTGGGATGCAAAGACTTGACCTTATACGACATCACCATTGAAGCTCCTGCCGACAGTCTTAACACTGACGGTATCCATATTGGACGATCCGAGGGAATTAATGTAACCTTAGCCAAGATCGGTACAGGTGATGATTGCGTGTCTATGGGTGACGGTGCAAAGCAAATCCATGTGGAGTCTATTACTTGCGGCCCCGGACACGGTATCAGCATTGGAAGCCTCGGAAGGTACGCTAACGAGGCTCCTGTGACCGGCGTCACCATTAAGAACTGCACAATCAAAAATACCGACAACGGGGTCAGAATTAAGTCATGGTTAGGCTCCTTCGAAGCTGAAGCTTCAGACTTGCACTTTGAGGACATTACCGTCGACAATGTCCTCAACCCTGTTTTGGTTGATCAAGAGTACTGCCCTTACGGCCACTGCAAAGCTAAGGTAATACGAACAATAAGCGACTATGTAATCTTACTCCCTCTAGTTCATCTAATTGTTTACTTTTGACTAAAATTCATCATATATAAAATCTCAGGCGTAAACAAACAGATGAATCAAATGGATTACTACTGATGTATTCATAACTGCTCGAATTTTGGTAATTTTAACATTTTGTTTTATGTTTCTAAAATGCAGACACCATCCAAGGTTAAGATAAGCAACATTAGCTTCAAGAATGTGAAGGGAACAGCCGGATCCAAAGAGGCGGTGAAGCTCATCTGTAGCAGTGGCTTGCCCTGCGAGAAAGTGGAACTCGCGGACATTGATCTCACTTTTAAGGGTGGTGCAGCGGTCTCGATGTGCAAGAATGTGAAACCCATCTTGAGCGGAAAGCAAAACCCTCCAGCTTGTGGCGCACCGGCTCCAGCTTAATTAGAGATTATTTTGTAGGATCGACGACAAGATTATACTTATATAGTAGTATTTATTTATATTGATTTTCACATTTGATTTCGCCCATCCAAATTGTAAATGGGTGTGTGTGAAAATGGATGTCACTGTTAAAATAGTGTACTACCTACTATAATGAATAAATTCAAAAATTGAAACATAATTTTTGCTTGTAAATATTCACCCGAAGTAAATCATTTTTAAACAAGCATTTAAAGGCACACTCTAATCGTCTAATAAGTTGATTGTCGTAACATTATAATCTAACTAGATACTACCTTGAGCTCGTACTTCAATTTTTAGGCTGTTTCATGGTTTATTACCCCAGCCCTAGCACTTCCAAGTAAATATCTATGTTAGAAGTTTTTCTCAAAAGTGTGTAATTACTTAACAAAATATTTAACGAAATAAGGTTGGTTCGAAAATTATTACGCTCTATGGATCCACGTCATTAACTTTTTGTTTTTCGTAAAAGTTTTTGAGAAACCTCTGTGGGCCACAGCAATTTCATCAAGAACTACAGAAACCGTTGCAGGCCACAACGGTTTCCCTTTACCATGGTGGGGATCGTATGTGGGTGTGTACTAGTGGACTAGCAGGCTGTGCAGGGACAGTTTTGGGTTCGTTGGAGGGTGGTATATGGTGTTCTGTGGGGTGGCTGATGTGGTCATATAGTAGGAAGGGGTTGGTGTCGGGGTTGAGACCATGCCTTCGGGTGCGCTTGCAACATGAATTTTTTTGTTAAGCGTCCTCATAAACCTTCTCACAACTACTCATATCTTAACCTCAACCCCGACAAAATTCAGTGAATAAATAGCTGATTTCGACAAAATTTAATTTTCATAGCTCATTTCCGAGAATAAGTAACACTCCTCACATATCTGAGACCGACTATACATAGGTTTCACACTAAGTAACTCACTTTTCGTTTATTATTTTAAACAACTACTCCGTACTTCTCTTAATTTCCACCACATGACAAAGTTTTTAATGCATTGTTGAGTGCAAGGCACTCTTTCGACGACAATATAATTTGACGAAGTAGTTTTTAATACATTATTCGGTTCAAGGCAATTTATCAATGCCAACGTAATTTGAAGCGAAAAAAAGACTCAACATGTGATTAACACGGACCTAGAAGCGAGTTTGTGAGGCTACTTAGTGGGACATATTTGGGTAGCAAACAAGCTCAAAGACATGGTCCCAATTCGGACACCGACCCCCTCCTATATATATAATGATCACGTCAGCCACCACACAAGACACCCTACACCACCCTCGAGCGAACGCAAAGCCACCCCTGCACAGTGCGCCAGTCCACCAGTCCACACCCAACCTACAACCTTCACCCTGGCAAAGGGAAACCGCTGTGGCCTACAGCGGTTTCTAAAGTTTTTTATGAAACCGTTGTGGGCCATAGAGGTTTCTCAAAAAAAAATTACGAAACAAAAAGAGTTATTGATGTGGACCCATAAAGCGTAATAATTTTCGAACCAACCTTATTTCGTTAAATATTTTGTTAAATAACACACTTTTGAAAAAACTTCCTTATGTTACCCGGCGCTATATTATTCCACTTAGAATGGAGGGGTGGTGAGCGGTGAGATTCGACCCCATGACCTACGGTCACTAGGCTCTGATACCATGTCCAAACCAACCCAACCAAAAGTTTAAGCTCATGGTTGGAGACCTAAGATCGGTTTTTGTTCTCTAAAATTAATAATCGAGGGACCGTGCAAGTCGTCATTGACAATCAAAATTGCTGGCAACCTCCTGGCCTCGCCTGATTCAAAATTAATACTTCAAAACCATGGACACATGGACTATGATCATTTAACGTACAGACGACTTGACCGTCACTGGCATCAGCGATGGTCATTTTTTTATGGTCAATCAGTACCCCGAGTGATTTAATTATCATACTCTTCCCTATGTTATAGCTTGCTTCTCATGTCTCAAGTTATTAGTAATACATAGTCGTAAGACATCTAACGCGACACAATTACCGTATCCTCAATGGTTAATATTGTGATCCAAGATTCTATTGAGAACCTATTTCACTCAATTTATTTTTTCTTAACTTGTCGTACATTTAATAAAAAAAATAAGTAAACCTCAAATAGTACTTTGGAAAAAATTTAAGTTCAAACAATTCAAAGTGTTAAGAGTTCTATTGTTATTTGATAGTTTAGACAACTTATAATGTTAACATACAACGGTACTGGCAGCGCCTAGCTGTGTCGACGTACAAATATGTGAACCCGATATGCATGTTCGGCAAAAGAGCATGTAAATTGTACTCCGTATTATGCATGTTCTATTTTACCGCGAAAGAGCATAATGTTTTTATTTACAACAAACATTTATGAAGACTTGACTAGCTACTAAAAGAATAAACAACAATGAGATGGAAAAGGTATTATTAACAAGTTTCCTAGTAAACTTGCTTAGTTTGCGTAGAATGTAAATCTATATTTGGCAAATGTGGGAGATGACTTAAGTGTTCATGCTTAAAAATATATGTTTAATGTATTACTAACCATATACTTACCACAAGATCAGGATTAAGCCTTAAATTAGCAAAAACAATGAATGGTCTATAATCTTATATAGCACTATATATATATGTTACGAAGCATTAGCAAATTCATCATCATTGAATAAAACAAAAACGAAAACAAAAAATAAAAATAAAAAATAAAAAATAAAAAATAAGAAATTTAAATTAAATAAAATGTCGACAATAAATATCCTCTTAGTTTTATCTTTATTTTATTTGTTCATTTCGGTTGCGAGATGTCAAACTGTCATTGACATCTCAAAATTCGGTGCCAAGCCTAATGGTGATGCAACACAGGTAAATAATTAATGACACTTACATTTAAATCGCATTCCGGCCACCTAAGTAGTTAATTCAAACCTGTTATGCATTATATGTTTATTCAATCGATTATTTAAACTTGTATTTATTGTGCTCATGTTAAAGCTAACAATTACAAACAAATTGAAAAGGATTATGCCCTTCAAACTTTCAAAGCTATAAAAGTTATCACATATTTAAGATTATGTTCTTCTTTGACTTAGTTATTCAATTTTTTTTTATCATGTGTTCGATTAATACGAGTAGAAAAAAAAAAAATATTATCCAATATTCATGCATTTCATCCTTACATGCATTAAAATGCGGAGTACTCCCTCCGTTCTCAATAAATTATTAACGTTTCCTTTATTTTGTGAGGTAAAATTAAAAATAAATATTAACAATTAACTGAGACAGAGAGATTAGTTAATACAATAATTTTACAGCTAAAAGTCTAAAACCAAACAAAACACAATTGTAAAATGTTATTAGGGTTTGACGGATGCATGGAAGGAAGCATGTGCATCAACCACGCCTTCAAAGATAGTTGTACCAGCTGGTGAATACCAATTAAACGCCGTTCAATTTGCCGGCCCATGCAAAAGCCAGGTTACGATTGAAATTGCCGGCAACTTCAAAGCGCCGGCCGACGCGGCCCAAATGAAAGGTGCGGATGCGTGGGTTAGAGTTGAACACGTAGAAGGGCTTACCATCACCGGTCTTAAAGGTGGTGGTAAATTCGACGGCCAAGGCCAAAAGGCTTGGAAGCAAAATGATTGTGCTACGACCGGCAAATGCGACAGCCTTCCTTATGTATGTCTACTTTGTTTTAAATTTGTCTCATATAAGAATCATCAATCAATGCAAGTTATAAGTTACAGTATTACGATTACACATCAGAAGACTTACTGTTTGATGATTTTATGCAGAACTTTAGATTCAACTTCTTGACCAAAAGCAAGATTAGCAGTATAAGCTCCATCAACAGCAAATTGTACCACATGGGAGTCTTGGGATGCAAAGACTTGACCTTATACGACATCACCATTGAAGCTCCTGCCGACAGTCTTAACACCGACGGTATTCACATTGGACGATCCGAGGGAGTTAACCTAACCCTAGCCAAGATTGGTACAGGTGACGACTGCGTGTCTATGGGTGATGGTGCAAAGCAAATCCACGTGCAGTCTGTTACTTGCGGCCCCGGTCATGGTATCAGCATTGGAAGTCTTGGAAGGTATGAAAACGAGGCTCCCGTGACCGGTGTCACTATTAAGAATTGCACAATTAAAAACACCGACAACGGGGTCAGAATCAAGTCGTGGTTAGGCTCCTACGTAGCTGAAGCTTCGGACTTGCACTTTGAGGACATTACCGTCGACAACGTCCTCAACCCTGTTTTGGTTGATCAAGAGTACTGCCCTTACGACCACTGCAAAGCTAAGGTACTATGAGCAATAATACTAATTGACACTATATTACTCTCTCGATCTGGTTCATCTAGTTGTTTATGTTTAACTGAAATTCATCTTATATAAAATGTCAAGCGTAAACAAACAAATGAATCAAATGGATTAATATTGATGTATTCATAACTGCACGAATTTTGGTAATTTTAACATTTTGTTTTATTTTACAAAATTGCAGACACCATCCAAGGTTAAGATCAGCAACATTAGCTTCAAGAATGTGAAGGGAACAGCCGGATCCAAAGAGGCGGTGAAGCTCATTTGCAGCAGTGGCTTGCCTTGCGAGAAAGTGGAACTCGCGGACATTGATATCACTTTCAAGGGTGGTCTTCTTTGTCTCGATGTGCAAGAATGTTAAACCCATCTTGAGCGGAAAGCAAAACCCTCCTGGCCAGGCGCACCTATGCACTTTAATTAGAGATTATTTAGTAGAATCGACAAGATTATAATTATATAGTAGTATTATTTATATTAATTTTCAAATTTGATTTCGCCCGTCCAAATTGTAATAGAGGTGTCGGGTGTCTGTGAAAATAGGTGTCACTATTAAAATAGTGTACGGCATACTATAATGAATAAATTCAAATTTTGATAACATAATTTTTCCTTGTAAATTTTCACCCGAAGTAAATCATTTTTAAACGATATTTTTCGGCATTGTCTAATTTAATAATCTAATAAGCTGATTGTTGTACGGAGTTACATTTTATTTTATTTTTATTTTTAAATCCAATATGACCCGCAAGGGCAATTCAACGGGAAATGGGGAATTCGAACTTGTGACCTATCGTCACGAGTTAACATTCTGTTCTAACTAGATAATACGTACCTTGATCTCATACTTCAATTTTTAGGCTGTTTCGTGCTCCCTAGTAACTATCTCTGTTTCCACGGCTTTTTTATTAGCTGCAATGTGAAAAGGAAATGTTGAACGCGTAGGTCATACATTAATTTCGGCTCTATAGATTTTTAGTGCTTAATTTGTACAAAGTTGTTGACAATTGGTAAATCAACCCTAATGCTCTTCAATCAATTAAATTTGCTCGTTTACGAGCAAGCCTGGCCCCGATCACGGCACTATGTTTGACATAACATCACCAAGTACAATGCTAAGCCAATTGTTGATGATACACATATACATTAGCCCCATTATAAATCAGAGTATCGGACACGACAATTTTAATGAACAACTTCAAGTTTTATCTTAAAATGAAATGTCGTGTAATGGTTCCTACATAGTTAATTATTCGTGCTCACTTTTTTAAATGATTACGCTCTTCAGCACTTGTCAAAGCAAGGAAAGAAGCATGTGCATTGATCTTCATCTCCTAGCAAAGCACTGGTCGCAGCAAGAACATATCAACTAGAGAGTATAAACCAAAATATTAAGCTGATGGTTGGAGCTCCAAGATCGGTTTATACATTAAGACGCCTCCTCACACGAATGTCATTTGGGTTTGAAGTGTGTATGCAACAACAGGTGATCTCCCCATACCCAGTGCTATATTATTCCACTTAGAATGGAGGGGTGGTGATTATGAGATTCAAACTTGGACCTTCGGTCACTAGGCTCTGATGCCACTTATGGTTGGACACCTAAGCATTGATTTTTATACTCTAACGTTAATAATAGAGGGACCGTGCAAGTCGTCATTGACAATCAAAATTGCAGGCAACCTCCTGGCCTCGCCTGATTCAAAATACTTCAGAACCATGGACACATGGACTATGATTTAACCTTCAGATGACTTGACCGTCAGTGGCATCGGCAATGGTTGTTTTGGTATGGCCAATCAATGCCCCATGAGATTTAATTACTATACTCTTCCCTATGTTATAGCTTACTTCTCATGTCTCAAGTTATTAGTAATACATAGGCCTAAGACATCTAACACGACACAATCATCACATCATCAATGGTTAATTGTGATGCAAGACTCTATTGGGAACCTATTTCGCTCAATTTATTTTTTCTTAACTTGTCGTACATTTTAATAAAGAAAATAAGTAAAATTCAAATAGTACATTGGAAAAATTTTAAGAATGTAAATATGTGACCCCGATTATTACCGACAATAATTGTACAAACATGGGAGCCTAGCTATGTGTGTTATAACTCGTAATAAAAAAGAGCGTAATGTGAATGTAAATTGCACTCCGTAATATGCATGTTCTATTATACCGCAAAAAAAGCATAATGTTTTTATTTACAACAAACATTTATGAAGACTTGACTACTAAAAGAATACACAACAATGCAATGACATGGAAAAGGTACTATTAACAAATTTTCTAATAAACTTGCTTAATTTGCGTTGAATGTAAATCTATATTTGGCAAATGTAGAAGATCAGGATTACGCCTTAAATTAGCAAAAACAATGAATGGTCTATAATCTTATATAGCACTATATATATATATGTCACGAAGCATTAGCAAAAACATCATCATTGAATAAAACAAAAACAAAAATAAAAGTTAAAAAAAAAATTTAAAAAAAAAAAAAAAATGTCGACAATAAATATCCCCTTTGTTTTATCTTTATTTTATTTGTTCATTTCAGTTGCAAGATGTCAAACTGTCATTGACATCTCAAAATTCGGTGCCAAGCCTAATGGCGATGCTACACAGGTAAATTAATTGACGTGACTTACATATCAATCGCATTGCGGCCACCTAAGTAGTCAAACATGTTATGCATTACATGTTTATTCAATCGATTATTTTAGCTTGTATTCATTGCGTTCATGTTGAAGATAACAATTACTAATTAGTATAAACAAATTTAAAAAGGATTATGGCATTCAAACTTTCAAAGCTACAAAAGTTATCACATATTTAAGATTATATTCTTCTTTGATTTAGTTAATAGTTATTCAAATTTTTTATCATGTGCTCGATAAATACATACTACAGAATAAAAAATAAAATTATTCGTGCATTTCATCCTTACATGCATTAAAATATAGAGTACTCCGTTTCAATGAATTGTTAACAATTGACTGAGACAGAGAGATTAGTTAATACAATAATTTTACAGCTAAAAGTCTAAAACCAAACAAAACACAATTGTAAAATGTTATTAGGGTTTGACGGATGCATGGAAGGAAGCATGTGCATCAACCACGCCTTCAAAGATAGTTGTACCAGCTGGGGAATACCAATTAAACGCCGTTCAGTTTGCCGGCCCATGCAAAAGCCAGGTTACGATTGAAATTGCCGGTAACTTCAAAGCGCCGGCCGACGCGGCCCAAATGAAAGGTGCGGATGCGTGGGTTAGAGTTGAACACGTAGAAGGGCTTACCATCACCGGTCTTAAAGGTGGTGGCAAATTCGACGGCCAAGGCCAAAAGGCTTGGAAGCAAAATGATTGTGCTACGACCGGCAAATGCGACAGCCTTCCTTATGTATGTCTACTTTGTTTTAAATTTGTCTCATATAAGAATCATCAATCAATGCAAGTTATAAGTTACAGTATTACGATTACACATCAGAAGACTTACTGTTTGATTATTTTATGCAGAACTTTAGATTCAACTTCTTGACCAAAAGCAAGATTAGCAGTATAAGCTCCATCAACAGCAAATTGTACCACATGGGAGTCTTGGGATGCAAAGACTTGACCTTATACGACATCACCATTGAAGCTCCTGCCGACAGTCTTAACACTGATGGTATCCACATTGGACGATCCGAGGGAGTTAACCTTACCCTAGCCAAGATTGGAACAGGTGACGACTGCGTGTCTATGGGTGATGGCGCAAAGCAAATCCACGTGCAGTCTGTTACTTGTGGCCCTGGACATGGTATCAGCATTGGAAGTCTTGGAAGGTATGAAAATGAGGCTCCCGTGACCGGTGTCACTATTAAGAATTGCACAATAAAAAACACCGACAACGGGGTCAGAATCAAGTCGTGGTTAGGCTCCTACGTGGCTGAAGCTTCGGACTTGCACTTTGAGGACATTACCGTCGACAACGTCCTCAACCCTGTTTTAGTTGACCAAGAGTACTGCCCTTACGACCACTGCAAAGCTAAGGTACTATGAGCAATAATACTAATTGACACTATATTACTCTCTCTATCCGGTTCATCTAGTTATTTATGTTTAACTAAAATTTCATCTTATATAAAATGTCAAGCGTAAACAAACAAATAAATCAAATGGATTAATATTGATGTATTCATAACTGCACGAATTTTAATAATTTTAACATTTTGTTTTATTTTAAAAAATTGCAGACACCATCCAAGGTTAAGATAAGCAACATTAGTTTCAAGAATGTGAAGGGAACAGCCGGATCCAAAGAGGCGGTGAAGCTCATCTGCAGCAGTGGCTTGCCTTGCGAGAAAGTGGAACTCGCGGACATTGATATCACTTTCAAGGGTGGTGCAGCGGTCTCGATGTGCAAGAATGTGAAGCCCATCTTGAGCGGAAAGCAAAACCCTCCGGCTTGTGGCGCACCGGCTGCAGCTTAATTAGAGATTATTTAGTAGAATCGACAAGATTATAATTATATAGTAGTATTATTTATATTAATTTTCAAATTTGATTTCGCCCGTCCAAATTTTAATAGAGGTGTCGGGTGTCTGTGAAAATGGGTGTCACTGTTAAAATAGTGTACGGCATACTATAATGAATAAATTCAAATTTTGATAACATAACTTTTCCTTGTAAATTTTCACCCGAAGTAAATCATTTTTAAACGATATTTTTTTGGCGCTGTCTAATTTAATCATCTAATAAGCTGATTGTTGTTCGGAGTTACATTCTTTTTTTTTCTTTTTTTTTTTTTTTTTACGTCCAATATGACCCGCAAGGCAATTTAACGGGGAAGGGGGAATTCGAACCTATGGCATATAGTCACGTGTTAACATTCTGTTCTAACTAGATAGTACGTACCTTGATCTCATACTTCAATTTTTAGGCTGTTTCGTGCTCCCTAGTAACTATCTATGTTTCCACGGCTTTTTTATTAGCTGCAATGTCAAAAGGAACTGTTGAACACGTAGGTCATACACTCATACATTAATTTCGTCTCTATAGATTTTTAGTGCTTTATTTGTACTCCGTACAAAGTTGTTGACAATTGGTAAATCAACCCTAATGCTCTTCAATCAATTAAATTTGCTCGTTTACGAGCCAACCTGGCCCCGATCACGGCACTATGTTTGACATCACCAAGTACAATGCTAAGCCAATTGGTGATACTACACATATACATTATCTCCATTATAAATCGAAGCTTTTTGCGATATGAAGTTTTGTGAAAGAATAATTAGCATTTTGGGTCGGAATCTAAAATATTTAGAGTTATAGGGTCCACGTAGGTTCGTAAATTTTTAACCTATAAAACATCATTGCTGATGGCGATTTAAAAAAGGAAAAAAAAAATAATAAATAAATAAAAAATAATAAATAACTTAAGAAGATAAAACGCCATTGGAGATGGCGTTTTCTAAATACAAGGTTTTTTCTTACATTTATTTCATGTAGTGTCATCATTACCAAGAAGATAATGTGGGTTGGTGGTTTGTACACTTAAGTTTGTTGTTGGAGGTTAGGGGTTCGAGTCCCCTTAGCACCTTTTTTGGTTCAGTTGAGGAAACAAAACGCCAATTTATGCCCAAAAATGCCAACACCATTTCACCAAATTGTTCTTATAAATCAGAGTATCAGACACGACAATTTTAATGAACAACTTCAAGTTTTATCTTAACATGAAATGTCGCGTAATGGTTCCTACATAGTTAATCATTCGTGCTCACTTTTTTAAATGATTACGCTCTTGTCCAAGCATGGAAAGAAGCATGTGCATTGATCTTCATCTACTAGCAAAGTACTGGTCGCGGCAAGAACATATCGACTAGAGCAGTATAAACCAAAATATTAAGTTGATGGTTGGAGCTCCTTGATCGGTTTTATACTCTAACACGCCCCTCACACGAATGTCATTTGGGCTTGAAGTATGTATACAACGGGTGATCTCCCCATACCCGGTGCTATATTATTCCACTTAGAATGGAGAGGTGGTGATTATGAGATTCGAACTTGGACCTCCGGTCACTAGGCTCTGATGCCACTTATGGTTGGACACATAAGCATTGATTTTTATACTCAAACATTAATAATAGAGGGACCGTGCTAGTCGTCATTTACAATCAAAATTGCAGGCAACCTCCTGGCCTCGCCTGATTCAAAATACTTCAGAACCATGGACACATGGACTATGATTTAACCTACAAACGACTTGACCGTCACTGGCGTCGGCAATGGTTGTTTTTGTATGGCCAATCAATGCCCCGTGAGATTTAATTATTACACTGTTCCCTATGTTATAGCTTACTTCTCATGTCTCAAGTTATTAGTAATACATAGGCGTAAGACATCTAACGCCACAATCATCGCATCCTCAATGGTTAATATTGTGATGCAAGACTCTATTGAGAACCTATTTCGCTCAATTTATTTTTTCTTAACTTGTCGTACATTTTAATAAAGAAAATAAGTAAAATTCAAATAGTACATTGGAAAAATTTTAAGAATGTAAATATGTAACCCCGATTATTACCGACAATAATTGTACAAACATGGGAGCCTAGCTATGTGTGTTATAATTCGTAATAAATAAAAAAACGTAATGTGAATGTAAATTGCATTCCGTAATATGCATGTTCTATTATACCGCAAAAAAGCATAATGTTTTTATTTACAACAAACATTTATGACGACTTGACTACTAAAAGAATACACAACAAGCTTTCTAATAAACTTGCTTAATTTGCGTTGAATGTAAATCTATATTCGGCAAATGTAGAAGATAAATTAAGTGTTCATGCTTAAAAATATATGTTTAATGTATTACTAACCACATACCTGAAGATCAGGATTAAGCCTTAAATTAGTAAAAACAATGAATGGTCTATAATCTTATATAGCACTATATTTATATGTCACGAAGCATTAGCAAAATCATCATCATTGAATAAAACAAAAACAAAAATAAAAGTTAAAAAAAAAAAAGAAAAAAAAAAATAAAAATAAAATGTCGACAATAAATATCCCCTTAGTTTTATGTATATTTTATTTGTTCATTTCGGTTGCGAGATGTCAAACTGTCATTGACATCTCAAAATTCGGTGCCAAGCCTAATGGCGATGCTACACAGGTAAACTAATTGATGTGCCTTAAATATAAATTGCATTGTGGCCACCTAAGTACTCAAACATGTTATGCATTACATGTTTATTCAATTGATTATTTTAACTTGTATTCATTGTGTTCATGTTGAAGATAATAATTACTAATTAGTATAAACAAATTTAAAAAGGATTATGGCATTCAAACTTTCAAAGCTACAAAAGTTATCACATATTTATGATTATATTCTTCTTTGATTTAGTTAAGAGTTATTCTTACCGCAAAAAAAAAAAAAAAAAAAAAAAAAAAAAAAAAAAAAAAAAAAAAGAGTTATTCAAATTTTTTTTATCATGTGCTCGATAAATACATACTACAGAGTAAAAAAAAAAATCTATTCATGCATTTCACTCTTACATGCATTAAAATATAGAGTACTCCGTTTCAATGAATTATTAACGTTTACTTTATTTTGTGAGGTGAAATTAAAATAAATGTTAACAATTGACTGAGACAGAGTGATTAGTTGATAAAGTGATTTTACCGCTAAAACCAAACAAAACACAATTGTACAATGTTATTAGGGTTTGACGGATGCATGGAAGGAAGCATGTGCATCAACCACGCCTTCAAAGATAGTTGTACCAGCTGGGGAATACCAATTAAACGCCGTTCAGTTTGCCGGCCCATGCAAAAGCCAGGTTACGATCGAAATTGCCGGTAACTTCAAAGCGCCGGCCGACGCGGCCCAAATGAAAGGTGCGGATGCGTGGGTTAGAGTTGAACACGTAGAAGGGCTTACCATCACCGGTCTTAAAGGTGGTGGCAAATTCGACGGCCAAGGCCAAAAGTCTTGGAAGCAAAATGATTGTGCTAAGACCGGCAAATGCGACAGCCTTCCTTATGTATGTCTTCTTTGTTTTAAATTTGTCTCATATAAGAATCATCAATAAATGCAAGTTATAAGTTACAGTATTACGATTACACAGACGACTTACTGTTTGATTATTTTATGTAGAACTTTAGATTCAACTTCTTGACCAAAAGCAAGATTAGCGGTATAAGCTCCATCAACAGCAAATTATACCACATGGGAGTCTTGGGATGCAAAGACGTGACCTTATACGACATCACCATTGAAGCTCCTGCCGACAGTCTTAACACCGACGGTATTCACATTGGACGATCCGAGGGAGTTAACCTAACCCTAGCCAAGATTGGTACAGGTGACGACTGCGTGTCTATGGGTGATGGTGCAAAGCAAATCCACGTGCAGTCTGTTACTTGCGGCCCCGGTCATGGTATCAGCATTGGAAGTCTTGGAAGGTATGAAAACGAGGCTCCCGTGACCGGTGTCACTATTAAGAATTGCACAATCAAAAATACCGACAACGGGGTCAGAATTAAGTCGTGGTTAGGCTCCTATGTAGCTGAAGCTTCGGACTTGCACTTTGAGGACATTACCGTCGACAATGTCCTCAACCCTGTTTTGGTTGATCAAGAGTATTGCCCTTACGACCACTGCAAAGCGAAGGTACTATGAGCAGTAATATTATTTGATAGTGTATTACTCTCTCTGGTTCATCTAGTTGTTAACTTTTCGTTTGACTGAAATTCATCTTTTATAAAATGCCAAGTGTAAACAAACAAATGAATCAAATGGAATAATATTGATGTATTCATAACTGCACGAATTTTGGTAATTTGAACATTTTGCTTCTTTTTTTTTTTCAAAAATGCAGACACCATCCAAAGTTAAGATAAGCAACATTAGCTTCAAGAATGTAAAGGGAACAGCCGGATCTAAAGAGGCGGTGAAGCTCATCTGTAGCAGCGGCTTGCCTTGCGAGAAAGTAGAGCTCGCGGACATTGATATCACTTTTAAGGGTGGTGCAGCGGTCTCGATGTGCAAGAATGTGAAGCCCATCTTGAGCGGCAAGCAAAACCCTCCGGCTTGTGGCGCACCGGCTGCAGCTTAATTGGAGATTATTTAGTAGGATCGACAAGATTATAATTATATTGTAGTATTATTTATATTAATTTTCAAATTTGATTTCGCCCATCTAAATTGTAATAGAGGTGTCGGGTGTATGTGAAAATGGGTGTCACTATAAAAATAGTGTACTACATACTATAATGAATATAAATTGAAATTTTGATAACATAATTTTTCCTTGTAAATTTTCACCCGAAGTAAATCATTTTTAAATGTGCACTTTCTGGCACTATCTAATCATCTAATAAGATGATTGTTGTACGGAGAAACATTTTCTTTTAGTCCAATATGAGTTACAAGGGCAGTACAATAGGGAGAGGGAATTCGAATGTGAGACCTATCGTGGTTAACATTCTAATCTAACTAGATAGTACCTTGATCTCATACTTCAATTTTTAGGCGGTTTCGTGCTCCCTAGTAAATATCTATGTTTCCATTTTTTATTAACTGCAATGTCAAAAGGAACTGTTGAACACGTAGGTCATACATTAATTTCGTCTCAATAGATTTTTAGTGCTTAATTTATACAAAGTTGTTGACAATTGGTAAATCAACCTAATGCTCTTCAATCAATTAAATTTGCTCGTTTACGAGCAAGCCTGGCCCCGATCACGGCACTATGTTTGACATCACCAAGTACAATGCTAAGCCAATTGGTGATGCTACACAAATACATTAGCTCCATTATAAATCAGAGTATCAGACACGACAATTTTAATGAACAACTTCAAGTTTTATCTTAAAATGAAATGTCGTGTAATGGTTCCTACATAGTTAATTTTCCTTGCTCACTTTTTTAAATGATTACACTCTTGTCAAAGCATGGAAAGAAGCATGTGCGTTGATCTTCATCTGCTAGCAAAGTACTGGTCGCAGCCGGAACATATCGACTAGAGTAGTATAAACCAAAATATTAAGCTGATGGTTGGAGACCAAGATCGGTCTTATACTCTAACACGTCCCTCACATGATTGTCATTTGGGCTTGAAGTGTATATGCAACAACAGGTGATCTCCCCATACACGGTGCTATATTAATCCAGTTAGAATGGAGGCGTGGTGAGTGTGAGATTCGAAATTAGACCTTCGGTCACTAGGCTCTAATACCACTTATGGTTGAACACTAAGATCGATATTTATACTCTAACATTAATAATCGAGGGACCGTGCAAGTCGTCATTGACAATCAAAATTGCAGGCAACCTCCTAGCCTCGCCTGATTCAAAATACTTCAAACCATGGACACATGGACTATGATTTAACCTACGGATCGGCGATGGTCGTTTTTTTATGGCCAATCAATGCCCCGAGAGATTTAATTATTATACTCTTCCCTATGTTATAGTTTGCTTCTCATGTCTCAAGTTATTAGTAATACATAGGCGTAAGACATCTAACACGACACAATCACCGCATCCTCAATGGTTAATATTGTGATGCAAGACTCTATTGAGAACCTATTTCGCTCAATTTGTTTTTTTCTTAAGTTGTCGTACATTTAAATAAAAAATTAAGTAAACTTCAAATAGTAGTTTGGAAAAATTTTAAGTTCAGTTAACATACAACGGCAATAAAAAAAAAAAGAGCATAGTATGAATGTAAATATGTGACCCTGATTATTACCGACAATAATTGTACAAACATGAGAGCTTAGCTATGTCTGTTATACTTCGTAATTAAAAAATAATAAATAAATAAATAAAAAAAATAAAAAAAATACAAAACTTAATGTAAATGAAAATTGTCCGTAATATGCATGTTCTATTATACCGCAAAAGAGCGTAATGTTTTTATTTACAACAAACATTTATGAAGACTTGACTACTAAAAGAATACACAATAATAACATGGAAAAGGTACTATTAACAAGCTTTCTAATAAACTTGCTTAATTTGCGTTGAATGTAAATCTATATGGATCGGCAAATGTAGAAGATAAATTAAGTGTTCATGCTTAAAAATATATGTTTAATTTATTACTAACCACATACCTGAAGATCAGGATTACGCCTTAAATTAGCAAAAACAATGAATGGTCTATAATCTTATATAGCAATATATATATATGTTACGAAGCATTAGCAAAATCATCATCATTGAATAAAACAAAAAAAAAAAAGTTAAATAAAAAGTTTAAAAAAAAAAAAAAAAAAAAAAAAAAAAAAATGTCGACAATAAATATCCCCTTAGTTTTATCTTTATTCTATTTGTTCATTTCGGTTGCAAGATGTCAAACTGTCATTGACATATCAAAATTCGGTGTCAAGCCTAATGGCGATGCTACACAGGTAAATAATTGACGTGACTTACATATCAATCGCATTGCGGCCACCTAAGTAGTAAAACATGTTATGCATTACATGTTTATTCAATCGATTATTTTAACTTGTACTTCCTCCATTCCGTTTGATTCTATACGTTTGACCAAAACACGGTAATTAAGGTAGAAGAAAATCAAGTGGGGTAGATAATGGAATTACTTAAATACCCCTACTTTATTGTTTGCAAGTGGGTTGAGTGGGTATTAGTGAAGGGTATATTGGTCTTTTAGTTTAATAAAGTAGAGACTAAAATAGAAATGTATAGAATTGATTGGAATTTCCGAAAAAAGAATATGTATAGAATCAAATGGAATGGAGGAAGTATTATTCATTGTATTCATGTTGACGATAACAATTACTCCCTCCATTTCACCTTTTTCCTCCCATTTACCCAAAAAGAAAATTTCACCTTATTTCTCTCATTTGTAAATTTGCACTATGACTTTCTAAAAATGGACATGCACTATTTATGTGGGACCTCACTTACTACACATATTACCATTAGGTTAATATTATTCTTTAGTTTACGTGTCATATACAAATGGGAGGAAAAAGGTGGAATGGGGGGAGTACTAAGTATAAACAAATTTTAAAAGGATTAATTATGGCATTCAAACTTTCAAGCTTACAAAAGTTATCACATATATACTTATTTAAGATTATATTCTTCTTTGATTTAGTTAATAGTTATTCAAATTTTTTATCATGTGCTCGACAAATACATACTACAAGTAAAAAAAATCTAGTCATGCATTTCATCCTAGTACTCCCTCCGTTTCAATTAATTGTTGACGTTTATTTTATTTTGTGAGATGAAATTAAAATAAATGTTAACAATTGACTTACAGAGAGTGATTAATTGATAAAGTGAATTTACCACTAAAACCAAACAAAACACAATTGTAAAATGTTATTAGGGTTTGACGGATGCATGGAAGGAAGCATGTGCATCAACCACGCCTTCAAAGATAGTTGTACCAGCTGGGGAATACCAATTAAACGCCGTTCAGTTTGCCGGCCCATGCAAAAGCCAGGTTACGATCGAAATTGCCGGTAACTTCAAAGCGCCGGCCGACGCGGCCCAAATGAAAGGTGCGGATGCGTGGGTTAGAGTTGAACACGTAGAAGGGCTTACCATCACCGGTCTTAAAGGTGGTGGCAAATTCGACGGCCAAGGCCAAAAGTCTTGGAAGCAAAATGATTGTGCTAAGACCGGCAAATGCGACAGCCTTCCTTATGTATGTCTTTTTTGTTTTAAATTTGTCTCATATAAGAATCATCAATAAATGCAAGTTATAAGTTACAGTATTACGATTACACAGAAGACTTACTGTTTGATTATTTTATGTAGAACTTTAGATTCAACTTCTTGACCAAAAGCAAGATTAGCGGTATAAGCTCCATCAACAGCAAATTGTACCATATGGGAGTCTTGGGATGCAAAGACGTGACCTTATACGACATCACCATTGAAGCTCCTGCCGACAGTCTTAACACTGACGGTATTCACATTGGACGATCCGAGGGAGTTAACCTAACCCTAGCCAAGATTGGTACAGGTGACGACTGCGTGTCTATGGGTGATGGTGCAAAGCAAATCCATGTGCAGTCTGTTACTTGCGGCCCCGGACATGGTATCAGCATTGGAAGTCTTGGAAGGTATGAAAACGAGGCTCCCGTGACCGGTGTCACTATTAAGAATTGCACAATCAAAAATACCGACAACGGGGTCAGAATCAAGTCGTGGTTAGGCTCCTATGTAGCTGAAGCTTCGGACTTGCACTTTGAGGACATTACCGTTGACAATGTCCTCAACCCTGTTTTGGTTGATCAAGAGTACTGCCCTTACGACCACTGCAAAGCTAAGGTACTACCAGCAATAATCAACAGTATAATTTTACTCCCTTTGGTTCATCTAGTTGTTTACGCTTGACTTAAATTCATCTTATAAAAATTGTAAAGCGTAAACAAACAGATGAATCAAAGGGAATAATACTAATTTATCCGCAACTTGTCGAATTTTGCTAATTTTTAACATTTTGTTGTATTTTAAAAAATGCAGACACCATCCAAGGTTAAGATAAGCAACATTAGCTTCAAAAATGTAAAAGGAACAGCCGGGTCAAAAGAGGCGGTGAAGCTCATCTGTAGCAGTGGCTTGCCTTGCGAAAAAGTGGAACTCGCAGACATTGACATCACGTTCAAGGGTGGTGCAGCGGTCTCGATGTGCAAGAATGTGAAGCCCATCTTGAGCGGCAAGCAGAACCCTCCGGCTTGTGGCGCACCAGCTCCGGCCTAATTAGAGACTAATTAGTACTATCGACAAAATCATAATTTTGTCATCGTGTTTTTATATTTATATTCACATTTGATATATCACCCGTCCAAATTGTAATGGGGATGTGTGTGAAAATGGGTGTCACTATTAAAATAGTGTACCAAATATTATTAATGAATAAAATTAAAAATTGATAACTTAATATTTGCTTGTATATTATTTTACGCAAATATTCATATGATACCGTTTAATACATTTCAGAAAGTTATATTAAAAATAAAACAATTATGTATACATAAAGAAAAAGACGGTCAAAGTATCGCGGTAGAAACCTCACAATAAGAAGTCGAAAGAACATTATGAGTAGTAATTGTCTTGCTCAAGACTTACTCGGCATTTTTAATTTAGATGATTGAAATCAAATTAGAGATTAATTAGTACGATCGTATTAATTAGATCAGGAGATTAATTATGCATAAAACATAAAACATATATTAAACACAATAACATTGATGGTCAAAGATTATAATATATGGCAGCAATAATAAATCACTGAATAAATGACATTTTTTAAAATAAGAATTTATAATACTTAGGAGATCAAAACGAAGTTACAAAGCAGTGTAATTCGAATAGTTCATTATGAATAACATTAAGCATTTTCATAATAAAAATAAATAAATTTGAAATCAATAAATATTTCCAACAAATCATCGCCTCATAAATCATAATAGTTACTGTATTTGGGTACTTCATCGTCTTCTACTCACGGTAAAATTACTGTAAAATGTAACGTCCCACTCAAAATAGTGATCAACTACATATCTACGATAACATGAGGATGACCGTCATATATATGATAAAATTGTCTCGTAAGATATATTTATCGAGTTTTGCATGCCTCGACCATTTCCATCACTTATGAAACAGAAAGTAACAGATTAGAAATATACAAAATTGTTAGTGATATGACTAATGGCATAGAGCAATAATAGATGGCAAAATCAACTGAACTAACAAACTAATAGATCAATTAATGATCAATTTATGGTCTAAAAATAACCTTACTAAAATTAGATTTCAGAAGTTCTTGCCTTGTAACTAGCTACTTATATAATTAACATTATTATGTTAATACGCGATAAAAATTACTACTCGTAATAAAGAATAAATCAAACACAAACTATAAACTTGAAAAATAAACATGACTGCTACCAAATCAACCCTTGTATTGCTCTTCAATGTATTTAATTTGCTCGTTGTAGTCGTTAACGGACATGGCGAGCCTGGCCCTGATGGTGGCATTGTATTCGACATAACCAAGTACGGTGCTAAGCCAAATGGCGATGCTACACAGGTAAATAAACACCCTGATAAATTAGACTATCAGACACGACTGTTCTATTAAACAACTTCATGTTTTGTCTTCAAATGAAACATTTAAATGTCGTTTAATGGTTAGGCTCTTTTCGAAGCTTGGAAAGAAGCGTGTGCATCTCCGTCTTCTAGCAAGGTAGTGGTCCCACCCGGGACATACCGACTAGGGCCAGTAATAATCGAGGGACCGTGTAAGGCGCCTATGACAATCGAAATTGCAGGCAATTTCCAGGCCCCACCTGATCCAAAAGACTTTAAAACCGCTGATACGTGGGTTAAGATTGAACGTATAGACGGTTTGACCATCATTGGGACTGATGGTGGTGGCGTGTTTGATGGTCAAGGACAACATGCCTGGAAAACTAATCAATGTTCTAAGAGATTTGACTGTCTCACTCTTCCCTATGTAAGCTTCTCAAATCTCAAACATCGCCTTAAATTTTATGTTTGAAATTGTTTTTCAAATATGGTATCGAAACCTCATACCATGAACTTGCAGAATTTCAGGTTCAATTTCTTGACAAACACAGAAATCAGCGGCATAACATCACTCAACAGCAAAATATTTCACATGGCGGTTTTGGGATGCAAAGAACTAAACCTGCACGATATCAACATTACCGCGCCAGGGGACAGTCCCAACACCGATGGTATTCACATTGGCCGCTCAGACGGCGTGAATGTTACTCGGTTCACTATTGCCACAGGGGACGACTGTGTGTCCTTTGGTGATGGCGCCAAAAACGTGTTGATTGACCAGGTCACGTGTGGCCCTGGTCACGGTATTAGTGTCGGAAGTCTAGGTAGATACCCGAACGAGGAGCCTGTGATCGGTCTCACTGTACGGAACTGTACTATCAAGAACACGGATAATGGTGTTCGGGTTAAAACGTGGCATAACTCATACGAAGCTGTCGTCTCTCACCTGCATTTTGAGGACATTGTCGTTGAAAACGTCAGGACTCCCATCATTGTTGATCAAGAGTATTGCCCTTACGATCAATGCAAACAAAAAGTGAGCCTTCTAACATTCGTCGAAGTCTGTTATTATTGGGTCGTTTTAGACGTAACTTATTATGTGTTGGATAATTCAGACACCGTCAAAAGTGAAGCTAACCGACGTGAAGTTCAAGAACGTGAGAGGAACATCAGCGGGGAAGGAAGCAGTGAAGGTAATATGCAGCAGCGGCGTGGCATGTGAGCAGGTCGAGCTAGCAGACATCAACTTAACCTACAACGGCACTGACGGCCCTGCTGTGTCTGTGTGCAAAAACGTGAAGCCGATTATCAGCGGCAAGCAAAACCCTCCTGCTTGCAATGCACCCGCCACCTAACCGACTAACCTCTGATGCACTTTCTCTATACTCCCGCTATTCTTTCAAAGATTTAGACAGTCCTACATTTCCACTTAGTATTTTTGAGATTTATTCTGACTATTTGCAGAGCTTTGGGAGTGTGTAACTGTGTATAGAAATCGAAAATGATTGTTTTGAATGGGTGTCGTCTAAGGCCGTAAGGCTACGCTTCTGAATATATATCGAGTTACAGACATTTTTACAATCAAAGCAGTACGACCACAAAAACTCTGAAAAATGCACGTATTTAGCGATACAGTAGTCACATCGTATTAACAAATCGAATGGAGTGATTTCGTAACCAATAAGGAAATCCTACAAGTAGTCTCAATCAAAGCTATCAACATTAACCAATCGATTCAATGTTTCAATAATATGCATGATTACATTATTTGCCGATTTCTCGTCACTGATGACGACTGAAAACAAACAAGCTATAATAATTTGAACTAAACACCATGAAATTATGAAAGTGAGCGAGTATCCGACAGACTTATCTCTTGGCAAACTTTATAAAATGATCAACTTTTCGTTATTAAAGTTAAAAAAAATGAACTTATAGGTCTTTAAAAATACACAAATAGCTTGAAATATTTAAAAAAAAAGGTTTTCTATAAGGTAACCCTGAACTTTTTTAAATCGTATAATGCTTACTCTGAATTAAAAAGCATCTTTAGTAGCACTTGTCTTAACTAATTTTATTTACCGTGACCCTTAACTTTAATTCCGTCAAAATTGGGAGGGAAACTTTGGGTTTTTTTATAGAGAAAAATAGCAAGTTAGTCAAACTATAGCTAAGTCAGTCCACAAATGCCATGTCACTAGCCATGTTGCCTACTTAACGTTTAATTTTGACGGAATTAAAGTTAAGGGTCACGGTAAATAAAATTAGTTAAGTACAAGGTTACCAAAGATGTTTTTTAATTTGCAGGGTTACCATGTGGGATTTGAAAAAGTTCAGGGTTACCTTATAGAAAAACCCCAAAAAAAAAGAGCAGATATTAACATACGTGTACAAAGCAAAATGTAAACGGTTATTTAGACCATCCCCATTGGAACTTTTATCAAGTGGTTATGACCACCTTTTTCATTAAAAAATTAATAAAACATGTAATAATGACTTAACCGTTTATGAGAAGTGGTTATGACATGAACACCGTTCATGAACACTTTCATCATAATTAATGTACATGTATGCATTTTTATTGGTTACACACATGTGTTATTGTTGGTCATCAATGGGAGTAAAAATAGAGATATAGTCATGACCACATCAAAAGTAATGTACTCCGTATAATCTAAATATTGTGTTCATGACCATATCCTCAATGGGGATGGTCTTACCCACTAGTACTCTAAATTAAAATTGTGATCGAACGGTCAGTCAACCTGGTCCATATCAATCCAGCTCATCACACATAATAAACAAATGGCTCGTGGGCCCATCTGACCTGGAGATGAATCACTTGATGAAATATAGAAGTCGTGAATGTTGACTAATAATGTAACTGCTCCAATAAACAAAAAGTCTACTTCTAACAGGGGAAAAACTGGTCACTTGAAACTAATTTCAACATAAACTGAACGAAGTCGAATGAAGCGATTGAATTCAACGTATAAACGGTCACAATAACGTACTGAGACACCTTCGTTGGGAAGTAGAAGGGCAACATCCCCTTGATTGCCCTTCGGATTCTCGACTAGTTTTGGTGCCTCACTGTGTCACGCCACCAAATAATACAAGGGAGCATTTAGGTGAGTATACTACGGGCACAACAAATTCGACCACATACCCATACAAAATGCAAGTAAATTGAACCTTTAAAAGGAACAATAAAGAGACGTTGACGGAATTGTCATATAAATATAGATAGTTTTAAAAGCGAACAACATTCGTACCAAGTTGACAATGGCTGAACGAAGCGTTACTTGTTCAGAATGAGAATACTCCTAAAAAATCATAAACAAGCATCCTTCTCCTTATAAAACCATTATGGAGAAGTTTAACGACCTAAAATCAATGTTAACCAGTTTGCGTCTCTTACTGCTGTTCACCGTCTGGCTTAGCTGCCTCTTTGATCTCATCAGCACCATCATCCTGTAACGACATTTAAAATATCAAACACATTAGTTGCCACCTCCGTCGATAGATTACAAACAGCTACAAAATTATATGCAAAGTGACGAGAATTATCAGCAGATGCACCAACCTGCATGTCGGATGTCCACAAAGTAAGATTGTCACGGAGAAGTTGCATGATCAAAGTACTATCCTTGTATGAGTCTTCACCAAGGGTGTCAAGCTCAGCGATAGCTTCATCAAATGCCTACAAACAGCAGACAGCAACAACGGATTTACGAGGGCACATAACATATCGGCGTTATCAATTTACTAGAGTGTGTCTCGTGATTGAAATCACATCGCGAGCTTCTGATCCGAAAAAGCGGTTTTACCTGCTTGGCAAGGTTGCAAGCCCTATCGGGGGAGTTCAAAATTTCGTAGTAAAACACGGAGAAGTTCAGAGCCAATCCAAGCCTAATAGGGTGAGTTGGAGCAAGCTCAGAGTTGGCAATATCCTGAAAAAGTTGTACATATAAACATAACAGGAATAAGCGCAAAACTCAATCACTCAAAATCGTCAAACAAAACAAATCAGACACAACTCTTGGAACATTTGTGCACCGGTTAAAGTGACCCAATTACAGACGCTATGGTAGGAAAAACGAAAGAACAGATCACATATGAATACAATCGTTGGTTAGAAACTATCAAAAATAGTACTTTTCAAAGAAAATTTTAGTGAGGAGCAATCACATCAACAAACTTGCCAAAAATTGTACGTACAATGCAACAACCAAAAGTTTGATCTTTGTCGTCAACATTGCCAAATCACATTCCAATGTTACATCAAACAAGCTCAAACGTATTCAACATCATCATCGTACACCCTACGATCCATCCATTTCTTAACGTTTTTCTTTCTGAAGTAATTCACCCCCTTCTTCCCCGTTTCGTTTTCATTAGACTTTCTGTACTAAAATTCAAACCAAAGCAGTCCCTCATCCACTCACATTAGTCATTCCTTAAAAACCGATTCAAAACTAAACAACGTACAAACCACAGAACAACCAAATCAAATCAAACAATATGTAACCATCAAAACAAATTAACATCAACAAAAGATTCAAACTTCATCAACAAACTCCTCAAATCAACACCAAATATCAAAAAGTTTCAATCTTTCCTCCAAAAGCAGCATCAAATAACACAATGCACATTTAAAAAAACAAAAAAAACACACCAGATCTACACACAAATCCAAAACAAAACAACAAAAACAACAGATCTTCGACAAAACAAAATTACCTGAGCAGCTTTGTAAGCGGTAAGAGTACTTTCAGCAGCCTCTTTACGATCAGAACCCGTCTTAAACTCGGCCAAATAACGATGATAATCACCCTTCATCTTCAAATAAAACACCTTAGAATCACCATTTGCAGCAGAAGGAATCAATTTAGAATCAAGCAATTTAAGTATCCCATCACAAATTCCCGAAAGTTCGTTCTCGATACGACACCGGTAATCACGAATCGCAGAGACATGCTCCTCGTTTCCGCGAGACTCCTCCTTCTGCTCGATCGACGATATGATCCGCCACGAGGCTCGCCGTGCGCCGATAACGTTCTTGTAGGCCACCGACAGAAGGTTGCGCTCCTCCACCGTGAGCTCCGCCGTGTCGGCGGTGGCGGAGGCGGCGGAGACGACTTTCTCCATAAACTCCACCATCTCCTCGTACCGCTCAGCTTGCTCGGCGAGCTTCGCCATGTACACGGACTCCTCTCGCACCATTTTTGTTTTCCGGTGAGATTTTGGAAAGGGGAGGTTGAATTTTTGTAGAGAGAGAAAATTAGGGTTTGTGAAATTGAAATTGAAATTGAAATTGATTTGGGGGATTTTAAAAAGGGAGGGAGGGGGGGGATTTGAGAGATGAATCGTGTGAAAGTGTAGGGAGATAAAGTAAGAGGGGTTTTGGGCCGTTGGATTTTTAGATCTGTTGTGTGATGAGATTGAATCACAGCCGTTGGATTTTAGAGGGGAGAGGGGGGGTGAAATTTGACACCATCCTTCGTGGACGTGACGGGGAAAAACGTGTGGGGCCCTAATGGGGCCAACTTGTGGGACATTACTCCGTATTATTTATATTTAAAAATTGGTCAAATGGTTGATCTTTCGTTTAAAATAAAGTGGAAATACTCCCTCCGTTTCGGTGATTTGTTTACATTTACTTTATACACATTTATCGATGTGAAGAGAGAGGTAAATAAAAAACTATAAAAATAATAATATAAGTACAAAGTGGGTAAAATAAAACAATGTGATTGGTTAAGGAAGTTGGGTCCACCTCCACAAGTGGGTCACCTTAGACATTTATGGAAAGTGTAAACAAATGACCCGTACACCCATAAATGAAAAGTGTAAACAAATGACCGGAACGGAGGGAGTAAAATGGATTATTTTAGACAATAAAAATAGAAAAAAAAAAATAAAAAAAAATTGTATGAGTAACTAATTCATTTTATTAAGGGATGAGAATTAATCAAAAAATAATTTTATAATAAGTACCCAACAATGAAGGGAGAGGGAGAAATATGGAAAATCAATTTATTTTACTTGTAATACGAGGGTTAGTTACGGAGTACAATAAATTGTGTTCCTCATATGCACACAACCACACAATAGAAATGTTAATATTGAAGATAGCTTCGCCTAGTGGTAAAGATTGAGATGTTCTGTGACGATAGGTCACAGGTTTGAATCTCCCATATTTCATCGGATTATCTTACATCTCATAAGGTGTGTTCTAAGTCAAGTAGTATAATAGAACCAATTTATCGATATTTATACTCCGTAATTGTTACTTCTTTCATTTATAAGTGTACTTCGTCTATTTCACTTAATTAGCCGCACTTTTATTTTTTGGAAATTTTACTCATTTAGTCTCATTATTATGTAAGCCAACTTTATACAATCGAAATAACACTTTTACCCGTACTAAATTACTAATATATTCATTTTACCAAAATATCATACACTTTATTATCTAAAATGGACATCACCCAATCAAACTACTCATATTACCCTTAACTTTTCAAATCCCTTAAAATTTGTGCAAAAGCTATGACATTTTGTTCTAACACATGGGAGTGATTATACTCGTATGTGATATTGTTCGGGGTGATTTTCTCACTCTACTCGTATTTATACGGCGGGTTTATCAGTATTATCATTTTATACGTATTTTGTATATTTTGAGGTTGATTGTATGATGATTAAAACGAAAATGTAAATAATGCAAATAATAAATGACACGTGGGAAAAACCCTTACAATGTAGAGAAAAATCACGGGCACCAAGCCAGGAGAGGAGTTTTTCACTATGTCGGGGCTGTCTACACAGGACTGATTTTCGAAAGAGTATTTGAGAGTAATTTCGCTAACAATGATTTTAGTACTCCCTCCGTTTCAGTGAATTGTTTACAGTTTGACTTTTTTGTGAGGGGGAAAAAGTCAAACTGTAAACAAATGACTGAGACAGAGGGAGTAGTAAAAGTTTAATGAGTAAAAAAAAAAAAAAAAAAGTTGTCTTGCATTTTGATCTTCTTCGCCTTATATAAGCTCTTTCCAACGATCAATTTGGCTGTTGCTGCTTCCCTGATTCTTTGCTGGTCAATTACTGCTTCAACCTTTATTTCCTTTAACGCCTGGATATTAAATGACTTTGTTGTTAAATGAGTATCTCCCTCCTTCAATGTAGGGAATATTTGTTGCTGTTGACTTGTTCGTTGCCCTATTTGCAACGTCATTTTTCTCCTTTCTTCATGAGCTTTTAGTCTCATGGACCCTCTTTCTTTACTTGACCCACTTTAACCATGATCCTTTGCATTGACTTGGGCCTTTGACTTTGACTTTGTTTGACCTTGCTCCTCTCCTTTGTCTTGTGCCTTTGTTTTGTACTTTGGGCCTATGCGAATATTTTGGGCCTAACATTTGCCCCCCATTTCCTCAGCTGTCAACCCTGGGCTGGAGTTAAGGAAATGCTCCCATGCTGGGGTCCAGGATTGTCTGACCAGGACTTATTGACCAGGCCTGTCAGTGTGTATCCTGTGCTGAAATTCAGCTTATATTGAAATTTGTGAGGCGTGTTGGTTGATTATTATGACATATGCAGTAGGTTTTTTTTTTTTTGCAGCGATGGGACGTTTCACGTCTCCTATTTGTCCCTTATTTGTTTTAACTGCTACCAAATCCTTCATTTGCCTTATTTGTTTTTTCAAGGCCTTTGACTTTGACTTTATTTGACCTTGCTCATCTCTTTTGTCTTGGGCCTTTATTTTGTACTTTGGGCCCATGTGAATATTTTGGGCCTAACAGATACTCCCTCCATTCAAGTCCAAACCAAACATTTACCTTTTTGACACTATTCATATGTGTCGGTAATCTTTGAAATTCCCGACAATCTATAAGTGAAAATATAACCGTGTGTGATCTTGTTTGATTCGTCTTTATGCGTACAATTTTAATATCTAATTTTTAAATTTTTTTATCGTGTGAAATTATAGATATTTCCGTTCCGACATTTGTCTCGACAAATGTGATAAAGCAACCGTAGTGTTTGGACTTGAATGGAGGGAGTATTATTTAATTCAATTTTATAAGTACAATATTAAAGTCAAACTTTTAAAATTAATATATTATCGTTGCAAAATGTTACTCCGTACTTGATACCGATAAACATGATAAAGCTAAATCTGCTAAATGGATGGAAATAGTTATCCAATAACCACCTCAATACTATAATACTATTATTAATATTTCATGTTTAGGAACAATTTTTTGCTAAATTGTAAAAAAAATTTACTTCAATTTATTACAGAATAATAAATACGTAAAAATATTTTACGTAAAAAAAAAAAAAAAAAAAAAAAAAAAAAAAACTGTATTTTTATAAAATCATCAATATAATAAAACCTAAATTGGAAAAAATATATACATTGAAAATATAAATGATGAGTAAGTCTATTCTACGACGGAGTCACGCGTACGACGGATTATTAGTAACAATGTGACCATTTTAACATTTAAAGTAACTATTTTAAAGTTTAATACAACTACATTTTAATGTTTTAAAGTGGTTATTTTAAACAATAAAATTGACATATTAAATAAAATGATCACATTTTAGTTCGTAATAATCTCGTCGTATGCTGAAATAGAGGTATTATATAATTTGCAATAAATTATACAAATAATTAAATCCTAGATCAAAAGCAATAGGAAACATTTGTAATGTAGTGTACTCAAGCATTAATGTTATTCATGATACCAAGGAACCCATTCCATCGTTATGTAACTTTCTTTAATCTTTTCTTTTTCTAACCATGCCTTTTTTGTTTTCTCTCTTTTTGCAAGACAATACGGAGTACTTTAATTCTTTGAATAATCACTTTTTTTTCTTTCCGGAAAATTTTATATCAAATTTTTATATGAGCCTAAATGATTTCACGTAACATTTTGTAAAAACGTTTTTCATGAAGTGTTAAAAATATGTTGCGATTAAACCAATTTTAAATTATTTATGATAACGAAGTATGAGTGTTTTGCGATTAAACCAATTTTTTTTCAAGGGCAAAAAAAATTCTTACAGTTATTTAAAGTTGTTAAATATCAAATACAGACTTGTTAAATACTTTGTGCTCACGCACACCAAGTTGTTGAGTTCTTGTAAGATTGTTGAACTATCTAACAAATTAGTGTTATGAGAGTCAATATATAAATTTCGATAATCTGCTCTAGTTCTTAAAATGGCGCCACCGTTTCATTATTAAATACTTCGTATTTATATTGTACGTCTCATTTGATTCAATCAACAAGAAACTTTAGTTTTTTTGAGATAAACAATAATTGTTCTTAGATTATTTATATTTGCATCATAATATATATTTTATATTCCCTCTGTCTCAATCAATTGTTTACACTTTCCTCAAATTCTCCTCACAAAAAAGCCAAATTGTAAATAAATCACTGAAATAAAGGGAATATAAGTTTTCATTCTCTTACATTTCACCAAAAAAAAGAAGAAAGTTTTCATTCTCTTTCATAAATCATTTAATAAAGTAACTTTATATACGGAGTAATAATTTAATTTGATTCAGAATTATGTTACTCAAAAGGAGTGCATTTTTGGCTATATAACAATTGAATTGAATTTTAGTAATGTATTCTCTCTGTCTCAGTAATTTGTTTATACTTCTCTTAAATCTACATCACAAAAAAGTCAAACTGTAAACAATTCACTAGAACAAATAGAGTACAAACGGAGTAAAATAAATTCTAATCTCTATGTCTCTATTATTTAAAAAAGATAAAAACATAAGAAAATAACTAGAATAAAAAAACTCTAACATCATTCTTTAATCTTTATGTCTCTATTATTCAGCTCAGCTATCATAAATTTAATTTTTCCAATAAGCACAAATTTACTACTCCGTAATATAAAAATTTATTTTCATACGATTAATTTCATTTACATCTAATAAATTCAAATTAACATTCATAAGTTTAACTTTTTTTTATAAATTCAATTTTAGTTAGTCTGAAAATAACATCACCTACGCCTAGCTAATTTGATTTTATAATGACTTAGTGTGAATCTTTTCGTTGTTGGTGAAGACCCATAATTTATTTATTTAATTTTAGATGGACAATTGAAAATCGTCCACGTAACCACGCATACATCTCTCCAAATCATTTTCTGCGACATGGTTTTAAGTGAGCTTTTGGCACCACGTTCACATTATTTGCCGATTAACATTTTGGTATATGACCACATTTTTTTTATTATAAAATATACTCCGTACTCCGTAGTTATTTTAATTTTTATTGTCACTTAATCCCTTATATTTTTAATGATATTCTTACTTTATTAAAATACTCCTCACAATAAATATAAGGTGAGAACATCATTAAAAATGGAAGGGAGTATTTATTAATGAATTATAATTACATTTAAAAGTTTTAAAAAAATACTGAGTACTTCACAGTTTGATAAACAGTTTGATAATTTTTTAGCATGACATCTGATATAATTAATCGTCTTTTTAACTACAAATTATCCATCATACAATTGTTAATTTGTTAGAACTTATAAACAAGTACAAAGTTTAAAAGAAAACGCTTTCACACATATCATGGTTAGTTGCTGCAAAAAAAGGTAATCATTTAAAGTGACCAATTTAAAATCACGAGTATCTAATTATACGCGTAATACTATCGTATAATATATTTACTTCATACACCTTATTATACGCGTAAAACCGTCATATAGTATACCTACTCCATACACATTTTACTCCATATATAAACCCCCTATGGCCCTATCTATTGCTCTAGATACTCTATAGTCTATACCATACACTCTACTCACCAAAAACATAAAAAAGAAATTCGTGGAAAATTAAGTTCAGAATCTCTGTTGAATTTTATTCCGGTGAAAAACAAAAGAAGGAAAAAAAAAAAATAAAAAAAATGGAGCGTTATGAGATGGTGAAAGATATTGGTTCTGGTAATTTTGGTACTGCAAAACTTGTTAAAGATAAGTGGACTAATGAGATGTTTGCTGTCAAATTGATTGAAAGAGGTGAAAAGGTTTGATTTTTATTACCACCCTTCTTAAAATTTCTTAATTTAATCGGTTGTACCACGTTATCGTACACTAAACCGAGCCAAATTACCTGTGGAATCGAGTCGTTTAATTGGTTACCGTGTACGATGACATAGTTACTGGGTGTGAAAACTTAAAGATGACATCTTTGTGATTAGTGGCATGAAAAAATCTGAGTGTATCATGTCATCGTATACCCTAGTCGATGAAATTTCTTAAATTGTATAGACTGGTGTCACATTTTTCAGCTGAATCTAATGAAATGATTCGGTTTTCAGTGACATGGTACACTGTTGATTGGTGCATCTGATAATTTTTCTGATACCCTTTACAAATTTGCTGGGTTTCTTGTGTAATTGATTGGAATTTAGTGTGAAAGGTGACATCTTTATGATTAAAAGTAGGTGGGTTAATGTGAATTTGTCGGGCAAAGTCTAAAATTAGACGGTTTCACGCGTAGGACGAGATACATGTGACCAAAATGTGATCACTTTACTACTTTATATGTCTACTTTAAAACCTCAAATTGGTCACATTAAGTCACTTAAACGGTAAAGTGGTCACATGTAAGTCCCAGATACTTTGTACGCGTGAATCCGTCTTATAATAGACTTACTCAATTTGCTGGGTTTGGAAAGCTTGTGGTGTTTTTAAAGCTTAATGTGATGTGGATGAGTGTTGATGATGCAGATTGATGAGCATGTGCAGAGGGAGATTATGAACCATAGCTCTTTGAAGCATCCTAATATCATTAGATTTAAGGAGGTAATTACCATCTTAATTACCCTATTATGTTTCAAATTGTGAGAGCTTATTTTCACTTGTTAATCCATTGTTGACGATTTTGTTAGATGGTTCATGTTAGTCGACCCAATTGTTTTTCGATTATGCTTCAATTGCCCTTATTTTCATCTGCTACTATATTGTGGACGGTTTTGGATACCTCTTTCCATTGCATTTTTGTGTGTATGATTCTTTATTTGAGTGGCTGTTGGTCTGTGTAGATTCGAAGGTATGTACTGACGGGTTTTAATACGATTTTATGAATGAAGAATGAGGAAGTTTAATATGAGTGTACCATTGGTAATTGTGTCATGTGCTCCTTTCGTTTCAATGAATTACCCTTTTTATGTACGAAAGGGAGTTAATTGATTACTCTCTTTGCGTAAAATTACAATTTGATCCACTTATTATCCAAATTAACCCCTTTTAAAGTTCATACTCAAAAGGTGCTCCACTCACTGTCTGTGATCTTATGTCAAAAGCGAAGATAAACAAATGACTTTGACGGAGGGAATAAAAAGCCATACTTTTGATATGCTTAGCCCGTATTTCGAGTGGTGGAGCATTGGTGGAGAAGGCACAACAATGATGATAATATAACATAAAATTGAAATGTGTAGAAACTGTGTGAATTGTGTCTCCATTTGTGGAGGATGACCAAGAAAGCATTCATGTGCTTATGTGATTTCCTTATTATTTGCTGCCATCTCTTTATGCTATGTTGTTATTGGCTCCTTGCGTATCTGATGATTTTGTAGTCTAGGATTGTATACGACATATGAGCCACGGAGCTAGGACGTAGGACAACATCTTTAAATTTACTTTTGATATGCAGATGTGAAGTGTATAGTTTGTTTTTTTGCCTATATATGTGGTTTGAAAAAGTTCGTTGGTTTAACAAAGTAGAGCCACTGGATGTAGAGGGAGTATCGAGAAAGGAGGATTTCTAGGATACACTATCTGACGTTACTGCAATAGGAAAACCGATATCAGTCTCTGCTGAATAAGTGACTTTCTAGGGGGAAAAAAAGCACCAGTTAACGTACGCAATTTAGAAGCTTTAAAAGAGGAACACATACACAGATGTGTCTTCGTAAATAAGGTATTGTCTGAAGTCTGAACCAACTGACGGACGTTGTGATGCTCGCTCTTTGCAGGTTTTACTGACTCCCACGCATCTCGCTATAGTTATGGAATATGCTGCGGGAGGAGAACTGTTTGAGAGAATAAGTAATGCTGGTAAATTCAGGGAAGATGAGGTAGTGTATACGCAGTATTTATTCAGTGGTAAAACCGTATTTCATATTCAGCTGAACTGACATTACTTGCATGGTTTAAATCAGTCCAATTTTTTTATCCGAGCAATGCTCATGCTTAGACCTGGCAAACGGGTCAATCGGGTCGGGTCTGGGTCGGGTCATTTTGGGTTTCGGGTCTATTTCGGGTCGCCTTTTATCGGGTTGTTTCAGGTTCGGGTCAATTTGGGTCGGGTCGGGTCAGGTCTCTTTCGGGTCAAAATGCAATTTTTTTTTGGTAAGAAAAGACGATTTTTTTTTGTCAAATGGTTACTTCTCAAAGTTTTTATGTATATAATTGGTGTTAATTGATTTCACAATATCAAATAAGTTCTTTTTGAGTCATTTGAAGTCATGAAGAGTATTTTGTATCTGGTCAATTCGGGTTTCGGGTCAAATTCGGGTCAAGGCATTGCGGGTCGGGTCTGGGTCGGGTCGGGTCATTTCGGGTTTCGGGTCGACTTCGGGTTGTGATTATCGGGTCACTTTCGGGTCTCGGGTCAGCCTTATCGGGTCGGGTCAATCGGGTCGGGTCTGTTTTGCCAGGTCTACTCATGCTGCACTAATTATATCATCACGACGTTACATTACTTCTATTTTCAGTACTTTTGCCTGCCTTATTTTTCATCCATTCTTTCTTACATATCTTGAATTGGTTCTGAGTTTCCAAGGTGTGAAAAGGAGGTAAAATAGGATATCGTTGCTAACAAGTTGACTGTTTCAAATTCTTTCTGTCTGTTTCAGGCGAGGTTTTTCTTTCAGCAGCTGATCTCAGGAGTCAGTTACTGTCATTCGATGGTAACACCTACTTCAATCTTCTTACTGCCTTGAACGCCATTTAATTTCCGAAAATGACATTCAGGAGTTTTTGCTTGTGCAGCAAATATGTCACAGAGATCTCAAGCTTGAAAACACACTCTTAGACGGAAGTCCTGTACCACGTGTGAAGATATGCGATTTCGGGTACTCCAAGGTAAATGTGACTTGCATAACTTTACAATGGTTATTTAGTATAGTGAACATCTCCTCATGAATTACAGTTTGTATCGTCTGTGAATCTGTGATTTGTGCAGTCTTCAGTGTTGCATTCCCAACCCAAATCCGCTGTTGGAACACCAGCGTATATTGCTCCGGAAGTTTTTGCCAAGAGAGAGTATGACGGGAAGGTGCTGTTTTGGCTACGCAGAATTTTATCTCGTCGAATGCTGTTTTAAGTTTTAACCTTCTCAGTCCTAATCGCTAGTTCCGTCTTCCATGCAGATTGCAGATGTATGGTCGTGCGGTGTCACCTTATATGTCATGTTGTTCGGGGCGTACCCTTTTGAAGACCCAGATGATCCGAAAAACTTCAGAAAATCATTTGTCGTAAGTCATACTAGTATTCAGGAATAGGGCATTTAGGAGCAATAGGGAATTTAGGACCTGTTCGTCTCATCTTATTTTTTTTCTTAGTAAAAATTCGCATAAATAATCTCAACTAACAACCATCGTCCAATAATAATCCCAACTCAAAATAATGTCAGAATAATCCCAACTATTGAAAATCATTCCAATAATATACTTTAGCCAATTTTAACCTGCTCAAACTGGTACAAAAGAAGGTTAAACCGGTTTTGAATTTTCCTCACTCGTATTCTATCTAAAATTAAAATCAGTTTGACCTTCTTTTGTACCTGTTTGAGCCGGTTAAAATTGGCCAAAATATATTATTGGAATGATTTTCAATAGTTGGAATTATTTTGAGTTGGAATTATTATTGAGAGATGAGTGATACTTGGGATTATTCATGTGAATTTTTCTTTTTTCTTAACTTATCAAACACTTTAGAAATTAAGATTAAAAAAAAATTCAGACTTAATTTTGCTAAATCGTTATATCCCTTTATTTCACTCATTAAGTCGTATTTCAGAGGATCTTAGCCGCGCAATACTCAATTCCTGACAACGTGCCAATATCCCTGGAGTGCAGACACCTAATAACCCGGATATTTGTCGGCAACCCCGAGAAGGTAAATTTTAAATCTAATTATTTCCAGCATTGATGGTGTCCAATGCAAATGAGCTCAACTGACATGCAGTGTTTGAACGTTATTAAACAGAGAATAACAATCCCCGAAATAAAAACCCACCCCTGGTTCTTGACAAACTTGCCGGTAGAGTTCATGGAAGGCGGAAGTTGGCAAAGCAACGACGTTAACCAACCTTCCCAAAGCATGGAGGAAATACTGTCAGTAATTCAGGACGCACGGCAGTCTCATCAGCAGCCTAATACAAACGGCCTTCTCAGTGGGGTCAGCATGGATTTTGACGACTTAGACATGGATACGGATCCGTATGATATCGAAAGTAGTGGCGAATTTGTATAAATCTTATGTAAATATCTGCTTATGGTAATTACATAAATGTTTTAAATGTTGTATCCCGTGTATGGCACTACACCGACTATTTTCCTCATATTTAGCGTCGCTGTTGTATAGTAAAATAGGCGAATGTAAGTGTGTACATCGAAATTGTGGCATTTTCCCTTTTAATGTAGATGTTACCTACTGTATTTCAAATCAATCAAAGTGCCTCAAGTTTAACAGTTTAGGATTTATGATCATTATAAATATCGAGTTCGTGTTTATCATATTAATGAGACACAAATGACTTGGCAAAATTGATTACCGATAGTCGAGCCGCTTGGTGAAAATGCTTCAAGATTAGTAAAGAAAAATTCCGAGTCTACAACAAGAACATCACTCGTTTTAGGCGACATAAACAAAAATACATAGTTACGGAGTACCATTTAGGAGTATTCATAGAGTCGTTGGGACGAAGTTCACACCAAAAACAATAGGAAACGGAAAGGTAGGTTCCAACCATTTGTCCATTTTATTAGGAGGATAAAGAAGCGCGGGACTTCAATCTCCGATTCCTAAGGCGCTCTGCAATGATGAAGGCGAGTTCCAAAGATTGGGAAGCATTTAGGCGAGGGTCACAGTGTGTGTGGTAGCGTGAGCTCAAATCGTCAAAGGTCACTGTTTGTGCTCCGCCAATGCACTCGGTTACATTTTGACCTGTCATTTCTAGGTGAATTCCACCAGGGTGGCTTCCTTCTTGATCATGGACGTCAAAGAACGCTTTCACTTCAGCCTGTCAGAAAAATCACCACGAACGTCCGTTAAATGTAATCTGAAAACGCGGTGTCGATAAAGTCGAAAGTTGAGATCATTAATAAACATACCAGAATAGCGTCAAAGGGTCTAGTCTTCAGACCACAAGGAGCTTTAATGGTGTTGCCGTGCATGGGATCACTGACCCAAGTGACGATTTGTCCTGCCCTACGCACAGCACGTATCAAGTGAGGAAGCTTCACTCTCATATTTTC
Organism: Dianthus caryophyllus; assembly: GCA_023091065.1. NCBI lineage: Eukaryota > Viridiplantae > Streptophyta > Magnoliopsida > Caryophyllales > Caryophyllaceae > Dianthus > Dianthus caryophyllus. Next base: position 3,487,309 of record CM041517.1, read on the forward strand.
CGCACCCATTCTAGTGATGATCGTTATTCGCCCTGCCTTGTTTTCAGGGTTCAGAATATCGATGAGCTTAACCAACTCATTCGGGTCCATCTTGTCACTCGCCTACGTTAAGGCAAAAAAAAAACATTCATCAAACCACCGTATAAAAAACAGACAATTTTTTTTTCACCAGAATTGAAGATGTGAGAAGTGTGATCAAGAACCTTGATTCCGAGGGGGTTGGCGATTCCTCTGAGAAACTCAACGTGAGCACCATCAAGCTGTCTGGTACGTTCTCCGACCCAAAGAAAATGCGCAGAGCAGTCATAGTACTGCCCTGAAGTTGAGTCTTTCCTTGTAAGAGCTTGCTCGTAAGGCAACAGCAAACACTCATGGGATGTCCAGAACTCGGTCGACTGCATTGCGGGATGATCAAGGGTGAGTCCCGCAGCAGCCATGAATCCAAGGGCTTCATCGACACGGTGAGCTAATTCCTGGTACCTATGACAATGATGGGAACTACTCAAATTCAGTTACGACAAAAAAAAAAGAAAAAGACAATGACTCAAAATTGACGGTTTTAAATTTTGTTGGAGTAGTGATTTCGGTAGTGTTACATGTCGCATTACAGGAAATGATTCAGCTTGTAAGTTGTAAAAAAGTTCGGCAATTTGTACCGAAAACAAGTTGTCACAATCATTATAAAACATTATCCGTAATTAACAGACGATTAACACCATAGTGAAGCTCACAACCACGAAAGAAAGCCGGTGGAGAAGCAGAACTAACACATGGAATTCATCAAACTAGTTAATAAGGTCGGCAGTTTGGCATTGCGTACCGAAAATAAACATCACAATCATATGAAAACATACCTAACAACTTATCAATAACCATACTAAAGCGACATAAACCAAAGACAAGTACTAAAAACAGAAGGATTACGGCGGTTTTCACAACTACACCCATATAGAATCACTCGAAAATGACTTGAACCCAAATTCACCCAACCAAAACCATACCAATTCAAGAGATTCGACTGAAGAAAAAAATAATTCCAAATATGAACAACACAAAAAGGGCAAGTACAAACACGTACGACAGCCAATTTTTGACTAAAATGTGACCACTTTAACGCTTCCAGTGACTACTGTCTCGGGCAATTCCCACACACAAAAAAATGGGACAGAAAGGCGATACCTATCAGCCTGCTCGCTGTTTTGAGCAAAGTCGAGATTCCACTGAGAAACCCTTTGAAGAGCAGCATAACCACCAGTAGCAAAGGCCCTCAAAAGGTTCAAAGTAGCGGCCGACTGACAGTAAGCCCTGATCATCCTCTGAGGGTCAGGAATCCTCGATTTCTCGTCGAAAACATCCCCATTAATATTGTCCCCTCTGTAACTTGGCAACTTCACCCCATTTATCTCCTCCATGTTATCTGATCTTGGTTTCGCAAATTGCCCCGCCATTCTGCCCACCTATTGCACACATCATCACTTACCCATTAATATACCAAGTAATTCATCTATTTCATTCGTCTGTTTACCTTTCTATTATGTGATTTAACGTAAATTTATCGCTTTTTTTTTAGCATAAATATAATTTGATAAATCCAACACTCAAAATAGTTATACAAAGTCGACATCTTTCATATAAAAAATGTTGGTTAACACAATTTTGAAACTGTACATTTCGTCTATTCCAACAGATTGTTATCATTTTTAAAAACTCGACGAAACGATTAACAACGAAACAAACCTTAACGACAGGCATTTGGCCTGCGTAAACAAGAACAGTACCCATCTGAAGAAGAACACGAAAAGTGTCGCGAATATTATTAGCATTAAACTCTTTAAAACTCTCGGCACAGTCGCCGCCTTGTAAGAGGAACGCATTGCCGAGGGCAGCCTCGGCAAGGCGTTCTTCTAAAACACGGGCCTCCCCCGCGAAGACGATCGGGGGAAAATCCTCGATCGTCTTCAGAACAGCCTGCAGCTCCCCGAGATCAGGGTACTCGGGAAGCTGCAGAGCCTTCTTAGACCGCCACGTGTCCACCCTCCATTTAGAGGATGACGGGGGAGCCTCCGTGGGGGCGGTGGCGGAACCCGCCGTCAATGCGGCGGGTTTTGCAGAGGCGGGGGTTTTGTCAGAGGAGTGGAGGGCGGAGATTGGCCGGAACTTGGTGGTTGGAAGGAAGGATGCGGCAGTGGTTGCGGCGGTGAGGAAGGTGGTGGTGGTGGTGGTGGTGGGGAGGAAGGTGGTGGTTGAGAGAGACATTGTGGAGAGTTAATGGAGGTGTTGAGGTGTTTGTTGTTATAAAAGTGGACTTTCACTACTTATATACCCAACCATGTTAAGGATTATTTTTAAAAATAAGCCTAAAAATAAATACTTTTACAAATTATTCTGAAGTATAATACCGGTGCATAAATACATGAAATGTAGACCCGATTATCTTTAATTGTTATTTATAAAAATACAATTTTCCATTTGTCATTATTAATAGAACGGCAATTAAAGAGATTGTCTTATTTGTCTATTGTCTATGTTGGCAAAGTGTTAAATGTGGTATGCATGCAACGGTTAATAAATTGACACAATATTTCGTTTAGTATAATTTTATTGATCGTAGTATTGTCTACTCCGTATATTAAAGATAATCGGAGCATTAAACAACAACAATAATTTTTGTGTGAGACACTCTTACAATAAATTATTATAAGACCGTTTCATATTGTACCCGATTATATAGTTTTTATTCCATTGCAGTGATAATTGTGGTACTATAATTTCGTAACTTTTTTATCAGTGATATTGTATTTCTTACCTGGTTAATTGTGACTAAATTTTTTAGTTATCTTGTTAGTGACTTTAGTAAATATATTTGATATTTTTGATTTCTGGTAACTATAATTTGTACTTTTATTTTACATTATTTGATGTGGTATGTGAATAAAGTCAATGTTAGAAGAGGGATCAATGAATTTTTTGATTATAAATTGCTCTCACCAATTTAGACTGCGACTTATTGTTGTTGAGACTTCAACAACTTTATTAAGCCCGACAATTTTTACTAATATACTCCCAGTAAAATAAGAGGAGTAATTTTATTATTATATTGTTGCACATATAATGATCAATAAAATTATAATATTCCGTATAAAATAAATGGTTTGTAAATAAATGTTAATGGCCAAAATGGGATGTTAACTAAAAAAAATAATAATATTCCGTAAATAAGACGTTGAGTAAATATTTATTAAGCAACTTATGCATACAACGAGTTCATTTTAAACTTTATCGAATAAAAATGAGACTATGTACAATCAAATATTTAGAATAAAAATATATTCAACCTTAGACTTTTTTTCGATTCTCTACCATCTACTGATGAAGTTATTACCTATAAGGCTATAAATTATTCCTATATCTTATTGATACCAAATTTTATTATTAATTTGTCATCTACGAGCCAATCTAAAAAAGTTTCTCTCTCTTAAAAAAGTTTTCTCTCTTTTGAGAGTTCCAACTCCCTCGGGAGCTTAATTTTATTGCTTTTGTTTTCAAGAAACCTTCTAATCTCCCTTAATCTTCGTTTCTTCTTCTGTTTTCTGACATTGCGTCTCCTTTTAGTGTGTTTGCAGGAGTGTTTTGTCTAATCCTCTTCTAATCATTTGCATGCATGCTTGGTTATTGGTGGTTTATGTTCTTCTATGCTGGTTTTGTGGGATTAATCATTTTGATTACTTCTGCAAGTTTCTTCCAGGAGACGTTTGGGCTTTCAAGCTCTATATAAGGGCTCTTGGGATTTCTTTTCTTCTTCATTCTGTTTGCTCTTCATATTTCTACCTTTTCTTCATTATTTTCTCTGTTTCATATTGGTGTTTTTTTCTGGTTCCTTTCCAGGTTTCTTTTATGGCTAATCCTATGGAAAATGGACATTGGAGTCCTCCTTCTATTGAGGAAATTCCGAGGCCCTCTAATTTTCCTAGTAATAATTCTCAAAATGTGCCACTTTCTAATGGGGTGCATGGGTCTCAAGGTTTTAATTCTGCTCAGAATAATAATCATCAGCATCATCAGCCTATTCATAATGTCTCTCATGATGGTGCTCAACAAAATGGTGGTTTTGGTTCTGCTGGTAATCATGAAGAGAATCACTACAATTTTATGGCTGGGGAAAATGTTGATTTGAATGCATGGAGGTTCCCACGTACGGGGGCTATTGTTACGTTGAATCCGGACTTTATGGGGGATTCTAGGGCTTATTGGTCTCGATGTGTGTTGGGTTATTTAGTTGATTATCGCTTGTTAAGTGCTTATTCAGTGAATAGAGTTATTGAAGATCATTGGGTTACAAGAGGCTTGGTTTCTGTTCACAGGATGAATGATATTTATGTTTTTCATTGTACCAATGATGAAGACAGAGAGGAAATTATTGCTCGATCGTCTGCATGCTTTGATGGAGCTCTTATGGTATTCACTCGTTGGACACAGGATACTGTGCCCAGAACTGTACGCTTTCCTTATGCTTATGTATGGGTGCGTGTGTGTGGTCTGCCTTTTGAGTTCTTAAATATGAATGTGGCTGGTATTGTTGGGCAATTACTGAGTGATAATTTTTCAGTGGAGGCATTTGATATTATGCCTGAGAATGACTATCTTCGAATTCGTGCAAGAATTCGTGTTGGGGATCCTCTGGTACCTGGATTTTTTATGGCCTGCTCTGATGGCTCCTTGCTCTGGGTCCAGTTCAGGTATGAAGAGGTTTTTAAATATTGTGTTCGTTGTGGTAGAATTGGACACAAGGCATCTCGTTGTTCTGCTATTCCAGTGGAGATTGTGAATGATATTAATGTGAGTTTGCAAAGGGTAGTGGATAGGGGTTTTGTGGTGTTTCAAGCCAATAGTCCACATACTATGTTTACTCTGGATTTACGAGCTTTACCATCTACTACTAGGCATGCTACATCGAGAGTACGGCTTGGGAACACAGAAGGTGTAATTTCCCCCTCTGATTATTTTGTTGAAAATATTATAGAGTTTGAGTTAGGGACAACTTCTGGTGGAAGAGTTTTACCAGGAATGCGTTTCTTTGTTTCTTCTCAACCTTTTACTGGGCCTGTGCTTATGAATAATAATAGGGGTATGAATCATGTTCCAAATTCTGCTGCTGATCCGGATTTGTTTCAAGAGGAACATGGCAATGCTAGTGATATTCCTTTAGGGCAACGACCAATGGAGAGAGGTGAGAGTAGTCGTGCAAGGGAGGTGTTCCAGGTTGATGACCCGTATGATGGGGAGATGGGGCATGGGGAAAATGAGACTGCTTTTAATTATGACAGGAATGTGCAAGATACTATTGGATCAAGGGTGGAGTATGATGAAAATATTGCAATGGAGGAGGATGATAATAGGGGATATAATCAGGTTTTCACTGCTCCAGGAGGTTATCCAACCATTTACCATGAGCCACCACCAGAATTGGTTCAAGATGTTTCTCCACCTGTCCAGGTTCATTCGACAGTCCAGATGGGCTCACCAGCCCAGCCTGATTCCCCTTTTCAGACTGTACCCCCAACTGGTTATGATGGGTGGCTGGATGCTGATAGCCAAAGAGATGGCTCAATGTATGATTTGACTCCGGAGTGGCCTTCTTTTACAGCTTCACCTGATAGGAACTCTAATAATTCAGACCAGTTTACTGATGCAAGGGAGGGGTCTGTGAGTCCTACAGACATGCATATGAATGGATCTAATGGTACTACTGATAGGGATGTTGTTGTTATTAGTTCAGACACTGTTGGGAATACGGAAGCTTTGGGATCAGGAGAAGATGATTTGCTGGGCTCTGTTGGTCAGGATGTTGCTGATAAGGAAGAGGTTGCAGACAATGTTATTGGGGTGGAAGGTGATTCTACACAGCTGATGTCAATGTCAAAAGAAGATGATATGCTGGGCTCTGTTGGTCAGGATATTGCTGATAAAGAAGAGGTTGCAGACAATGCTATTGGGGTTGACTGTGATTCTACACAGGTGGTGTCAATGTCAATCAGTTCAGCTATACATAGTTCCTCAAATGGGGTTGCTGTCCCTGATGATGTGGGCTGTTCTTCACGTAGAAAGAAACGAAAGGCTGTTACTGATCCTCTTTTGGCCTCGGTCCCTAAGGAAGCTCTGGAAACTCAGGAATATGCTAAATTATATCTCAGGAATATTACTTTAAGAAGGAGGATGGCTGATGGTAGTCCGAGTTTCAGAATGGAAATTTCTTCTGCTGAGGAAGTAATTTCGTCATCAAGTGATAGTGTCAAGGATGCTGATGTGGGTATGGAGGTGGTCCCTAACCGTCCTCCCAATTCAATATGAAAGGCCTTTTTTGGAATTGTAGGGGTTTAAATGACCCGCTCGCCCCTACAATTATGAAGACTAGAGCGTTACTTTCTATTTCGTTTTATGATTTTGTTTTTCTGATGGAAACTAAATGTAAAATCTCATCTGTAAGCCCTCTATTTCGATCTTTTGGTTTAGTTAATTTTGATGGAGTTGATGCTTGTGGTAGTAAAGGAGGGCTTTGGCTAGGATGGAGGAAGGGTCTTCATTTTGAGGTTAGGTTTAAATGTAATAATTTCATTGTATGTTTTGTCAAGGAATGTAGTGGAAGATTTTGGTATTTGTGTTGTGTTTATGGTGAACCAAATGTTGAGTTTAGAGGAAATATTTGGGCACACCTAGCTCAATGGATTGATACGTTTGATGCTCCCTATTTGTTACTTGGTGATTTTAATCAAGTAGAGTTTTCATGGGAGAAGATGAGCAAGACAAAAGGAAGGATTATTGGAAGTGATTTGTTCACAGATTGGAAGCAGAGTTGTAGGCTTATTGACCTTCCTTCCAAGGGACCAAAATTTACATGGTGCAATAACAGAAGTGGTATTGATAGAGTTTATGAACGGCTTGATAAGGCCTTTTGTTGTGATCAGTGGATGCGATTGTTTCCAAATGCTGCTACTAGAAATTATCCAATTCAATTATCGGATCATGCCCCTGTTGAGATTGATGTTAACTTAACTTGCAGTAAAAAAGGACGACCTTATAAGCTGGAAGCGTGGAATTTTAATAGGATGGAATGTCAGGATATTGTTAAAAGCTCATGGAAAATGAAGTGGAATGGGTCTGCTCCTTATGTTATGGTAAGAAAACTTGAATATGTCAATCGTGCACTCAAAAAATGGTCTTTAGATAAGAAAAAAGAATGGTCGAAAAGCTGGGCAGACTTTGATGATGATCTTGAAGATGCTATTGCTGATATTTGTGAAGGCAAAGAAGAAGATATGTATATTTCTACACATAATAAACTTGTGGATTTCACAAAGGCTGCTGCTATCTATTGGAAACAGAGATCGAAAATAAAATGGTTAAAGGATGGAGAAGCTTGTACTAAATACTTCTTCAATTGGGTCAAAGGAAGGCAAGGAAAAAATTATATTTATGGTGTTAAAAAACAAGATGGTTCTTGGAGTTTCGAAGAACATGAATTTAGTACAATATTCCGGCAACATTTTTTTGAAATTTATAATCCGACGGATATATTGTTAACTGATGATGAGTATGAGAATACTTATCGTGATTTTTTCTCAGTTGAATGCTCAACACTAGGGCATGATGATATACAAAGGTTAAATAAGGAGTTCACGCCACAGGAGGTTCGCACTGCTGTTTTTCAGTTAGGAGCTCTGAAATCTCCTGGGCCGGATGGTATCCCTGCGGCCTTTTATCATAAATATTGGGCTATTGTGAAGAATGAAGTTACAAGCGCGGTTTTATATTCCCTTAATTCTGGCCGTGTTCTCAAAGAAATGAATAGAACATTTATTGTTCTAATTCCAAAGACAGATAACCCGGAGTTGGTTGAAAATTATCGACCTATTAGTCTATGCAATGTATGTATGAAAATTATCACAAAATGTATTACGAATAGGCTAAAAGGGGTGATGAACTCTTTAATTGGAGATTTCCAAAATGCTTTTGTTCCAGAAAGAAATATTGCGGATAATATTCTTATTGCTCACGAGGTCTTGCATCATATTACGAATCACAAGCAAGGAAAGAAAGGGCGTATGGCGTTCAAAGCTGATATGAGCAAGGCTTATGACAGAGTTAATTGGCAGTTTGTTAAATGTACGCTTCAGAGAATGGGTTTTCCTAACCACTTGATTAAACTTATTATGAGCTGTGTTTCTTCGGTTTCTTATGATGTTCTTATTAATGGAAGGCCAAGTGGAAATTTTAAACCTATATGTGGTTTAAGGCAGGGAGATCCGTTATCACCGTACCTTTTTGTGCTGTGTACTGAATTGCTTTCACAAAATATAATTCGAGCACAGCAATGTAATATGTTAAGGGGTGTTAAAATTGGCCGAAGAGTTTCCTCAATATCTCATCTGTTGTTTGCTGATGACTCGCTATTTTTTCTACATGGAGATGTTGAATCAATAAAGTGTTTGGATACTATTCTGTCTATATACTGTAAGGCATCTGGGCAAAGGATTAATAATTCTAAATCTGCGCTCCTATGTAGTCCAAGTACAACTCTTCAAGTGGCGAGTAAGGCTTTACGGACGTTCAATATTCCAAAAGGCAATAAATTTGGACGATACTTGGGGATTTCGACAGATTTTACAACATCGAAGAAAGTTATTTTTAATGATCTTGTTGAGAAGATTAAGAAGCGAATTTCAAATTGGAATGGAATATTCTTATCACCTGCTGGACGACTAACTCTTATTAATTCGGTTTTATCCACCATTTCTTCATATTTTCTATCGGTTTTCAAAATACCGGTAAGTGTGGCCAATAGAATTAATTCGATATTGGCTCATTTTTGGTGGGCAGGATTGAAAAAAGGAGGAACAATACATTGGTGTTCAAAAAGAATATTATGGTTACCTAAAGGGTGTGGAGGACTTGGTATTCGCAATATACACTTTCTAAATCAATCGCTTCTGGCTAAAACTATGTGGAGGATTATTATGCGACCGGATACTTTACTAAGCCGTATTTTAGGTGGTAAGTATTTAAGAAGGACGAATCTTGAAGACTACCTGAATATATGTTTACGTTTGTCTAATATGTCGTGGGGATGGAAGGGTGTTATATGGGGATTGGATCTTATTAATTTTGCTTTGTCATGGAAAGTAGGAGGTTATTCTAATCTCTCGATTTGGAATACAAAGTGGGTGAATGCGACTATTCCAGTACCCATGAGTGGTACGGCTTGTTCAGATCATTTACATATTCAATCTTCTTTACGTGTGGTGTCGGATTTGCAAATAAATGGGCGGTCATGGAATCGAGAACTAATTCTTAATATTTTTGATGCTGATTGGAGTAGTAAAATTCTTGCAACTCCTATTTCTCGAAATACCACTTCTGATGATATTTACTGGAGCGAATCACATACGGGGCATTATACTGTCAAGAGTGGTTATTGGTTGGCAATTAAATCTTTTATTATGCCAAATTTGACGACTACTGATAAGATGAGGGTTAAATTATTTAATGATCGTATCCCTCTTGCTAAGGTTTTGTGGCATTTACCGGGTCCACAAAAATGGAAGGTTTTCCTCTGGAAGATAATGACTAATACATTACCAGTGCAGTGTGAAATCCGTAAGCGTTTTGTTGATATGGAATATGGGTGTTGTTTTTGCAATTCATATGACCAGGATGAATCTCTTTCTCATATTTTCCGAGATTGTCCCTTTACAAGTCACGTATAATTAATTTGGAGCAGCTAGGAATAATATCAACAAGAAATAATATTTGTTCAATACAGGAATGGATTTCTAACTGGGTTGGCTATCTTTATAAGATGGATAAGGGATTATCAAAAAATCAAGACAATATGTGGCAGGCAACTACGACTTTCATGGCTACTTTATGGTCGATATGGATTCACAGAAATGAAATAAGATTTCGAAACAGCAAACCAAACCCATACTCGGTCATGACATATATTTGCGATTTTACAAAGTCGGCATTGTTAGCTATCCACGAAAAGAATGAGGAATTGAAGGGTAGTAATGAGAAGTTAAGGGAAACAGTGTTAGATAGTGTCATGGATGAGGAGGCTACTCAAAATTTTATTCTAGCTGGAGGAGGTGTTTTGTGTAATATGGATTTTATTTATGTGGATGCAGCATGGTCTACTGGAAGACAGGCTGCTGCTGGATGGTGCACTATGATGAATGGTCAGAATAATATTCAAAGTAGTGTCTGTTTTTGGGCAGAGAATGCGTTGCAAGCTGAGGCGTATGGTTTGAAAGCAGCTATGGAATGGGCTAAGGATAGAGGACGTCTACATGTTACAATATATACTGACTGTCTTCAACTGGTTAACCAAATAGCGAATCGATCAGCAGTGCATCATAGCTTATGGAGTGTTTTGGAGGATATTACGGACCTTTCTAGTTTTTTCCATTGCTTAGTGTTATGTTTTATTCCACGGTCCAACAATAAACGGGCACATTGCATTGCGAGTAAGGCAATGCGCTCCGGTGTGTAGTTGGATCTGTTTTCTGCAGGCAAAAAAAAAAAAAAAAAAAAAAAAAAAAAAAAAAAATTTATTATTACTAAATTAGGCACGTGAAAATAAGAAAATAAGAAAATGCAAAGCACGAAGAATATGCCAAAGTAGTTGAGATTGGCAATTGAAGGAGAGTATATAGCGGAGTATCGTTATGTATCGTTATTCGTCCAACAGTCCGACTAATATTAAATGATCAGTAAGTCTTACGTGGGACAATCTGTCGTCGTGATTATAGATTTTCGATAACAAAAGTAAAAGGCTAGTTTTTGAAAGAGTTTTCAAGTTTTATACGGAGTACTACTAATTTCATAAGCATAGTTTAGAAGCATAATCTTCACAGATAGTTTTCAGATCATCCAATTTCTCAGTGAAGTCCGAAGCGTCGCCAATTTTTTAGTTATCTTGTTAGTGACTTTAGTAAATATATTTGATATTTTTGATTTCTGGTAACTATAATTTGTACTTTTATTTTACATTATTTGATGTGGTATGTGAATAAAGTCAATGTTAGAAGAGGGATCAATGAATTTTTTGATTATAAATTGCTCTCACCAATTTAGACTGCGACTTATTGTTGTTGAGACTTCAACAACTTTATTAAGCCCGACAATTTTTACTAATATACTCCCAGTAAAATAAGAGGAGTAATTTTATTATTATATTGTTGCACATATAATGATCAATAAAATTATAATACTCCGTATAAAATAAATGGTTTGTAAATAAATGTTAATGGCCAAAATGGGATGTTAACTAAAAAAAATAATATTTCGTAAATAAGACGTTGAATAAATATTTATTAAGCAACTTATGCATACAACGAGTTCATTTTAAACTTTATCGAATAAAACTGAGACTATGTACAATCAAATATTTAGAATAAAAATATATTCAACCTTAGACTTTTTTTCGATTCTCTACCATCTAGTGATAAAGTTATTACCTATAAGGCTATAAATTATCGTAATTGATTTTCCGTATACGGATTTTACTCCCGTTGTATACTTTTTTCATTTAGTTTCCAAACCCTACCCTTTTTTACTCCCATGGTATACAAATTCTCTCTTTTTTTCCCCCAAATTTTTCTTAATCAAATTCAATCAATTGTTCAATTATTCAAGTATGAATTTCAATAAACAATTCAATGATGTAATAATCACTTTCAATTTCAATTATTGTCATTAAATTATCAATTTTTATTAATTCTAAATGGATTTAATTGAAAATCAAAATTAGGGTTTGCATAATGAAGAACTTGGGGCGGCGGTAGGCACCGACTTAGGGTTGCGGGAGGCGCTAGCGGCGTTCGGAGAGGGTGGTCGGAGGTGGCGGCGCCGACGTGGGTGGGCTTGGTGGTCAATATGGTGGTGTAGTAAATTGTGTTAGTTTGTGAGTTTTGTGGGTAACTAAGTAAGACCGGTCACCGGCGAGGGTGGGACCGCCATGTGTAGCCGGCGGTGAACTCTGGCGTGGTGGGACCGCCATGTGTAGCCGGCGGTGAACTCTGGCGTGGTGGGCGACCGGTATGGTGGTGGTCGAACTCGGTGGCGGCCGGAGGTGATGGTGGTCGGGGTAGCTTGTTGATTCATTGTTGTTGTTTTTTTTTTAAATTTTTTTTTTGTATATTGTGAGAGTAAAAAGGGTATAGTTGGAAAAACAAGTGAAAAAAGTATATAACGGGTATAAAATCCGTATACGAAAAATTAAGGATATTGATTTTCCGTATACGAATTTTACTTCATTGAATTGTTTATTGAAATTAATAATTGAATAATTGAACAATTGATTGAATTTGATTAAGAAAAATTTGGGGAAAAAAAAGAGAGAATTTGTATAGGGTATTGATTTTCCGTATACGGGTTTTACTCCCGTTATATACTTTTTTCATTTTTTTTCCCTTTCATACCCTTTTTTACTCATCTCCTATACAAAATTCTCTCTTTTATTTTTCTAACTTTTCTTAACCTAAATTCATACAATTTTCAATTATTTCAATTAATAATTTTGATAATCAATTCAACAAAGTAGTAATTCGATTCAATTTCAATTTTTTTCATAAAGTTAGATTAATTTTATTAATCTTGATAATTTTAGGTTAAAAATCAAATTAGGGTTTATAGAAAATTGAACAAAGCATTCAATGACTCTATTGTAGGCTTGTAGCACCACTGGGTGGTTTCGAACACAGCATCATTTGTTGAACAAAGCATTCAATGACTCTATTGTAGGCTTGTAGGCTTGAACAATGCATTCAATGAACAGATGGGGAACTTCTACTTATAAGACGTGCTTATTCAAACACTTCAAATACTCTATTACACAGCATCATTTGTTGAATCGAGTACACACTAATGAAAAACTGAGTACATCACTCGAATTTACAACACTTGCACAGAACAGTGTATCACACCAATTATTTGTGCACTGTACTTCGAAAGAATGACGAATCTCAGTAATTTGTGATTATGCAGGTCAATTTTCTATAAACCCTAATTTGATTTTTAAACCAAAATTATCAAGATTAATAAAATTAACATAACTTTATGAAAAAAATTGAAACTGAATTGAAATACTACTTTGTTGAATTGATTATCGAAATTATTAATTGAAATAATTGAAAATTGTATGAATTTAGGTTAATAAAAGTTAGAAAAATAAAAGAGAGAATTTTGTATAGAAGTGAGTAAAAAAGGGTATGGAAGGGAAAAAAAATGAAAAAAGTATATAATGAGAGTAAAATCCGTATACGGAAAATCATATTCGTTTGTATACTATGGGAGTAAAAAAGGGTAGGGTTTGGAAACTAAATGAAAAAAGTATACAACGGGATAAAATCCGTATACGGAAAATCAATTACGAAAATTAATACCCTAAATTATTCCTATATCTTATTGATACCAAATTTTATTATTACTAAATTAGGCACGTGAAAATAAGAAAATAAGAAAATGCACGAAGAATATGCCAAAGTAGTTGAGATTGGCAATTGAAGGAGAGTATATAGCGGAGTATCGTTATGTATCGTTATTCGTCCAACAGTCCGACTAATATTAAATGATCAGTAAGTCTTACGTGGGACAATCTGTCGTCGTGATTATAGATTTTCGATAACAAAAGTAAAAGGCTAGTTTTTGAAAGAGTTTTCAAGTTTTATACGGAGTACTACGTAGTACTAATTTCATAAGCATAGTTTAGAAGCATAATCTTCACAGATAGTTTTCAGATCATCCAATTTCTCAGTGAAGTCCGAAGCGTCGCAAGTATCAGAGACGCCTTCCAACCATTGAAACGTCTCATCAACAGCATTCTTTATCGTCTTCTTTACACTCTTGTCGATCATGGCAGTGCTACAATTTTGCAGTGCATCCCACATTGCATTTGCGTAATCCTCCAACGCAACTTTAGCCTGCACAGCACTCCTGTGCTTCTCGTCTTCAACCTTGTATTTCTCAGCCTCGCATATCATCCTGTCGATCTCCTCCTTTGAAAGCCGACCGTTGGGATTGATAATGGTAATTTGTTTCCACGCCCCAGTGGAAACTACCTCTGCCGACACATTCAAAATACCGTCCACATCGATGTCAAAGCAGACGTCGACTTTTACTTCACCTTTCGGCGCAGGAGGTAAGTCGGAGAGCTCAAACTCTCCTAAAAAGTAGTTGTCCTTGACGTTGGGTCTCTCGCCTTCATACACGTCGATTATTACAGAAGCTTGGTTATTAGTAACTGTCCGAAATGTACGATTCACCTTCGTAGGAAATGTCGTGTTTCTCGGGATCATGACAGACATGATGCCACGAACAGTATTCGTGCCAAGAGATAAAGGTGTGACATCGAATAAAACGATGCCCTCGTTACTAGTGCCAACACCACTTAAAACCGCACCATGAACAGCAGCGCCATATGCGACAGCCTCATCTGGGTGAACGCTTTTGCTAAGTTCCTTGCCATCGAACAACGTCTGCACCATCTGCTGAATTTTCGGTATCCTGGATGACCCACCTACAAGGACAACATCATCGACATCACGTTTTTCCATGCCAGCATCCTCCAAGCAACGATCGACTGTCTCGATACACTTGTTGAACAGATCCATGTTCAACTTCTCGAAACGAGCACGAGTCACAGTCGAGCTAAAATCAATGCCCTCGAACAGACAATCAATTTCAACCACGGTTTGTAACGTCGACGAGAGTAACCTTTTAGCCCTCTCTGAAGCAGCTCTCAATCGTCCAATAGCCCTCGTGTCTTTACTTATATCCTTCTTATGCTTCTTCTTAAACTCCCGAACAAATTCCGACACCATTCTATTATCGAAATCCACTCCACCGAGGTGACTGTCTCCACTTATCGCTTTCACTTTAATCCCGCCCTTCTCCATGGCCACCACAGATACATCAAATGTTCCTCCACCAAGGTCAAACACCAACACATTCTTCCCACTTACATCACTTTTATTAATCTTCGTGTCCAACCCATAAGCCATGGCAGCAGCTGTCGGCTCATTAATGATCCGAACCACATTAAGCCCAGCAATCGTTCCAGCATCTTTGGTTGCTCGACGCTGTGAATCATTGAAGAACGCAGGCACAGTAACAATCGCATTCTTCACTGTGCTACCGAGAAAAGCCTCAGCAACGCCTTTCATCTTCGCTAGAATCATGGCCGATATCTCCTCTGGCGTGAAATTCTTCTCTTCATCCATATATTTCACAACAATCATTGGCTTATCTTTCTTTCCAGAATCAATTCCATCGATAACCTTAAACGGCCACTGCTCAATATCATCTTGTATAGTTTCATCATTGAATCGTCTACCAATTAGCCGCTTTGCATCTATAAAAATTCAACTTACACATAACCAACCACCTCAAAACAAAAATAAAACAAGTCATAAGACACATAAAACGTACGAACACCATAAAAAAATAAGTCAGAAAACAGACCGAAGATAGTATTGAGAGGGTTCTTAGTAGCTTGATTAACAGCAGCTTCACCAATGAGACGTTCATAGTTGGTGAAAGCGACACAGGAAGGAGTAGTACGGTTACCCTGATCGTTAGGAATGATCTCGACACGGTCATGTCGCCACACTGCAACACATGAGTATGTCGTCCCGAGATCGATTCCTATCACAGGCCACTCTCCAACTTTACCTGCCATTTCTTTTTGCTTTTGCTAACACGACACAGTTATACAAGTGGTAAAGTATGAATTTTAGCCAGGTTATATAATACGAGTAGTGCAGTAATGATCAAAGCAAAATTAAATGTGCGTCTGTTGAGTTGTTTTGTTTTTCCTTGAGTACTAAAACAGAAACTGACATAATTAGAACTGTCAAACTTACACTTAAACGTTTCATTTATCAACTCGTTTCGCAAAGTCGTCTAACGCATCAGTCTAGTTTTCAATTTTTCATTGTATAAAAAAGTGACAACGTTCAGATTTATCGGCTTCTCGTTGTTTTCGCTCTTTTATTTCCCCTTTAAGAGTAGTACAGAATATATCATCATATGTTTATGTAGTAAAATTAAGATTTCCATATACTTTCATTAAGAAACCAACAGGCAAGTGAAACGAGTCCGGTTTAAGATCATCTTACGCAGCGGAGCATAGTTTATAAGTTATAAAAATATAAGTTTGTGATGAAGTACAAGGGAGAGTACGGATAGGGGTTTTGCGTGAACACCGACATCACAGTACTAAAACGAATAACGATAAAAGCACCAAAGTTCAGCATCTTGAGATAAAGTTTTTCCTTGCCGTTTATTTCCATCAATCCATCAGCTAGTAATCTCCAATACCTTAAAAGTAAAAATTTGCTCCAAAATAAGGACATACACAAAGCTCGATCTTTTACTACACATAACACATTAATTACACTCGCAAATACAGTCCCACGCTAGTTGTGACTCGTGAGTTATTAGCACACAGCTGACTACGTCGACCTCTTCTAAGACCTTCCTCTTTGCATCCTTCTGCAGTGCTCAGTACTCACACTTACCCTTCACTATATAATCCGAATCATTTTCGTTCTCAAGTCACAACTCATATGGTACTCACTTCATCCACCCAAATTTACGTCATGGCATTCAAGTTCAGCTTCGAACGCTTAGTCTTATCTATGATCAGCCTTTTCCTACTAGTCACTTCTACATTAGCAGTTCGACAACTCTCAGAGTCGACAGAACCAATCCCGCTCATTCCGTACACCCCACCCAACAAGCCATGGTCTCACAATGAAAGTCAACGGTCGGTTGCTTCAGGGTGGAGTTCAATGGGAAAATACTACCGTATTGCCGACCCCAAAAACCCTATAAGAGCCATTTAGGTATAGTCAACAGGCAAACTGATCAAATTACTCCCTCAAAAACACCCTCACATCGAAGAAAATCGAGATTTAGGTTCAAAAGGGCACGCAAAACCCTAACGCCCTAAACATCGTCTTGTACGAGCCAGTGCAGGACCCACTGATCCATACCCAACTCAAGAACAAACAATCACGTAAAGCTCGACGAAATCAAGACAGTAAACAACGATAACGTACTTCATATAACACAGACTATATCAATACTTTAGCTTTATATTGGTCTTAATTCATTCAATCAATTTCTTAGGTACGATTTACGAAAACATTCACACAAACTTACAAAACCCTAAATAAAATCATCCATCACAAAACCGAAACAAAAAGCACAAAATCAAAACGATCCAACCCATCAATTACTACATAATATAATATAATAATCCAATCCAAACCAAGACCATTGAAACAAGAAATTAAAATTAAAGATCTAAAACAAGTTCATCTTTCTGGAAGTAAGAAAGAAGGTAAGGGGTGGCGCGAACGGCGGCGACGAAAGCGGCGAAGCAGACGGCGTGGTAACGAAGCTCCTTCATTGCTGCAGCTTTGCTCGGCTTCTTCCTGAACATTCCTCCAAACATCTTCGCTTTTTTTCTGGGGATTTTTTTCGATTAATTTTGTGATTTGTGAAGGAGAAATAAAATTAGGTTTTGTTGTTGAAAAAGGGGATTTCTAAAACCCTTTCGTTTTTTAAACCCCTTTTTTTTTTTTTTATTGTGGACTTATGTTGATGGGTCGGGTTTTTTTAAATTATTTTGGGCTTGAGTTTATGTGTATAATTCTTATGGGCTAAATAAACTATTTGGGCTTTGTTATACTATAAAAGATGATCTAGATTTTTTTGGGTACCTCAGTTCTGACTACTAGGTCATAATATTTTCGGTAGATGATCTAGTTTTATGATAGGTGAATATTGTAAGATCGTTAATAGAGATGTAATTAATGTCCAAATCTTTTTAAACTATAATACGGAGTATTAACTTATATGGTTGATGGTTGATTAATTGATTATTATTGATGTATGATGGGTTAGGTAAACCTATCAATCTATCATCCATCGATCATCCGTATTATCTTTTTGTTTTTTAATGTGTGAAAGGTGAAGAACAAGTAAGAAGTATTATCAAAACTGTAAGGAGAGGCGTACATGCCTAAATGGCATACGAGTTATACATTACGGAGTACATGTCAATTAGCATTTGTCGCTTATTAGATGCTACATAGTACGAGTACTATAATAACAAATATCCTTATTAAGTACTCCCTTTCACATTTTATATTCTTCCCACTAACTGAAAACATGCGGAAGTACTACGTAAAGTTAAGCTGAACTGAGTTGAGGTAAACTGAATAGTCTTTTCAATGATCTAAGCAAATCGAAAGAGCCATATACGGAGTAGTAGTGGTAACTAAATAACAAGACGCATTTCGTTGTTAATTTTGGAATCTTCATATGATAACAATAAAAACAAATTAGAAGTATAAACATCGTAATGACGTAATGTAGTTATCTTATGAATTATGACACTGACATCTACTACGTCCTAATAAATTGAGTTTGATGTCAATTAATGTCTTTAATTAGTGATCTGTTATTCGTTCCTTGATTGGAATCAATTGAATTGATAATAATAAACGGACTATTTAAAATGAATTAATTAAAAAAATAATTTGAATTACACTTTACAAAATTACTCGTAGTTTATACTCCTACTTGGCTACTTGGCTACTTGGCTTAGATTGAATCGATACTCACCAATAAGCTACGGAGTATATATTTATATTTGTAATTATTATTTACACTTTAATTTGTAAAGATTAAAAAATTATTGAGTTGTTTTTTGAGTGTCTTTTATTTAATAATTAAAATATGAATTCTTTAGCTGGAAAAGTATAACTGAGCTAAATTAAACGTAGAACTAATAGTCTAATAATATACCCCATCATTAAGATGATTAATGTGAGTGCTCTATAATCTTAGAGCAGATCCTCTATCCATATGAGTATATGACCATATTGTACCTTTCAAAAATGAATTAGGCCAGGGTGCGGTAATTGATATCCGTTAAATGATGAGTGGAGCACGTCAAAATTTTTTTTATTAGATTTATTTATACACGCTTAAAAAATGTACCGTTACTAAAAATCTATGTATTATATTCTGTATAATTTATATACTGTATACGAAGTATATATTACTCCGTATATAACATTGGACCATTGTAAAACAACACGTTGTATGAGCTACGTATATTCTACACTTTTTTTAATAAGAAAAAAAAAATCATCTTCAAAAGTTTTAATAAGCTCGTTTACTAATGCGTAATTGCTTCATTCATACAGTTTTAAACATATTTTTATCCATATCGATATTTATAATCTATTTTTTTTTTTTTTTTTTTTTTTTTTATTTAACTAAGTGGTGGTTGCCCAGGTGGAATTTGGGTTAACCTGGAAGTATAACAAAGTGTGAGGTCCCAGGCTCAAATCCCACCTGAAACCAAAAAAAGAATAAAAAAAAATCAAAGCACACCACTTGGCCACCGCAGTCCCCCTAGGCAACTACGAGTATTTCTCTCCGTATAAAATAACCATTACTATCAGGTAACTATTTCTCTTCTTTTCTTAACTACGAGTATTTTCTAATGAGAATACTCCGTATGTCATAAAAGTATCCGTTATCATGAATTAAATACTCCGTATTAATTATACTCCACGGTGTGCCAATTTATAATATAATTGTTCCAAAATACGATGAAATAAATTATTATATTTTGTTGTAAAATAAGAAAATGATCCAATCACATGGTTGTGGAAGGCACAACCTACCGGATCTTGTCTGTCATTACTCAATGGTCAACGTTGATGGCAAATCAAAGATAACGTGGGAAATCCGTATCACTAGCGTCATCGTCATTGAAAATATTGTTAATTAATTGAAGTAATTGATTATATTTTGAAAATGGTGTATCTCATTTGGTGGACGTACTTCTATATACAATTATTGCATTGTTTAATTTCTACTGACCTACACCAATCAATTATACCTCAAACGTGACAAACCGACTATATTTTTTTAAAAAAAAAAATAATTCTCGGTTGATATAAGTGGGCATGCTTCATTCATATTTGTGTCACGATTAGACGGTTGATATATATGATATTTTAACTCGATTTAAAAAATTCGTTATATATTTTGCGCTCCTAAAATGTGGTGTAAACTTAACAAACAAGAATTATATTATTACAAGTAAATAACATCATGATTAACAATTACTAAATGTTAATGAAACTCGTTATACTCAATAGAATTAAGTTTCATACGGAGTAGATATGAAGTGTTATATATATTCGTCAAATTGTCAAAGCAATATCATATGCATGCAAGCACCAGAAATCTTAAATATAGGATTACATCGTTGATTAATAAAAATTGTGATTCGGCAAACTTGAATGTTATCGTCGATACTCAATATACTCTGTATCTATTCAGTATATTATCTTGGGTCAGTAACATGGTCCCTGACATCAAATTATACATAGGTGTACTTTCATTAATATTAATTTTTTCTTAAATTTTACTACTGAAAAAATTGTCATACTTTTGAGTATATGATCGATATTACTTCGTATAATAAAATATTTTGCGGCTGAAATTCAAGTCTTGCGACATATGGAATTAAAATAAATACTACTCCAAGTAAAAGTAAATAAAGTCAAAGCAGATAAAATTATTTGAGCTCGATCACAATTAACAAAAGCAGTCACTGCAAATAACGGCAACAGTGACCGTCAAATTTGTTCATTGCAAATTGCAACTAGCCGATTTAAATTATTAGGTGTCAAAATAAAATTCATTTACGTACCTTCCCCAATAATGCTTTGAGCCTTTGACTTTCTATATGATACAACTAATATTATCGAGAAATTAAATTATTCATTTCTACGAAAACAATTCATAATATATGGTAAATAGCACTTAAAAGAATACTTTTATAGTTTTACATAACTACGGAGTAAAAGTTATAAATAAATTTAATATTCTTGTTGCTTATTACGGAGTAAGACATAATTCGTACTACGTAAAAATACCAAAAAGTTTCATGTAAATGAAAAATGTCAGCTTTTTCTTTCGTCGGAATGAAGTTATAGGGAATGTGTAAGTCTTGTGTGAAACGGGTAACCCGTTTCACACAAGAAACGGGTCAAATATAAGTGCTTTTGTTTTAGTAACCTATAAGTGCAGAATATAAGTGAAGGACTCTATAAAGACAAAATATGATGCGAATGACTTGTAAGGATCTTAATAACGAGTTACTTCCTCTTTTTCATTTGTATTCATACATTTTGCTTTATGCAAATACGCTAATGTACATTTTTTTATTTTATACAATTTTAGCTACATACTCCGTATTACTAAAAGTTAAATAACATGCTTGATAATACAACTAAAATTAAATCTTACATGACAATTTTATACACCATCTTATGTGTTAAAACTTAAAAGTAATATCAAAAAAGTTTCCCACTTACGAGTAGTGCCATACAAAATGAACTTATAGTAGAACATATTTATGTTGGGATGGAAGATGAATCATCTTTTATTTTCACCTTATTTCAAACTAATCAAACCCTATAAAAAATTTCATACGACTACAAATTTTTTTAAAAACGTTTCAAGAGTTTTGTTACGTTAAATATACGGAGCCAGGAGCACAAAACTTCTAAAGTGTTGGAATCATGTAATCTGGCCTCATTAAACCCAGATGACGAGAAGCAGTTCTGCCATGCTCCAAGCTGGCCCACATTTCTCAAAACCAATTGGCAATGAGAGGAGGACCCTTACACTTTATAAACCACATCAAACTCTCTTCCACAATCGATGTGGGACACTCACATGTGGGTATTATACTCCAACATAAACAAATTCGATTTCTAACTTCAAATTTTAGACGGCTTAATCTTGTTCACGGAACACGGCTCATTTTCATATGTGGGACCGGAGAGTGTAAACACCTCATTACCCCCGCAGGCCGCAACTATATATAAGGCTCAACTTGAGCAAACAATTATAGCACCAAAAACACAAACTCAAATTACCAAAAACAACAATTGACAAAAAAAAAAAAAAAAAAAAAAAAATGGGATCACTAAAAACAAACACAAAAAATGACCAAAAACCCCATGCAATATGCATCCCATACCCAGCACAAGGTCACATAAACCCCATGCTCAAACTAGCCAAACTCCTACACTCTAAGGCCAACTTCCACATCACTTTCGTCCACACCGACTACAACCGCAACCGCCTTCTCCGTACCCTGGGCCCCACCGCCCTCGACGGCCTCCCGTCTTTCCGCTTTGAGTCCATCTCAGACGGGATGCCCCCGGTGGAGGCTGACTCCACCCAGGACATCCCGTCTCTGTGTGTCTCCACTGAGCGACACTCGCTGGGCCCACTTAAGGAGTTGATCGCTAGGATCAATGCCGATGATGGGGTCCCGCCCGTGAGCTGTGTTGTGGCGGATGCTGCGATGTTTTTTACGCTTGATGCGGCCGAAGAGTTTGGTGTTCCTGAGGTGTTGTTGTGGACTGCTAGTGTTTGTGGGTTGGTGGGTTATGCTCAGTATGATAAGCTCGTCGACATGGGTGTTGTTCCCTTTAAAGGTATACTTTTCCTGTGTTTCAGTCGTTTATTTGATTTATCGAAACTGTTTAAGTTTAGTGATTAAAATATACTCAACCTATGTTATTTGATTAAATTTTTATTTAGTGTTGAGACATAAATTGACGATAATCATTATGGTAAATCCTTCGTTAATATTTTTAGATTTTGCAGGTGCCAAAAACGACAATAAACAACAGCCACTTTCTAACTACACTCCATGTCTACATGTTCATTGCAGAGGCGGATCTAGACTCGAGGGATTGGGGGTGCGAAAAAAAAATTGTACAGAAAAATATACTCCGGTAAATAACGTCGATTTTCAATGGGTAATAAATTTGTCTTTTAAGATTTAAATAATATTGTTACCCCATAAACACTTTAACATTTTTCCCCTAATCAATGAAAATTCTTTTACAGTTACCATCTTTTATTTTTTAGCGCTCATATGCATTTGTTTTTAAAATATGCATGGCGCAAATATGAAATTTAGATTTGATATAAATACAAAATTTAAATGTTAAAAAAAGGTGAAGTAGCAAACACAATACACAAATTTTATTTAAAAAAGAAAAATATGCACAAAATATAAATTTGATAGTAGCCAACGTTTGCTACTTGCTAGTATCATTATAGAAAAAACTGTGAAAGTAGGAATATAATTAAGAAAAGTATGCCAAGAAAAAAAAAGAAAAAGAAAATGCAAAAAAATAATTAGTTAGTGAGGCTTGAACCCTTGACCTCAAGTTCATTAATGACTCTCCTAACCAACAAATCACACTACAATTTTATGTCTAAAAAACTTTCTACTAGTATTTAATTTTGGACTTTGGGGGTGCAGTTGAACCCGTGGCACCCCCATTGGATCCGCCTTTGGTTCATTGTTCAAATAATTACTTCGTACGAAAGTAACAAATATCAACTTCTACTTTTATTTAAAATTAAAAAAAAATATTATTAACTATCTTATAAAAATATTTTTTTATTATTTACTATTTTTTATACTTTTTTTTTTTTATAAAAGAAATAACTATCTTTTTATGAGACTTTTTTTTTTTTTACAAATTGTCACCACTTCAATGTATAATGAATGAAAATTTTGAAAAAAAATCATTTTTTCCATAATTTTTAGAACGTCGGGATAGAGTAAATACATGAATCATTAAGTATAAAGGAAAATGTCGATGTAAAATAAGAAGGTGAAGGTGAAAATGAAGGTAAAAGCATAAGACAAACTATCGAAAAACATGAGCTACATAAATTTTACAATGATATTTTGGCGATATTTTGCGATAAAATGATAGATATTAAAGGGAAATGTGAAATTTTGCCGTGAAAAATCAATTAATTTGGTCGGCGATGCAAACAGGTATCAATTTGTAAAATAAAAAAATTCATAAATGGTAGTAATTTTTAAAAAAAGTTATAAGTTAATAAGTTGTAAAAATTTATATATATAAGGTAGTTATTGACAAATGAGCCTTAAAATTAAAGGATATTTTCCATGGTACCTCTGAGATTTGCCACTTTACTCGTAATACCCCTCTTTTCATGCTAAAAAACTTTGACCGAGTTTAACTTGTAGCTACGAGTTTCAAAATTGAGAACCGTTTTGCCTAAGCCGTACATCTCGTTGAGGCGATAAATTTGAACATCAAGTTTTCCAGATTCGCAACTCATGACTAGTAGATATGGGTGGTCAATTTTTTTTTCGATAAAATAACTTTGACTGACCATAATTTGAAACTACGTGTTTTGAATATAATTTTTTTTATATCAAATCGAAGAGTTCGGAAAGACGATTGATTTGAAAAAAATAATGATCGAATGTGAATTCGAAACTATAAGTTATGGCCGGTTAAAGTTTTTTTTTCACAAAATAAAGGGTATCCCGAAGAAAATTACAAACCTCTAGGGTACCGTAGGAAATATCCCTAAAATTGCAATAAATCGTATACAAATAAAATACGAAATACATGATAGGATAATTCTTTTTTTTTTTTTTTTTTTTTGAGAAAATCCCAGAGGGTAAGATTAAATAAGCAAAAGATAAAAAAAGTACACCGTTATGCGCAAGTGTCGGTAAGGTTCGGAACCATACTTCGTTACCCACAACACCCGGCGAAGAATGAGCTAGAGCATGAGCGACACTATTGTTTATCCTACTAGTGCGCGACCACAACACCGAGCTAAAACTATCACAAAGTAAAAGAATGTCATCAATAACTTGCGAGAAAAAACTACGCCCCGGACGTTTATGACGTAAAGCTTCAATGACCGTGAGGCAATCACTCTCCACAACGACGTGTTGATAGGATAATTCTTAATTAGTCACATATACAAGTATTGGTTATTATGCGATGAAAACGAAATCTAATTGCTTTTGTTTTCTTTTGCCTAATTCTTTGCTTGACATCTTTCTCCTCCGGTCACTAATTTTTTTCAAATTATTTTACTCCATTTTGTTTTTCAAGGTTTTTGATATCGCCAAAAAAAAATGAAATAGTCAAAATAACTAGATAATTTGTGATGGACCACGTAATTAAGAAGTTTGTAGAATGGATCACTATCAACACCTAGTTGATAAGAGCCTAAGAATAATTGGTGGATCGATGACTTTACATACAACTTTGTGCATTCGAAATTTAAAATTATGTGCATTTGATTAAGTTTAATAGTACGGTGTATTAGATAGAAAAATATATTTGTGTTAAAACTAATCCAAACACCAGACCAAGTTAAGTGTTCAAAATCAAATCGATATAAAACTTGGTAAAACTAGATTAGGTATGAATTATGTTCGTTTAGTTTGAGTTTTAGGGTTTTTCGTCTTGGATTAGTTTTGAATCTGATCTTAGGTCAAAATTTTAACGGTTATTGTAACAGATGTTGTTAATAAGGTTATTGACCGGCGATTGTATTAATAAACGCAGATCCAGATTTCCAGACAAATGGCGATCTAGACATGATCATAGATTGGATTCCAGGCATGGAAAACATTCGGCTTGGTGACTTGCCGACTTTCCTACGAGCAACAAGCCACGACGATCTCATGCTTGGTTTCATTAGGAGACTAGTCCACCAATCAAAACGTGCGTCCGCCATTCTTTTCAATTCGTTCGATGCCTTGGAGCATGACTCCCTCAAGGCGTTGCCACTCGACTTTCCTCCATTGTACCCCTTAGGCCCATTGCAATATCTCGTAGACCCAATTGAGGCAAACGATAAGGAAACAAAATCGATAACAACAAGTCTATGGAAGGAGGACCCAAATTGCATAAAATGGCTCGACTCATACGAACCTGGCTCTGTAGTGTACGTGAATTTTGGGAGTATTACGGTCATGACAAATGACCAATTTGTTGAATTTGCGTGGGGGCTCGCAAATAGCAACCAACCCTTTTTGTGGATCACTCGATCGGACTTAATTTCCGGGGACTCAGCCGCCCTCCCACCAGAGTTTTTGGAGGCTGTCGAGGGAAGAGGGCTAATCACAAGTTGGTGTAACCAAGAGGAGGTCTTGGCTCACCCTGCCGTCAAAGGGTTTTTGACACACTCTGGCTGGAACTCGACCCTAGAAAGTATCAATAACGGTGTGCCTATGATATGTTGGCCTTTTTTCGCTGAGCAACAAACAAATTGTTGGTTTTGTTGCAACAAGTGGGGGATCGGCATGGAAATCGACACGAATGTGAAGAGGAGCGAAGTCGAGAAACAAGTTCGAGAGTTGATGGAAGGAGAGAAAGGTAAGGAGATGAGAAAGAAGGCTATGGAGTTGAAAACTTTGGCACAAGAAGCCACTCAATCTCCAAATGGTTCTTCGTATGCTAATGTTGACAAGCTCATCAAAGTTCTTCAATCACAAAAATAAATCGCCACATACCAAGTCAAGTGATCGGTACGACAACATTAGCATGTTTTCCTTTCGTTTCATTCATTTCATTACATATATTCAAATTCTTCTTACGAAAAGTCAAACAAAATACGGAGTAGAAAATATGGATCGAAGTATCTTACATACATTTAATAGTAGTATATTACGATTACTTTTGTAAATGTAATATATATACTCATTATTTACCGCGTGGTTTAGTTACGTTTTTTTCTTTTTTTTTTTTATCTTCTTGTCTTGTTAGAGTTTTAGATTCCAATAAAAAACAAATATGATGTATACGGAGTACAATTTTACATTATTAGTATTATTTATAATACCGTATAAAAACTGTCTATATTAACGATTCTATTAAGTTTTAAGTATGGAGTACGATAACCTAAATCGAGAGATCGATGATGTAATACATTCTCGGTGTACGCTCGAACACGTGCACAGCAGAAGTAACAAAAACACAAAATAATTCCGCAAGTTCAGTCAATGAGGCATTATCTGTTAAGTGTTCACTACTACTGCAATGTCTTTACTTGGCGCACACCGCTAGGTCGGTCGGTATACATATATATCGATCAATCCCTTTAGCTAAAAACAATTAAGGTTTGTCGATTACCTCTTTCAATTTGATGTGGAACAGCACAAATTAGGGTTGATCGAAAAAAAAATCCCAAAAAGTGCAGTAGATGAAGTGAGATTTAGGTTAGAAAAAATGTCGATCTTTTTGGGAGGTTGAGGATGAGTTTGATGGAATTCAAATGACTAGGTTAAAGTATGGAATTGAAAGGTGGCCCATTTCACTTGATTTGGAATTGAGTTGGAATTGGGCTGATTTCAATTCCAAATTCTAAGCCTTGCCAAACATTGGAATTGGGCCAATTCTAGAATTCAATTCCAAATTTAAGTTGCCAAACAGGCCATTAGCTAAAAACAATTCCATTTATGAGTAGACTTTTCTTATTAAAATATATGGACTAGCTAGACATAAAGACAATTATTTTAATCGTTAGTTAGATATTACGTACACGAAACAATAAAAATAAGCAATAATGAACTAGTAAAATACTATGTTGGAGTATCGTCCACTTGTGAGAGTGACACTATTGATTATTGTAAAAGAGAGAGTTGTGTGCTTTATAAAGGTCATCTATCATCCTTCCATTGTCAGTTGGTTTCAGGAATTGTGAATCGTCCTTGAACTCGTGTAGTGGGTTCGCGCACTTTCTCTTCTACTTGAGTTTGGCCAGACCCGTTTCATGGTTTAACATACCGCGCGGATTGTATGTGGTTTACTATGTTAGGATTGTACCGAATATTCTAATTCTGATCAGATAATTACATTTTTGTACTTCTCGAATTTACATTATATATTTCGAACAAACCCATTTGGAACTAAACCCAAAAACATTAAATCATGGAAGGAACTACACTTACCTTACCTACAAATTGTAGGCTACAATAACTACTCCCAAACAACTTATCCAAAAAAATAATGGATACATATGTACACCGATGCTTTCAATTTTCGCATTTATAATGATCAATTACCTATAAAATTCGACTTCCATGCATAACAAAGTACTACTATATATACACACACATCACATACTACGATTCACAAATTAAAATCAATCCAAACAGAACGAGTCGAGTTAAATCAAGTTAGTAAGCGATAAACTAAAACGATCCCACATGGGATCGTTACTAGTCGAAGAGGGGCAAAGTAATAACAAAAACTTGCATGCAATATGTGTACCGTACCCGGCACAGGGCCACATCAAGCCCATGTTTCAACTCGCGAAGCTCTTACACGCCCACGGCTTCCACATAACCTTTGTCCACACCGAGTACAACTTTCATCGAATGCTGAGGGCCAGGGGGCCCACCTCAGTGGATGGTCTCGAACGGTTCAGGTTCGAGACCATTCCAGATGGGCTCCCGCCCTCAGACAACCCAGATGTCACTCAGGACATCCCTAGTCTGTGCCATGCTATCATGACAACTTTTCACGAGCCTTTTAAGAATTTAGTTCGTAAGCTGGTTAACGACTCTGGGTCACGCTCGATGAACACGTTTATCGTGTCAGACATTGTCATGCCTTTTACAATTGACGCCGCCCGTGAGGTCGGAAATGTTCCATTGGTTTGGCTTTGGACGGCAAGTGGGTGTGGATTGTTGGGGTATATGCAGTTTCGTACACTACTAAATAAGGGCATTGTACCCTTTCAAGGTTTGTACTTTATTTATATACTCCATTTTCCTCCATAATTGCTCTCTTATTTTTCACATATTGATATTGATAGATGATAATGAAATTTCAATACTCCCTCCAAAGTACGAATTGAAGTACGATGTTTATCCTCTTATATATGTCATTTTATGGATGTTATTGTTTGACATTTGACATTTTGACCGTATTTTTCTTTGGACATAATTTTTTTTTTTGTCAAAACTGTAATTTTAGAAAAGATGTTTAATGGTGAAATGTAAATATCCTATTATTATATTTTTACTCTGTTATCTATACGTTTAAAAATATTTACAATAAAAAATTTAATATTACAATTTGAATTTCAAAATGAAAATGAGATAAACAAAGTAATTATTTTTACATGAAATTTGTATTTCTATCTGGTTTTAGGCACTCATTTTTACTCCCTATAATTTTACGAAATGTGACTCTTTTTTTTTTTGGTGATGAATGACTAACAAATTCTAGTTAGAATTGTAATAAAGTCCATACAATAATTTATCTTGGAATAAAAAAGCAAAGAAATTTCATGTTGACAACTTCTTATTTAGGCCAATTATTAATGAATGTGGCCCTATACTTGATATGTTACGTAAATATGTTGAGGTACAGTTTTTTTTGTAACAAGTTGATTAGATTTACGACATCCACTTTATTAAATAACACATGCATGTATTTTTTTGTATCACAACTTACTACTCCCTCCGTTCCACATTGTTCTTCCCATTTCGATTTGGCTCAAAAATTAAGAAAGGTAGATTGTGTGGGTGAGATTAAAGTAGAAAAATAATAAAGTAAATTGTGTGGATGAAATTGGTTAAAAGTTGACAAAAATAGAAATAGGAAGAAGATAGTGGAATTTCCTTTTTGGGAAAATGGGAAGAAGATAGTGGAATGGAGGGAGTACCTTAAATTGGTCACTTTGGCCCATCTACGCCACCTTCTTATTTAATACGGAGTATTATTGCTCACTTTGGTCCATTTCCGGCTAAACTATTAAATACCTTTTTCAATCCCTTCAGTTTTTTCTAGCGTCTTTTTGGGTTTTTTCATATTCATTCTAAAAATAACCCTGTAATAGCCTAATAGGTGATCATTCATGCGGGTCAGATCGACCTAGACCTCTTATTGGGCCGCATTTGTTCGGCCCGACATGGTTCGCCCATGCAACGGGCCGTGCTTGGGCCTCAATCTTTTAGGGCCAGCCCGTCAGGCCTCCCCTTTTAAACAACGGCTCGGGATGGCCCAAGCCCAGCCCGCCACCTTAACGGGCCAATTTCTGATCGTGCAAAACAGGCCAAGGTCCCACCCAATTCGGCTCACCAGGTCTATCTATAAATCTATAATACAAAATTGTTTAGAATGTAAATAAGTAAATGAATTACATATGAAAAGGAAAAGCCTTAAAGAAATTTATGAATGAAACAAAAATACTCCTTCCGTTCCTGTGAATTGTTCACATGTTGACTTTTTTGTATGGGAAAATTCAGAGTAGTTAAACAAATGACTAGGACAGAGGGAATATAAACTTAAGGTTCGAAGTGATATTGTGACTATATTCAAGGCAATATTTATTATATTTGCGATGTATATATTTGCTTAATCAATAACTTCTGATTGTAATGATATTTATTAAGGTATAACAATCCATTGAATGTACTAACGTATATGTGTACTAGAGGTGGCAATGAGTGACACGACACGATAACACGACATGAACCCGACACGAAGTTAGCGGGTTTGGGTTGAGATAAAGTGACCCATTTAAGTAATTGGGTCGACACGAACACGACACGAAATTAAATGGGTCGGGTTAGGGTTGTAGTCTGCCGACACGAATTTGACACGAGTAACCCGTTAATTATCTAAAAGTGACATAATTGGATTAATCAGGACAGTAAACTATCTAAAATATTAAAACATAATATTCAAATTTAAAATTTAGGTTAATGACTCATACATAAGTCGCCCAAGTTAGAAATTTAAATGGGTTATAGGTTAATTTAAATGGGTTATATGGGTTAAATGGGTTAAAATTGATTTGCCAAAAGATAAATGGGTTAAACAAGTCGGGTTGGGTTATGAAAAATATAATTGGGTCGGGTTAGGGTTGAGGCAATTGACACGATTATGTAAATGGGTCGGGTTAGGGTTGGGAGGATAATGACCCATTTAACAATGACACGAACACGAACCCGACACGACCCGATCTGTTTGCCAGGTCTAATGTGTACCCGTGTGTTTAATTATAAAATTGGCAACTGTACTAATTTGGTTGTATAAATAATCTCGGTTGTTTAGTTGAATTTTTTTTCTTCAAAAGTGATCTCATGCAAACAATTGAATGAACTTCATTTACTCATTTATTACGTTTGTTTTGGTAAAGTTTAATTATTATGGAATAAAAATAATGTCGTCAATTTCAAACAGATTCAAAATTCCTAACCGACGGCACCCTAGACGAGATCGTCGACTGGGTACCAGACAGCATGAAAGGCATACAGCTCAAATACATCCCAACCTTTTTCAGAATCACCACAAACGACGACGATTTCATGTTCGATTTCTTGATGCATAGTGTCGAAACCACTGCCAAATCATCGGCACCAGTTCTCATGAACACGTTCGATGCACTCGAGCACGACGTACTCCTCGACGTGTCTGACTCAATCCTCGGCCAAACATACACCATAGGACCGTTACAATTTATGCTTAATAATGACAGCGACGACTCCTTGTCGTTTGGGTCAAATCTGTGGAAAGAGGACACAGACTGTCTCCAATGGCTCGACACCAAATTCCCGAAATCAGTTGTGTACATCAGTTTCGGGAGCATCACGACAATGGCGAACGAGAACCTCGTGGAATTCGCGTGGGGGATCGCGAACAGCAAACAGTACTTCTTGTGGGTTCTGAGACCAGACTTAGTAAGCGGTGAAAACTCTGTAATTCCGCCAGAGTTTTTATCTGAAACCGCAGAACGAGGGATGATCACGAGCTGGTGCGAGCAGGAACAGGTCCTACGACACGCGTCTGTTGGAGCGTTTCTGACACACTGTGGCTGGAACTCGACGCTTGACACGGTTTGTGGTGGGGTGCCGGTGCTGTGCTGGCCGTTTTTCGCGGAGCAGCAGACAAATTGCTGGTTTGGGTGCAGGAAATGGGGGATTGGTATGGAAATTGACAGCGATGTGTCGAGAGACGAGGTCGAGAAGCAGGTGAGGGAGCTTATGGAAGGTGAGAAGGGAGTTGAAATGAGGAAGAATGCAATGCAATTTAGAAAATTGGCTGAAGATGCTGTGGATCAAACTTCATGTGGGTCTTCATATTTGAACTTTGATAAGTTTATTAAGCAAATTTTAATTCCTTTACAAAATCAAGACAATTGATCATCAAGTTTCAAGTTTCAAGTTTCAAAGTCGTCTGCCTTAAGATATGATGATGTCGTGTTGTCTGTCGATCGAGTGATTGATATCCTTCTCCAAATAGGTTAGTCCCATGGGTGTTGAACGTATACGTATCATTATCGGTTAGTCACTCTCGTATTAATCCGTAAGTTGTACTTTTAGTCTGATGTTCGTCACAGGAATAAATTATGTTTCCTTTTGTAGTTTTGTACTAAATAAAAAGTTTTACTGTACTTATTTTGTTCTGGTATTTAACGCCATGGGCATTGAAAATTAATAAAAGACATCTACGTGTATGATCAATTTTTAAAATACATTTACGATAATTTTTTTTTTTTTTTTTGAAACCGCCATTCTAGATGGCGTTTTTAACCTTTTTTTTTTTTTTTTTTTTTTTTTTTTTAAAGTGCCATGTGTAATGGCGTTTTGGGTCCGTATTTGTCCAAGCCTACGTGGACCCTATTTCGCTAACTAGTTTTTAAACCGACCAAAAAGGGTAAATATTTATTTTAAAGACCCTATTTTAACAAAAGTTTCCCAAAAAAAAAAAAAAAAAAAAAAGTCCAAATATGGATTCCTCTAAATCCAAATGTTATATGACCCAATTTGGTCATCCTCAAACTTGAAACACCAAAGTAATTTCACCTACAAATTTGAAGCCTCGAACAACCACGAATAAAGCGTCGCTGACAACCTCCTTCGACGACCAAACCCACCGTCCTTGTCACCTCCTTCGTGCACCACCAATCCACCACCATGTATAGCCATCAACACCACCATAATTAATTGACCAAAAAAGAAAATAGAGAGTCGGGTGAGTTACCAGGGTCGAAATGTCGATCACTGACGAAACATAAAAGCTATATAGTATAATCTGTCTACATTGAGTAAAAACGTCTTTTTTGAGTATTGAACCCTCTACGGCTCTACCTGCAACTTCAAAAGTGACATATGCAAAGCAAACAACCAACTAAGCAACCACAGATTACATGATTTTATGTGAAGCTAATTGTATTTATCTTAAACCTACCCGGGCTTGGCCCTACTCTTAGCTTCGTCCCTGCTTACCACATGGTGAGTTGGGTTCCCAACTCACCATGTGGTAAGTCGGATAACTCACCCGATTTGCTTCTTTGGGCTCAAATTTTAATTTTTTTTTTTTTTTTTTTTTTTTTTTTTTTTTAAATTTCCAACTTTTGGGATATTTACCCAGATGAAGAGTTGTTTTTTGGGTCTCCAAATAATTTTTTTTTTTCAACTAACTTAATTTTGATATTATACGGATTTTGTTATTTATGATGAAAGTTATAGACAAATACTTTACATTTCTAAATGCAAAAAATTAATATTGCCATTTTTTTTGATCTTTTTACCTAAATACACACAATTTATTCACCATAATTTTTGAGTAAGAAAAATATGATTTTAAGTGGAAAAATATAAAAAAGGGTAGTTTAGTCTTTTCCTCAAAATAAGGGGGCGAAAAATAATAACTCCCTAAAATAATAATATAAGTACAAATGGAATCTCGTTTGCTTAAAATTATCAAATGTAATTGGTTGAGGAGGGAGTAGGGGTCCACCACTCACATGGGTCAACATGATCATTTATGGAAAGTGTAAACAAATGACCCATACACCCCAAAATGGAAAGTGTAAACAAATGATCGGGACGAAGGGAGTAATATGTTGGAGTATCGCCCACATCGGCCACATGTAATAGTGACACATTGATTATTGTGAAAGAGAGAGTTGTGTGCTTTGATAAAGATCATATGTCATCCTTCTATTGTCAATTGGTTTCAGGAAATGTGAATCGTCCTTGGATTCGTGTAGTGGGTTCGCTCTCTATTTTACTTGGGTTTGACCAGACCCGACACAGATTATATGTGTTTACTATGTTAGGGTTGTACTGAATATTATAATTTTGATCAGATAATTACAATTTGTACTTCCCGAACTTACCAATTTAGA
Organism: Dianthus caryophyllus; assembly: GCA_023091065.1. NCBI lineage: Eukaryota > Viridiplantae > Streptophyta > Magnoliopsida > Caryophyllales > Caryophyllaceae > Dianthus > Dianthus caryophyllus. The sequence continues at coordinate 3,521,425 of CM041517.1, forward strand.
ACCAAACCCGAAAACGTTAAATCATGAAAGGTAACTACACTTACCTTACCTATAAACTGTAGACTACAATAACTACTCCCAAACAATTGATCCAAAATAAAATCAATTATTATACCATACACATGGGTGTATGATATTTCAAATATCCAATGCTATTTAATTACATTTCTACCCCTACAACTTTTACCCTATGCTATTTTTAAAAAAAAAAAAAAACAAAAAAAAAGAGGTGGTAGTTGTGACGCAGCATTACCCCAAAAACATTTTACAGTAACCTAAATTATTTGCACCCACTTTCTCCTCTCAAACTTCTATTTTCACCCAAAATCAATCAAAAACTCTACTCAATTTTAATTATTTGCACAAGTGTTCAATGAAAACATATGCAAGAAGAAATCGGTTAGTTTTAATTTTGTTTTTGTATTAGTTTCGTTTTTTATTTCAATGTTGAAATTTATTTCGGTATATTTTGTTATCATTGTTGTTTTATTTGTTTTTGAGTTATGAATTTGACAATGTTTTTATTTAATAATTGTGAAAATGGTTGATTATTAAGTTAGGGTTTATGAATATGTTAGGTTTTATGAATATAATTGGCAAATATGTAATTTTTTTCAAATTATGAATAAAAAGTACTCCGTAGTAAATTGACAGTTATTTTCGGAAATAGACACTTAGTATCGATTTTTTGAATATGAATCCATAAATTTTGAGTAATTTTTTTAATGAATATGGTGTTTTAGAAATGAATATGTATGTTTTAGAAATGAATATGGTATTTTAGAAATGAATATGTATGTTTTAGAAATGAATATTGTGTTTTAGAAATGAATATGTATGTTTAGGAAATGAATGTGGTGTTTTAAAAATGAATATGGTGTTTTAGAAATGAATTTGTAAGTTTAGGAAATGAATATGGTGTTTTAGAAATGATTATGTATTTTTTTAAAATGAATATGTATGTGTTTTAGAAATGAATATGGTGTTTTAGAAATGAATATAGTGTTTTAGGATTAAATATAGTGTTTTAGAAATGAATATGTATGTGTTAGAAATGAATATTTATGTTGTAGAAATGAATATAGTGTTTTATAAATGAATATGGTGTTTATAAATGAATATGTATATATGTTTTAGAAATGAATATGTATATTCTAGAAACGAAAATGGTTTTTTAGAAATAAATATGTATATTTTATAAATGAATATGGTGTTTTAGAAATGAATATGGTGTTCTAGAAATGAATATGTATGTTTTCAAAATGAATATGTATGTTCCAAAATGAATATGATTTTTTAGAAATGAATATGTATGTTTTAGAAATGAATATGTATGTTCCAAAATGAATATGATTTTTTAGAAATGAATATGTATGTTTTAGAAATGAATATGGTGATTTAGAAATGAATATGGTGTTTTAGGAACGAATATGTATGTTTTAGAAATGAATACGGTAATTTAGAAATGAATATGGTGTTTTAGGAATGAATATGTATGTTTTAGAAATGAATATGTATGTTTTAGAAATGAATATGGTGATTTAGAAATGAATATGGTGTTTTAGGAATGAATATGTATGTTTTAGAAATGAATATGGTGATTTAGAAATGAATGTGGTGTTTTAGGAATGAATATGTATTACTCGTATGTTTTAAAAATGAACTAGTTTTAACTCCCGTGATACTCACGGTTTTTATTTAGTTTCTTTTTTGGGTATAATGAGGCCAAATAATGTGTTAATCAAAAATTTAAGATAAGAATTGAACTTGTCTTATTTGACATTGATTTCATACATGAAATTAACGACAATATTATTGTATGATTACATACTTTTTTACCCCAACAACACATCATAATCAAAAAATATTCAACACAAACACTCAACAAATGTCTTAAAAATTAGATATCATAAATAAATAACATAGGAGTTGGAATTCCATAACTGCAGGACAGGACTCAAAATTCTTACATACATGTTTCATCTTTCGTGACTAGTTATTGTTGTTTATACATTGAAAAGGTTTTTCAATACCCCCACCTATGAAATGGTTTACACTAAGAATACTTTCACCAATGTCTTCATGACGGATTGTTAGATATCGACATTCATTTTTAATTTAACTTGGAATTGAATATTCAGATGAGGAATACTTATGGCAGTAAATGGAGAATTCGACAAATTCAAGTGCAAACATTTAGCACAGAGTAACAATTATTTTTGGATTGAAAGAAATTGCATACAAAAATCAAAAGTGGAGCTTAATATACTTAAAAAGAAAGGGGATTTGAAAAGTTTACTTGTAAATGCTTGGAATCATAGACCTAACCGTGGAAATAATGACATGAATGTTTTGAAACTGGCGAATATGAAGGTGAAAAGGTCATTTAAATGAGTTTCATTAAAATGATGGAAACGAATGTGAATAAATGAAAATGAATTTGTGTAGTGGAAGATCAAATGGATGAGCATGTCAAGGTGGAAGCAAATTGGCGAAGGTAGGAAGTAATGCCACGTGGAATTTTATTAAGTATAAAGTCTTAATTAGAGATTTAAGCTACCCTTTTAATAATGTTATATAGATATGGTGATTTAGAAATGAATATGGTGTTTTAGGAATGAATATGGTGTTTTAGGAATGAATATGTATGTTTTAGAAATAAATATGTATGTTCTGAAAATAAATATGTATGTTTTAAAAATGAATATGTTGCTGTTGAATTTGAAATGAACATGTTAATTTTTAGAAATGAATATGTCAATATTAAAAATATATATATGATTGTATAAAAATTATGTATGCTGATGATTATGAATCTATATTTGAGTAATAGTTTATTACTTATAATTATTGATTTTTTGTAATCTTTTAAAATATAAATATGAATATTTTAGAGGTTGAATTTTTAAAATATTTTATTTCTAATGCATATAAATTTGTTAATGTTTTTTTTTTAATGATTTGTAACAATGGTCTTAATGGCACTAAAGGAGATTTAACAAATGATCACCGGCCCAAATTAAGAGCGAAAAAAGATATTGCGAAAACATTTGGTGACAGAACAAGTCAACAAAACATATATGTCTCAACTATTCCAACAACGTTGAGATTTCGGGTTTCGCAATCTAAATTTGTGGACTTCATTAGAATTTATATTAGTTTTGTCTATTTATTAGTAGATCCATAAAATATACAAAGTTTTAATTTACTCATGAACATGTAACTTTTAGAAAATGAATATACGGAGTACAAGTCTAAGGATGTTGTATTCTTATGTTGTGAAAAATGAATATGCTTGCTTTTTGTCATGAATATGCTTGCTTTTTGTTATGAACATGCTCCTCCTTTTAGAAAATGAATACGGAGTATATAATTCTATTGATGTTTTCTTTTCGTAATTTTTTTTTTTTGAATATACGAGTTTAATTGATTTGAGAAAATTAAAACCCAAAATAACTTTGTGAGAAAACTAAAAACTGATATTTCATAATTATTCAAAAGTATAGAAGTTTCAAAAATTATGGGAGTTGCAAAAAATAAAGATAAAAAAAATTAATTTAAAAAAAAAATTACGTAATATGTGTGGTGAAATGTAATCATGTGGGGTTTTCAGGCAATAGGAGGCAAAATAGTAAAATCATTATAATGGGTGTTTGAAGTAAGATACATGTGAGCGTATGTTCTAATTTACCAAAAACAAAACATGGATACATACATTGTCACATTGATACATAATTTACCAAAAACAAAATATGGATACATACACCAATTCTTTCAATTTTGGCATTTATAATGATCAATTCGACTTCCATGCATAACAAAGTAGTACTATATATACACACATCACATACTACGATTCACAAATTAAAATCAATCCAAACAAAACGAGTCGAGTTAAATCAAGTCAGTAAGCGATAAACTAAAACGATCCCACATGGGATCGTTACTAGTCGAAGAGGGGCAAAGTAATAACAAAAACTTGCATGCAATATGTGTACCGTACCCGGCACAGGGCCACATCAAGCCCATGTTTCAACTCGCGAAGCTCCTACACGCCCACGGCTTCCACATAACCTTTGTCCACACCGAGTACAACTTTCAACGAATGCTGAGGGCCAGGGGGCCCACCTCAGTGGATGGTCTCGAACGGTTTAGGTTTGAGACCATCCCAGATGGGCTCCCGCCCTCAGACAATCCAGATGTCACTCAGGACATCCCTAGTCTGTGCCATGCTGCCATGACAACTTTTGTCGAGCCTTTTAAGAATTTAGTTCGCAAGCTGGTTAACGACTATGGGTCACGCTCGATGAGCACGTTTATTGTGTCAGACATTACCATGCCTTTTACGATTGATGCTGCCCGTGACGTCGGAAATGTTCAATTGGTTTGGCTTTGGACGGCAAGCGGGTGTGGATTATTGGGGTATATGCAGTTTCGTACACTACTAAATAAGGGCATTGTACCCTTTCAAGGTTTATATACTCTTCGACTTTCCTCCATAATTGCTCTCTTATTATTCACATATTGATATTGAATATTGATTGATGATAATGAAATTTCGATACTCCCTCCAAATTTCGATGTTTATACTCTCATGTCATTTATTTTATGGATGTTATCGTTTGACATTTGACCGTATTTTTCTTTGGACATAAGCGACTTTTTTTTTTAAATAAAAAAAGAAAAAAAAACTATAATTTTTTGTCACAGGTAGCTTTTTTTATTTTTTGGGTTAAAAGTTAAAACTGTAATTCTAGAAAAGATGTTTGATAATGAAACGTAAATATCCTATTATTATAATTTTACTCCATTATCTATACATTTTAAAATATTTACGATTAAACTTTTAATATTACAGTTTGAATTTCAAAAAGAAAAAGAGATAAACAAAGGTAAAAATATAATTATTTTTACCTGAAATTTGTCTATGATTTGAGGTACTCATTTTTATTTAAACTACTACAGTATAAATAACCAGGGCCGTCTCGAAAATTTTGGGGGCCCTGTGCGACTTTTAAAATGAGACCCCTATTTATTTACCGAGTAACAAAATATATTCACTATTATTTTTCAAATATAAATAACAAAAGTGTATTGTACAATAAATAATAACAAACAATATTTCTATATAATACATATAGATGGTAAATTTTCAAAAAATATGGGAGAAAATATAATCCATCGAACAACAAATTCGTTACAAGTTTACGACCAAGTGAAATTCTTTAGTAGCAAATGCAATAGAATGACTTTTTATAAAATTCTACCTTTGCCGTGCAATGTCATTTTCAACAAATTTCAAATGGGAGGTATTATGAGCAATTAAGATAAAATAAATTTTTCACAAAATAAATTAATTTTAGAAAGAGGTAATTAATGTGATCATAATTACCAAAATTAATACCGTTTCACAAAAAATACCAAAAATAATAATGCAACCTATGGGAATTGAACCTTGGTGTTTTCTGCAAAATAAAACCAATTATACCACTACACCATTACTATTCTAATTAATTTTTTGCTCTCTATATTATACATAAACATAATACGCAGATTAACATTTTGAGGCCCCTTAAAATTGGAGGCCCAGTTCGACTGCCCCTGTTGCCCCCCCTGTTAGACGCCCCTGTAAATAACTAATAAAATTTTAAGAATATATGTGTACTCCTATAATTTTACAAATTTGAACTCTTTTTTTTTTGGTAAAAATGACTTAATAAATTCTAGTTAGAATTGTACTCCGTAATAAGTCCATACAATAATGTATCTAAGAATTAAAAAGCAAGGAAATTTTTTGATACGGAGTATTATTGTTGAGAACTTCTTATTTAAGCCAATTATTATTGAATGTGGACCTATACTTGATATGTTACGTAAATATGTAGAGGTACTCCGTACAAAAGATTACGATTTACACATGCACTTTATAAAATAACACATGCATGTATTTTGTATCATAACTTGATACTTACCATAAATTATTGGTCACTTTGGCCCATCTACGCGACCTTCTTATTTAATAGGGTAAATTAGATATAACCCTTTTTTTATAATATTTTTTTTTTCAGAATAACTCGTTTATATGTTATTTTTATAACATAACCCCTATTAAGACACTTTTATTTCAAAATCACCCTCAACGTCGAATTTTCTTACTTAAAAATGGCAATTAAAGACATTATACGGTATGCCCCTTTCAAGTTACAACCACCAATGTCTAAAATATGTCGACACTTCTTGAGAAATTCCTATTTAAAGGTGTGAATATTCCATTTTTAAGTAGCATATTTCGATATTTGGGGTAATTTAGAAACAAAAATATCTTAAAAAGGGTTATGTTATAAAAATAACATATAAGAGGATTATTTTGAAAAAAAGTGTTATAAAAGGGAGTTATATTCAATTAACCCTATTTAATACGAAGTATTATTGCTCACTTTGGTCCATTTACGGCTAAACTATTAAATACCTTTTTCGATCCCTTCAATTTTTTCTACCGTCTTTTTTGTTGTTTTCGTGTTCATTCTAAAAATAACTCTACAGTGGCCTATAGGTGATCATTCATGCGGGTCAGATCGGCCTAGACCACTTAATGGGCCGCATTTGTTCGACCTGACATGGTCCGCCCAAGCAACGGGCCATGCTTGGGCCTCAATCCGGCCCATTAGGCCTCCCCTTTTAATCAACGGATCGAGCTGGCCCAAATCAGCCCGCCACCTTAACGGGCCAATTTTTGATCGTGCAAAACAGGCCTAGGTCCCACACAATTTAGTTGTTTAGTTGCAGTTTTTTTCAAAAGTGGTCTCATACAAACAATTGGATGAACTTCATTTACTCATTTATCTTTGTTTTTGGTAAAGTTTAATTGTTATGGAATAAAAATAATGTCGTCGATTTCTAACAGATTCAAAATTCGTAACCGACGGCACCCTAGACGAGATCGTCGACTGGGTACCAGACAGCATGAAAGGGATACAGCTCAAATACATCCCAACCTTTTTCAAAATCACCACAAACGACGACGATTTCATGTTCAATTACCAGATACATATTACCGAAACCACTGCCAAATCATCGGCACCAGTTCTCATGAACACGTTTGATGCACTCGAGCACGACGTACTCCTCGACGTGTCTGACTCAATCCCCGGCCAAACATACACCATAGGACCGTTACAATTGATGCTTAATAATGACAGCGACGACTCCTTGTCGTTTGGGTCGAATCTGTGGAAAGAGGACACAGACTGTCTCCAATGGCTTGACACCAAATGCCCAAAATCAGTAGTGTACGTCAGTTTCGGGAGCATCACGACAATGACGAACGAGAACCTCGTGGAATTCGCGTGGGGGATCGCGAACAGCAAACAGTACTTCTTGTGGGTTCTGAGACCAGACTTAGTAAGCGGCGAAAACTCTGTAATTCCGCCAGAGTTTTTATCTGAAACCGCAGAACGAGGGATGATCACAAGCTGGTGCGAGCAGGAACAGGTCCTAAGACACCCGTCTGTAGGAGCGTTTCTGACGCACTGTGGCTGGAACTCGACGCTTGACACGGTTTGTGGTGGGGTGCCGGTGCTGTGCTGGCCGTTTTTCGCGGAGCAGCAGACAAATTGCTGGTTTGGGTGCAGGAAATGGGGGATTGGTATGGAAATTGACAGCGATGTGTCGAGGGACGAGGTCGAGAAGCAGGTGAGGGAGCTTATGGAAGGTGAGAAGGGTGTTGAAATGAGGAAGAATGCAATGCAGTTTAGAAGATTGGCTGAAGAAGCTGTGGATCAAACTTTATGTGGGTCTTCATATTTGAACTTCGATAAGTTTATTAAGGAAATTTTAATTCCTTTGAAAAATCAAGACAATTGATGATCAATTACTGATAGTGTCGAGTTTCAAAGTCGTCTGCCTTAAGATATGATGATGTCGTGTTGTCGTCGATCGAGTGATGGATATCCTTCTCCACATAGGTTAGTCCCATGTGCGTTGAACGCATACGTATGATTATTGGTTAGTTACTCGCGTCTTAATCTGTAAGTTGTAATTTTTAGTCTGATGTTCGTCACATGAATAAATTGTGTTTCCTTTTATACTAGAATAAAAAGTTTTACTGTACGTCTGTACTTGTTTTGTCCTGGTATATAACGCCATGAGCATTGAAAATTAATAAAAGACATCTACGTGTATGATCAACTTTTAAAATACATTTACGATAATAAAACCGTTTCCTTTGTAATGATACATGGGTTTAGAGTCGAAGTCTTTTGTTACTCTGTAAGTCTGTCCTAAAGAATGCAATACATTTCATTCATATTTCTTTATTACTCCGTACATTTGTCTAAGTCATTTGTAAATGATAAATTCAATAAACATGACATAGAGTGAATGTCGAATATCTAAACATACATAACAGTTAAAATGCGAGTCAAATTAGACAAGCGAAAAATTTATAAAAAGGGTGGAAAAGTGTCATGACCAGACCCGAAAGCGCGAATATGATCCTTAAGCGACCGCTTATGCTTAAAATCGGAACCACAAAGACAAAGCCAACGCTTGCCGCAGTTTTTCTCGTGGGTGCGCCAGTCGCCCTTGACCGCCAACGATTTGCCACATTTACGACAAGCAAAAGGTTTGTGACCGTGTTTGCGCTTGTAGTGAGTTTGTAGGGTACGAAAGTCCTTCAAAGGCTTTGATTTAGGGTGGTTGATGTTGTTCTTGCAACCTTCCATACAACAATAACATGGTACACTTAGCATTCCTCTTGTTGGTTGTGTGCCCTTCAATGAGTCTGGCCCTTTTCTGTATTTTGATCCATGGCCCCACATGTGCATCTATTTTCAAATGTGAAACTCGTGTTAGTCGAGTTTTTAGTATATAAAATGCATACGATTTTTATGTTTATCATGACCATCGTTAAAATTTATGCTTTAGGTGTTTCCTGGGGCACAAGACCGTTCAAATGGGGAAGGAGATTCGAACCTGAGACGTACTGGATATCGATGGGTTATCTCCTGTTGGATTTGTTTCATGCTATAAAACGATTTTATTACGGAGGGTATGTACGAGGAGAATTACCTGAAGATTATTGTAACGATTGAACGTTTTACTACAAAGGTGGCAAGAAAAATCAGTGAATCCAACTAAAATTTCCCGCGCACTCGGGATCCAATACTCCCTACTACGCTCCTGTATTTTCCTATTTTGCTCTTCATTTTGACCCGAATAATCAACTTGACTCGGTAAACCAATTTGTAATACCACTTTAACACCACTATCGTCTTTCAATTCCTCGTGGTTTGACTCCCTCTTTGGACCGTCAAAATCACTAGCCTTGATCGGAAAGAGATCGAGTAACTCGACAATTTTGTGACTTCCATCGCGACTAAACTCATTAACTTGGTGCATTATATAGACTAACTCCTAAGCATAAAATGTAATGAGGCTATAAATGTATAGCCTAGTAAGCTAGGTAGGGTCTTATTTATACATGAGAATGTTTGGTAAAGGGAAAATTCTGTTATTCAATCATTCAAGTGTAACGGTAAATAAATAGATGTATCGACGAATATAAGGTAAGATAAGAGTATTAGGTAGCTGGAGAATTACGAGTCTTGTTGAAGAAAAAACGAGCTTTAAATTAAATTCGAGAATTTAATGATAAAGTTTCGATGTGGGAGTTTTAATCACTTCTGTATGTTGTGTTTAACTAGTATTGGATTCGAAAACGAAACGCCATAATAATGGTGGCCCTAAGGTGTGTAGTTATGGTAAGTTTACAATGCAGAAGGTTTGAATATGGTGAGCTATATATGAGGGACATAAAAGGGCATAAACTATAACAAGTAAAAGTTGTTGATGAAAATGAGAGGACTTTAATTGTGTAATGAATGGTCGTGTTGGATTTTTTCTGTCATCGGGTTGTGGTTAGGAATCGAACATTTGTCCTATCGGAGTCAATGGCGCGATGATACTAAAAAAGACACGGTAAGAAAGGTTAGGTAAACGACTGACAAAATTTGTTAAATGTTTTAGATATAACAGTAATATTATCTCAATTCATTTGTTATTGATGGGTTAGATTTCATATAATCAGCTAACAATTACGAATTAAAATAGTTTCGCTCAGCAAAATTAAGAAGAATAGTTCGATGTCGTTTTAAGAAGTTATACCTGCCGCGTTGGTAATGAGTATTTTGTATTTAAGTTTAACCAGGGTGCGGACCTTGAAATTTTGGGGGCTTTGTTATAGTTCGATTCCTAACCACAACCCGTACTCCTTTTTTCGATAAAAAGTCTATAATCGACCATAGCTTGTAGCTACGGGATCACAATACAATCATATACTCCATATTCTCTTTAACTATCCATCTTACGAGATTTTCGATTTGAGATACAAAAATTATCATGTCCGAAATTCGTACCACAAATTACGATCTCATTCAAAGTTTTTTCACGAAAAAAAAAATCGATTAACCATATCTCATGGCCAAAAATTGCAAACAATAAACAATTTAATATTCAAATTGACCGTCTTTACAAAATGTACGTACAATTTTAAATATTTTTTAATTATTAAAATTATTGCTCTAAGTTATGGTCTAAAGTTTTCCAAAACAAAAAAAGGGGTAATATGTGCAAAGTGTCAAACCAAGGGTACCGTGGGAAGTATTTATATATTAAATAGGAATAGGAATTCTCAACGTTGTCTTAAACATATACGAAGTATATTTTTTCTCACAAAGTATCTGAAAAAAAATAGAGTAATTAAGATTATAATCAATATTAATTCAATTTAATTTATGAATTAACAAATTTGTATGTGATGGAGTAGTTATTTGCTCATAATATTATATAGCTCACGCTATTACATAAAGGCAATTCAAACCTCTAACCTAATGGCAAAAAAAAATAAAAATAAAAATGGAAATCATATTTTTAGTAGAGTATATTACGGTGATGTTAACTCAAATCGTTACCAAGTAGATATTAATATAAACAGTCTCATTAAACGTTAAAATAATTGCATATAAATATAATGGGTTTTTTTCCGGTGTACCCTCCAACTTTTTTGTTTTCTATCGTATACCCCTATTTTTTTCCACTTACACGGTGTACCCTCAAACTTCATTATCCATTCTCAACCGTGACCTAAAGTTACTTAACCGTTAATTAAACACTAACACCGTTACATTAAGCTCTCATTTCTCCCTCTTTTTAATATTTCCTTCTAAATTTATGAATTTCAAATATTCATGATTATTTTACGATAAAGTAAATCAATAAAGTTTATGACTTTTAACAACAATTTAAAAAAAAAATTATATACTATAGAAAAAAAAATGAATAAGGATGAAAAATAGTGGAAAATTAGAAAAAAGAAGGGGATATTTCATAATTTTGAAAGGAAAACATAAAAAATAGAAAAAATAGGAGTTTATTCTAACGGTGTTAGTATTTGGTTAACGGTTTAGTGATTTTAGGTCATCTTATAGAATGAGTAATGAAGTTCAAGGGTACACGGTATAAGGAAAAAAAAATAGGGGTACACGATAGAAAACCAAAAACTTGAAGGGTACACCGTAGAAAAACCTAAGCCGTCACATGTTTACGAGTTATGGGATCTTATATGAGCATTTGTGTTTCAATTAATTTGCCAAAATGACATGACTAAACTTACATTTTTTTACTTTTATTCTTTGTCAATCAAAACGCACTCTAAATCGTATTATAATAAGAGGAATGAGAAATTAAGCTGCAATTAGGGCAGAACATCGGTCCAAGAGTAAACCAAAACGGACCGACCCGGACTCTACCGAGGACTGGACCAAGAACTCCTCGGTCCGGACCAAACTCGGACCAAACATATTTGGTCCAATTCAAAATCTAGACCAAGTGGACCGAAAACAAAATTGAGGGAAAAAATGGACCGAAGATCGGACCGAAAAGTCCTCTGTCTAAATTCGGTCTGGATCAAATGGATCGATCTGTTCCAATTTTTCAGTCCGGACCCAGATTTGCTCTCCCCTAAAGCTGCAGGAAATTACCCACCAAAAAAGAAAATAATTTGAGAAAATTTACCAGTCAAAAACATCCTCGCTATTTTTCTTCTTTCATCACCGCCGCCGCCGCAGCTGCCGCCGCTAACGCCGAGCAACCATCACCTCAACCGCAAGTGCCGCCGTAAAATCATTATCTTCCTTCCTCTAATTCGATTTCAGTGAGTTTTATAACCCTAATTTCTTAATTTTTTTGGTTGCATTTACCTCATCAAAGAAAGTTACGAAGAACTTTTTGTATGTTTGTGTGCGCTCTAGTTTGTATCGTTATGAGTTGCAATGGGTTTTACGATAAGACTATTGTGTGTGCAATATATTTACTTGTTGAATTGAAGATGAAATAATTGATTTTTGATTTTAATATCAACAGCATTGTGGCTGAAATAAAGTTCTGAGGATTTCACAATTTTTTAATTGATACGGTCTTACAATAAGCTTATTACGAGAATTCGCTCATGAAAGTACTTAACTTTCTGTTTATTTTTGATAGAAAATTTATGATTTTTATTTGTGTCTTTTAGGTGAGACGGTTTTACAAAATACCTAGTGATTTAGAACATTGCCTCACTTTGTGAAATTGCATTTGGATTCCTTTTTTTGAGCTTACATCGTAGTTTAAGATATGAACCGACATACTCCGTTTGATGGTGTGAGTTATGCTAAAGACGGTCTTTTTTTCGACCTTTGCCTTCCAAAAACCTATACATTAATGTGGAGTATGTAAGTGGCTAAACGATATTTACTGTTGCTCACTCTGTAAGGGCTTCGAGCTTTCATCGTGGGTCTACAATACTCCTGTTATAAAATACTCCGTATTTCTTATTTTTTTTGTATTGTTCATTGATTGAATTTGCCTACGAACAAGTAGTTTGGAATTTGTAGTTTTGAGTATCGGTGATAAATAAGGATGTTTGGATACACGGAATCATATTTGAATGTTTCCTGTAAGTGAAACGATCGCCCTTTGTGATCGTTTGAAAATGCAATACGAAATTGATTGTGATTATGGAAAGGTAATTTATACTCGTAATAGGTAGAAGGGTAAATGCTCACCCATTATAACATTTTCTAAAACTAGGCCTACGGAGTATAAAGTAATGATTTTTTTCAAGACTGCATATGAAGAACACCTTCGTTACATATGAAGAACAAAACCTAAGCCTGTTGTAGCTCTCGAGAACTTTTCGTTATCATAAGCCTATAGAAACAAAAAAAATTTATCATGTGGTAACAAGTTTTTATGTTAATTTCCAAGTTAGTAGGTATCAACATGGGTTGATTGCCGTCTACTCATTTCTTGCCCTAATCGTTGATTGCATCATGATAATTCTTAAGTTATCAAAACTTCACTCTTGGCAATGAGTGAAGATCTAAAACCATACCTCCATTTACCCGGTGGGACCCAACTCATCCATCCTCATCTCTATGCGTTAATTTATTTGTCAAATATTTTATAGTCGTAATGTAAAAAGCTCCTTTAATGTTCCTCACTCGAGAGTTCGTTTAGCCTTCAAATTCAGAAGAAAAAATTATCCTGTTATATTGTGTACATTTAATCCCCGTGCTACTTTCCCATACGGTAATGTTGTGGTAATGTTGTTGTGGACACTCCACCTGTTCATGGATTAATTTTAATACTAATTTTATTGTTCTGTTTTTACAGGTGATCTTTTGCTTAAATGGATTCGTAGTGGATGCAACAACATCTACATTGGGTTTTAAGAGACATTCTTTTCACCATTTTGTAATCGGAGACAGAACTTTGAAAAGTTTTGCTTGAGCATTATCGACCATGCATCATCAGTTTCGTCCATTGGCGAATCTTTTCAGGTCACTTGCTCAACTGAATGTCAACGTAAGAGCAATTTCGCAACGTCAGGTTTTCTATCCTCCCCATTATCTCCCATTATCTTCACTATCCGATGTAGTCACGTTTCGTGCATTCCACTTCGGATGTAATCCAAAATTGAACAATCTAGATGCTGAATTTCCCGGAATACCCAGTTATTCGAGTGATCAATCTATGCTTGTCAATGATACTGCATTACGGGTTCAAAATTTGCTACAGAAATTCTTGAATAGCTCCACTGAAAACATCCATGAAGCTCTCGACAATTGTGAGCTATCTCTTTCAGAGGATTTGGTTCTTAATGTGCTCAGACGAAACGATTCAGATTCGAATTTGGCATTTCAGTTCTTCAAGTGGGTATCTGGTGTTGCTGACCTAAGTGGATATACTCCGAGTTCTGGGGCTTACAATGAATTGCTTGGGATATTGGGTAAGGCAAGGCAGTTTGAGGAACTCGAAAAATTGTTTGATGAAATGGTTAAGAAAGGAGTTATGAATCAGAGGTCGTATGAAATTGTGCTTCATAGGTACGCTGCTGCTAATAAGATTGATGACGCTGTTAAGCTTTTCTATAAGAGAGAGCAGTATGGCCTAGCGCTTGATTTGGCCGCTTTCCAATCGCTTTTGATGTCATTATGCCGATACAAGCATGTTGAAACTGCAGAAGATTTGTTTCATTCAAAGAAAGGGGAATTTCGGTATGATACCAAGACTTGGAATATTATACTCAATGGGTGGTGTGTGTTAAGAAATTTACACGAAACTAAGCGATTTTGGAACGAGCTGGTTCATTCAGAGTGTAAACCAGACAAGTTCTCATACGCCACTTATATACATTCACTTTGCAAATCTGGAAAAATAAGCTCCGCAGTTAAGCTGTTTCGTTCTATGTGGGAGATCGGTTGTCCCCCTGATACTGTAATATGCAATAGTGTCATTGACGGGTTGTGTTTCAAGAAGCGGATTCCTGAAGCCATTGAAATATTCAGTGAAATGGACGCAAAAGGCTGCCCGCGAAATGTGGCGACGTATAACTGCTTGATTAAGTACATGTGTAAGATTCACAGAATGGAGATGGCCTTAAAACTTTTGAACGATATGGAAGAGAAAGGCGGAGACTGTACACCAAACGCTTTGACGTATATTTGCTTTCTGACAGTTGCTAAGACACCCGAGGAAGTTGCAACTCTGCTAGATAGAATGAAGAGTCGAGGATGTAAGATGACAGGGGACGTATATAATTTGGTATTACGGTTATATTTGAGTTGGGACTGTGAGGAACACGTTCAGTCAATATGGGCCGATATGTCGAGGGATGGTATTGGACCTGATCAGAGATCATATACTATCATGATTCACAAGCGGTATGACCAAGGCAAAATGAAAGATGCTTTGGATTACTTCGAGGAAATGATGTTGAAGAAATTGACTCCCGAGCCAAAGACTGTGTTTTTGGTTAATACCATGAAAACTAAGCTGGAGGCCGAAGTATCAGAAGCGAGCCAAATGGTATTCGATTCTCTACACGCCGGGACAAAAGCAATCAGTTAGATCATGCAGTTTTGGTAAGCTTTTCTCCTTTTAAATACATTCGACTTGTTATTGCCTGGTTTCGTATTATCATCTGTCAATGGTCAAATCGCTTTTATTAAAGCCACATGTAATAGACTAATAATCCAGTTTAGTCTAGGAAATTATGCCCATACTAGGTTTGTACTTGAATTAGTGTGTGTTAGTAGTCTCTTTCACTTAATTGTCCACTGCTTAGTTTCATCCTCCAATGTTTGCTCAGTCGTCGGACTTTTACCATACATGTCATTTCCGTCTCATTCAGCGAACTTCTAACATTTCCACATATAAATCATTTGGAACATACCTCGTCACTTTCTTCTCTTTTGCACTCTTCCAACCCTACTCAGTCGTTAGGACACCAACGGAAGTTACATCCGCCCATCCAACCCTACTCAGTCGTTAGGACACCAACGGAAGTTACATCCGGCCATCCATTCCACCACACGAAAGTCGTTATCAATCCGTAATTTGAAGGCAAAGGCGATAGAAGAGTATAGAGTACAATAATGACCTTTTACTGTCGTACGAGATTAAGGTAACACTTAACAAACACTGACATAGAAACCCATGAAGGTTCCAAAAACTTAACCATCTTTAACCTGACTAAATGACTAATAAGAGGGACCCTTTAAAGACAAAGTTAGTCATATGGTGTTGTATATCATTCGTTATCTTCACGACTTTCATGAGTAAATTCCTTTGTACTCTCCTAACTACATTGATGTTGATGTTTCTCGACTAAGTAATGCCCTTTTCTATCACATGCTACTTTTTTGTCTTTTTTCCTACTGTTTTATTCCGGTATTACTCGAGCTGGATCGTGAATGTCCCCCCTTTCGTTATTTCTCTTTTGCGAATAATTTAAACTGTTCAAACGGTTTTAGAGATGGACAGTAGGATGAGTAACTCTGTTTATCTGTATAAAATTTTCGACTTTCCCCGCTACAAACAACGTAACATTCTCAAATGTGATCAATTGTCAACGATTACGATCGTCGTGGTTAGTAAATAGTAACCCTAATGTAATGCTTCAATATTTTGACAAAGCTTTTAGAATCTCTTTATACAACGTGTTGTTCACACTAGAAATTATTGGATATCCTTCTTTGAAATTGCCCTTTTAACTTTCCACACAAGAACTTTCCAATTTTTCGATACAACACATTTAAATTCGAGTCCTAGTATTTACGATATCTGTTTTCAAATCAGTAGATTAGGACAATTTCGATTGCAACACATATTAACGACGATTTAAATTTGAAATCTTGTAAAATGTTTGAACTCCAATTATGTAATTAGATTGTAACAATTATTTTATAAGAAAATTCTTTGAACTAACATGATTTAGGAGCTCCTGCTGATGACACACCATGTGCAATTGTTTGTGCATATAATGTTCAACTACCTTATAAAATATCCACATGATTAACCATTGCATTACCTTTTTATAAAGAGAAAATTTTCATTAATAGAAAGCCATGTTACACTTTGAAAATAAAAAGCAAGAAAAATCGACAGAAATTCGAAGAATAATTAAAGCTCTTAAATATTTATTAACGATTTGACTAATAAGCTTCTTGTTGTCGTATACTGTCATTTCATTTTCAGCTTAACGCACGCTCTCTCTGTGTCAGTTTTTTATTTAACTTTCGCTAAACACTTTATCGTACTAATGAAAATGACCAATCGACCAAAGCGCACGAAATTACCATGTCAAATTAAACAATGTACTAAACAATGTACTAAACAATTGTTTTAAATAATTTAAATTTGTTAGATGAATTTTGTGTAGACTTATATTTGAGTTGAAAAACTAGTAAAATAGTCGGCAATAGAGAGTGATGGTACACAAGTGAACGTGTTTTGGTGAATGTAGGCTCTACAGACTACAGTTCATAATTGAGGATCACATTCACATAAGATACCAGTTTACCACGTAAGTTTGTGATCTATTTTTAGCGGCAAACTTCCATTAAAATACAATATCTTCCTTGTTTTCAGATGGTTTTTTTTTTTTTTTCAACCTACGTTTTGGGTGTATTACAAAATCCAATAAATAGGTAGTGTGTGATACGTGACAATTTTTCCTCAATTTTGAGTTTATAGATTTGTAAATTCGCGGTTTTTAGAGTTGTCTATTCTGCTAATAACACTAAATATTACGTATCCACTGCAATAATAGTGTTGTCCGTGTAGACCCTTAACAATTTTAAGAAAAGCCGAGTATATCCTTATGTTTAATGTATTCTTTTATTCAGATGGAATACAGTTCTTACTTTGATGTTAACTGTTTTATTGTTTTAATGTGGTAACATTGGTCCATATAACTTTAGAATATCTGATGGTAAAGTTGGACACTCCGTATTTCACTTTATAATTGTCACATTTAATATATCAGACTGTCTGATTCCGTATAAATTTTAAAGATAAGCCTAAAACATGTAAACCAAGTTGGAAGTTGCTCGTAAATCGTAATCATGTACCAAATTCTCCAAATTCAAATGAGAGCACTACTTAGATCATGTATTCATGTGTGATTTGTGCCCACTTTTTTCGTTAATAGTGGTAGTTAGATAAGCACACATAAATTTGCAAGTGGAATTTGAGTGATGTTAGTTCATGGGTCAAACCATTTTCATAGTACACTAAATTGTGCCTACTACACACTTGTGCTTTTGCTTTCTGGAATCCATCGAATTTTATCTTGCTTCTTATATTAATTAAATCTAATTTTTAAATAATTAACAGTTATAACTCATTTGGTACGAAGGTAATTATTACGAGAGTAATAAATTTAAAAACATGAAGAAATTAAAGATAATCGATGGATAGTTATTATCTTGGTTCACACAGCGTTAATACGTTACCTTATGGGACCGTAAGCGGTGTTTGGATTGAAAGTTCGGCCTTTCACCCTTTTTGACAAAATGAAATTGAGTTTTAGGTTTATGGATGCCGTATAGGAAACCTGATTAATGTGAAATTGTCGAAATGATTATTGTGGATATTTAAGATTGTGATTGAGGATATGTAAACGAAGGCTCCTTGTAATTTAATATTGTCCCAATATTTTAAAGTATCCGAGAAATGTAAAAATAGAATACAGAAAAGTACGTAGTATTTTTCTTCTTAAAGACATTTACTCGTACTACTTAGTTTCTTTTTAATTTCCTAGTTTAATTGTATTTTCAATTGAAACCTTTTTTTTTTTTGCAAAATCAACAATTGTTCTCAAAATATGAACCAAATTAAATTATTCATGCATGTGTATGTATAGTGATTGTGTCTTCCAAAGCGATAAATGCAATGTGATGTGGCTGCCTGCTGCTACCCCTCTACGTAGTTTTACAACCCGTGACGCAACGCCCATGCTACAAAATTACAAACCATAGCCACCCCTTTAAACCAAACGTAATTTTTCGTACGAGACGATCTCATAATAATTTTATGAAAAAATAAAATTGATATATTTTATATTAGTTTTTTTTTTTTTTTTTTGTCAATCAAGTCACGACTTAATGCATTACAATAAGGGAGGGATTCAACCTGTGACCTATCGCTCAGACACGCATGCCGTAACCAACTAGGCTAAGACATCTTGGTTTATATTAGTTTATATTAGTTTAAGGTAAGACAATCTTTTAAAAGACAACTTGTAAGCTAAATATGTTATGCGGATGAAGGTACCCGGATCGGACCTATCTCGACGCCTCGCGCGGGCTCGCTCGAATAGGAGCAAGGCGCTACGCGAGAAAATTTGCGTAAGTGCAAATGTGTGCGTAAAGTGCTATGGGGGTGATCATTGCTTAAATGCTTGAAAATCGATTTGAAATTGCTTTTGGAGTCGCCACCAAATTTTAAAGGAATTTGGACCTTTTCAATGCGTCTTAAATTATAAGGCGCGTGTCTTAGAATTCAAGGCGCGTCGATACCTCTCCTCCTAAGGTTATTGTGAAACCAGAGTGGATTCGGGGCAAGGTTACTTTTGAAAGTTAATCAAAACGTTTTATGAAAAACTGAAATCAAAAGCCTACGTAGAGTAGTCTTTACTAATTTGAAAACAAATATTTAATTTCGATGTGTGAGCAAATAAAACGCTACGTACAAGTGCGAATATGACTCGATAAAAATGCAAGGCAATGCATGTGAGTCGTTAAAATTAACGACGTTTTGCTTTAGGAAATATACGAGAAATAATAATTCATTGATTTGAATTAATATAAAACGTTATTTTCCGACTTTTGTCTAATTCTATTATTTTGAAAAACCCTCAGTTTTGCATGTTTTAAAAGACTAGTGAAACGGTACGAATTAATGTCAAATCCGTGTTTTAGTCGTAATTTAATGCATGTATGAGAATTTGCTTAAATGTAAAATGTGAAGTCGGTTTGCTTTAGTGACAGTGAGTCGTTTGTTTATGCGATATTGGCGGGGTTTAGACGGATTAAGAATCCGAATTACTCTGGCAAGTATTACGAATACGGGTTCGTTATGCCAATATCGGGTCGGGTTAATGTAACCCTTGTCCGAGTCTAAAAAGTCTAGTCCGAAGGTAAAACATTTACCTTAAAACGTAAAGACGGTTTTTAGAAAAATGCTAAGTGTGAGTGTAAGAGGGAGAAGTGAATTGTGTTGGTCAATTGTTGTGTGTTGTTGTGCGTGTATGTATGGGTATATATAAGAAAATGGGTTGGAGTGAAATTTGAGCTCGCGTTTTATTGAAAACAAAAGCCAAAAGAAAAGGAACCGCTAGTTGACTAGGTACCGAAGAACAGCCGCTAGTTTACTAATGCTGAATACAGCCGCTAGTTAACTAGCGGCTGGAAATGGTGCTTTGTGTGTTTTTGAAATTTGAAATTGCGGTTGTGACGTTGTGATGTGAGTTGAAATTTGCTTTGCTTGTCGGGTTACATGCTTTGGACCATTGAATAGCTCATGCTTTGGTCCAATGGACCAAAGCCTTGCGTTTTGGGCCAAGTTTTGTGTTTCGTGTTTCGGTTTTTGTCGTCTTTTTCGATTTTGGCTCGAAATAAAAATGTTTCGTGTTGTATTATTTTGTAATATCGTAAAATTTGGTTTTACGAAAATGTGACTCGTGAGGTGAGTGGGCCCGTTTTGAGTGCGTATTTTCGTGACTTGTGGGTTGTTTTTTGTGAGGCCGTTTTTGTGGGCTGCTTTTGTGGGTTGCTTTTGTGGGTTGCTTTTTGAGTGAAATAATCGTGTCGTACTTCTCGGCTTGAAATAGAACGACAAAATTAAGGTTCAATTTTACGAAAATGCAAATTTAAATAAATACGTTAAAAACGACTAAAATGTTTTAGACACTTTGTACCGTTTCGTCTATTTATAAAACATGCATAAAAGTCCATTTTCATCATCGGGTTGCTTTTGGGGGGAATGCGGATACGGGTATCTACAGAGCCCAGGTTGATCGAGCTTGGACTAAAGCTAGTCAAACTTAAAAGATAGTATCAGGACCACTACAGCCTCGATACTACCTGGCGGCGCTAAGTATGTGTCTCGGGAGAGACGAGGACTTAGTCTTGGGAAGCCTTGAGGAGGGACGGGACATGTTTAAGGACATGACGGTCCTGCATATTTAGGGGCCTGCCAGCCTGCGTGTTGCTTGGATGCTTCTGGATAGTGCTTTGCTTGTGCTTGTGTGCGAGTGCTTGTGCTACTTGCTGGTGCTCTGCTTGAAATGATTGCTGATGTTGAATGCTTCCTGGCGACGTTTTGTAGTCTAGCCGAACTCTGCGTGTTGAATGCTTGCTGCGTGATTGATCTGGTGCTTGTGCTTCAATGTCATTTTCGTAAGCGGCTGTGTGTTTATGTATTTGACTCGTAGAAGAGGCTCAGTGCTTTTGTTGGGCTCGTAGAAGAGGTTTGGGTGTTTTTGTGACTCGTAAAAGAGTGTAGGTGCTTTGTGACTCGTAAAAGAGGTTTGGGTGTTTATGTGGGACTCGTAAAGAGGTTTAGTGCTTTGCTTGACTCGTAAAGAGGCTTAGTGTTTTTGTTTGACTCGTAAGAGAGGTTTAGGTGTTTTTGTGAGACTCGTAAAAGAGGTTTAGTGTTTTGCTTGACTCGTAAAGAGGCTTAGTGTTTTGCTTGACTCGTAAAGAGGCTTAGTGTTTTGTTTGACTTTTGCGGGAAAAGCAAAAATTGATCCTGATTTTTGTGACTTTTGCGGGAAAAGCAAAAATTGATCCTGATTTTTGTGAATTTGTATTATATGGTGTGGCCCCCAGTTTGACTTAGGTTTTAGTGTAAAACGTTAGTCAAACTTGCTGTAGCTGCTTCTGATTTTAGCCCCCAGTTTGACTTAGGTTTTGGAGTAAACCGTTAGTCAAACTTCTTTGTAAACTTACGATTTTAGCCCCCAGTTTGACTTAGGTTTTGGAGTAAACCGTTAGTCAAACTTTGTTGTAGCTGTTTCTGATTTTAGCCCCCAGTTTGACTTAGGTTTTGGAGTAAACCGTTAGTCAAACTTTGTTGTAGCTGTTTTTGAATTTAGCCCCAAAGATGTCGATCTTTCGCTTTGTGGGTGGCCAGTAGAAGTCTGAGGAAATGACTTGCGTTAGCGTCGTTGAACGGACGCCGTCAGGTGAATGTGGTCGTTGGCTGACCTTGCTTGTAGCTGTACTTTGAGACCTGCAATGTAATGTTAGTTGGGCGAAACCGCGAATCTCGATTGAGATTATGGGCCTCGAAATGCGTGAAAATGCAGTTTTAAGAAAATGCATCGTGCTTTATGTGAAAACATGTGTAAAACGTGTTTTGACAGAAATGATGTATGAAGTTTGCAAAAAGTATTTTGATGAAAATGCAATGTAAAAATTGCGCTTTTTGAAATATGAGTTGCGAAATGCGAGAATTGTAATTTGCGTAGAGCTGAAAGTGTGTTTGAGAATGACGGGTTTTTTGAATGTGAAAAACAAAAAGGTCATAAAGCAGGGGTGTAAAACGGGGTGACGTGATACACGGCTGCGTTCTGTTAAGTAAGGGGAATGTGTTTTTAGTGCAAAAATGGGTGTAACTGCCGTGATGGCGAGGGTTTGCGGTCGGGCGATGCGTTGTCTGGGAGGGTGGTGCTTGGGCGTCATAAAAGTCGTTGCCTCCTCCTGTGATCCGTGGTCCATGGAATGGCAGGGATGTCGAGATTAGCACGTGCAGCTGATGGCGTCGAAGGAACCTCGTTGTAGTTCGTCGTCGACTCTAAACCTTGGTGGCATTGTAGCTTGCTTCGTTATTCCTAAGACCTAAGAGGACATCAGAGGTCGTAGTTTTGTCTTTTGCCCTAGAGACGGAAAATCCAAAACGTAACTAGTTTTGACAATCGTTAATGAAATGAACGTTTTCGTTTACGTTTGCCTCGTTCTTCGCTTTGTAAAAAGAGTTGTATCCTCGACTTTTTTAAGCTTTGGATCATGATCTTGCGTTTGTGTTGACTGTGTCTTCGACCTTTTTAAGCTTCAGACGTGTCATTTTTGCGTTGACTGTGCCCTCGACCTTTTTAAGCTTTGGGCGCGTCGTTTTTGTGTTGAATATTGGTCGCGCTTTTTGCAAAGCTGCCTACGTATCCACGTGAGTGGAATCAGACCGGCGTAGTTCAGAGTTACATTTTGTGTTAAATGTGCACGTTTAGGGTCATGCCGGCCCAGGAATTTGTTTTTGATTTTTGTACAAGGGGTGCACGTTTAAGGACATGCCGGTCCGTGAAATGCTATTTTGATTTTTGTGGAGAATGTGCACGTTTAAGGGCATGCCGGCCCAGGAGTTGTGTTTGAAAGTGCATGTTTAGGGGCATGCCGGCCCATGAGTTCGCTTTGTAAGAGGTGCACGTTTAAGGGCATGCCGGCCCGTGAAATGCTTTTTTGTGAGGGATGCACGTTTAAGGGCATGCCGGCTCGGGAATTTGTTTTTGCTTTTTCGTGGAAGAGTGCACGTTTAGGGGCATGCCGGCCCGAGAATTGTGTTTGTGCAGGTTTAAGGACATGCCGGTCCGAGAATTTGCGATTCTTGGAATTTCGTTTATTTGCATTTTATAAATACATTGCAGGATGTTTCGTGGGTGTTGGTTGTTTTGTAGTTGAGGACGGTTCGAGACTGGGGTCCTGTTTGTTCAGCCCCTAGTGTCGTTGGGTATGTACGGGTGTGCTATGTCGTTCTGCGACGGTGGGTAGTATCTTGAGGTGCGAAGGTTTGTTTATCGGGGGTGAAAGGTTAGGTAATGTGTCTGTGGATCCTTGTAGGTCGTAGACATGTTCTTTGTATGCTGTGGTATTAGTGGTGACTTTGAAGCTTTGAGAGAGGGGTGCGTGGTTGTCTTTTGTGATTAGTAGGGGTATTCCTGTATTATGATCGTGGTGGTTGGACACCTGACTGATTGTGGAGTCTTTTGTGTTTCTGTAGTGTTATCGACGAGGATGTCAATGTGTAAAAGGTTGCCTTTTGGACATGCTTTGTTTAGGTTGCAGGAGTCAGTGTCTTTTTGGACACGCTTTGTTTAGGTTGCGGGAGTCAGTGTAGACTGGGATTTTTGCCCCCTTTTTTTTTTTTTTTTTTTTTTTTTTTTTTTTTTTGGTGGCTGGGTTGTGTTTGATATCCAGTTAGCGTTTTTGTTGGCTTGGATGATGCGTTTGGCTTTTGTTTGATGGGCTTGATGCCCTGCTTTTGTTTTTGTGGGGTGTTTGGTCAGAGTAGGGCGCGTCTTTGTGAGACCAAGTGAAGGTGTTACTGATTTTTGTAAGTAGCTTGGAGGCTGCATATTTTCGTCTGTGCTTAGGGAAATCCACGGCGGTGATTCCCTGGGTTCTTGACGGTTGTTGTATGTTCAGGGACGGAAGGCCGCTTAGGTCCGAGTGACGGGAGGTTGCTTGGGTCCGAAGCGATTACTGTAATGTATTTATAGGATGCAATGTTGTTTCGTTTAATGTTATCGCAAACGTTAGAATGTGCAAAGAGAATGTGCAAGAGTAAAGAGGCAAAACGAGGCAAAGTGTAACCGAAAACATTCTTGTCATTAATGTTGTTAAAAGCAGTTACATTTGAAAATTGCTCAGACAATAGAGCTTGAGACAAACCTACAAACTCTAAAATCCTAAACTAGGTCTACTGTTGTAGGAATGTAATTGCGCGTCCTGGTTGGCTTAGGAGACCTGGCGTCATGATGACGTGGGATCCTATACCCTAGGCGTAGATGCTCGAATTGAAACCACCTGCGTCATTGGTGGAGTCGTCGATGCTTTCTCAAGTGTAGAAGGGTTGCTCGGAAGTTCGAGGCTTTGACGGTGATGATTTCGTTGTCCAGAGGTAGTTTAACCTTCTGGTGCAGAGTTGATGCGACGGCTCGGGTAGCGTGAATCCAAGGCCTGCCCAGCAACATATTGTATGTCGGGGGAATGTCCATGACCTGGAATTCAGTTTTCGTCACGACATGTTCTGTCATGACGGACAGAGATATGATGCCTTTGATACCACGGAGTGTACCGTCGTATGCTGCCACGTTGTCTGAACAGGGAGTGAAGTCGTCTTCGTCCAATCCCAGTTTAGTGGCGGTCGCAAAGAGCGAGTGACATTGGCCAGAAGAACCGTTATCGGCGAGGGTAGCGGGTAGTGTCATGCCACGGCGATCTACGGTTATGTGGAGTGCCATATCGCGCGACTCGAAAGGCGGCGGTCCGCGTTAGAAAAAGTTATAGCACCCGTGCTTGATCCGGATGATGTGGCTAACAAATTGCCGGAGGCATCCGTCTTGCCACCGGGTGACTGTAGGATTCGACGAAGGGGCCTTGCGATGCTGGGTGAATCCTCGCAAGTTGCCAGGCTGAAGTGCTTGATTATGTTTCTGGAAGTTGCTTTGGCAGCGTATCCTCCGCCCCAGGCCAGGTTGAGGAAACAGGTGGAAGCGAGCACCGTCCCACGAGTATGCCCCCGTCCTTGTTGTTTGTGAGCCTGGACGGGAACCCTGGCGGTTCTAGAGGAGCTTGGTACATATGTGGGAGGTATGAAACCTCGTCGTCGCTGTCGGACCACCTGATGGGATGTAGATAAGGGACCTGTACGAAGACTCTTCTCCTGTCCGCATGCTTCGCTTTTGTTTGTGTTTTTGCCTTGCGCACGTGCTTAGTGCTATCGTCGTAGTCGTTGGTATCGCCGCCAACGACGTTGACTTGATGGTGATTTGCGGGGACCAAGTGGGAGCAATTGAGAATAGGATGCGTTCCCACGAAGATGGTTTGAGCACGGGGTGTGTTATGCTGGTGTGATGGCTTGGGAGCCGCGCTTGGTTTTTCGATCGTCTTGTCGTCGATCATGTCTTGGATTGCATTCTTCCAGGAAGGCGATCCTCGGTGTCATGCCCATTACCCCTGTGGAATTCACAGTAGGCGTTTTGGTTCCATGACTTTGTTTTCTTGTGCTTAGGTGGTATGTTGGCGGGGCTGGGAAGCCGCAGAATGTTTCTCTTCAAGAGCTTTTTCAATGCCTTGGAGTAAGGCATGTAGAGGGGGTCAAAATTTCGTCGTTGTTTTGACGAAGGTGGCCCAGCAAATGTTGACTTGGGTGTAGCGATTGTAGGCTGTGTTGTGAACACAGGTGATGCCGCTAGTGCATCAGAGTTGACAGTGCTGGCTGGCTTAGTTTTTGCAGCGGTTCGAGATGTGCTGCCTTGGTGGCCGCGGCCTGTAGTTTTGGCCGGCTTGTTTTTGCGTATTTTGTCCTCCAAGAATTGAATTCTTTCAGCATGTCGAGTAGATGCCTTGGCGAGGAGTCTAGCGCTCTTCTCGGTCTCGAATCTTTGCATAACAGCCAAATGTTCGAGCTGGGAAGTAAGATTGGTAATCTTGTCGTTGAGTAGCTTGATGTGCTCAGCGGTTATGAGTGGTTGCGGAGGCGATGGAGGGGCGACTTTGTCATTTGCGGGGTTGAAATGGGAATCCATGTTTCTTCTGCGAGCCGTGTATCCGGGGCTTTTAGTGGGTAAACCTGCAAAGCGTTAGACTTTAGTGACTCGAAAATGAAAGAAAAGACTCAATCTCGCATTTGCAACCCAAATAAAGTGTATAAAGAAATGTGCAGGACTTGACTCGTGTTTTTTAGTTGAAAAGACACGGGAGGCTTTTGAGGTAGAGATAGGTCAACGTATCTCTAGTCTCGATGGAAAAGGGTTTTGTATGATCACATCTGATTAGCCCAGATTAGCAGTATGTTGCTGAGGGGCTTATCGTTAGATTGTGATATGAAAAGGAGTCAAAAGGAAATAGCGATAGGCTACTCGATTCGAGGATGTTAAAACGAGTAAAAAAGCAAATATTGCTTGCCTTTTACGTGTGTATGTGCTATAGAAAGTCGAACCAAAATGACGATAAGCCAGCTGATTTGACATGTGAAATGACGGGTTCGTGCTTGAACGATCCCGTGTTTTGTTTGTTTTTGAAAAGATGTTTGTTTAGGTCGAGATGACTAGAGAATCACTCGGCCCGAAGTTGTTTCGAATGCATAGCGTAAAATGTGTAGTGTAAAAGTGGTTGTTTTAATTGAAATACCCAAAATGAGTTGACATTTTGGGTTTTGCTTTGTAAAATGTTTTGCGATAAACGAATTATGGCGATACGTCAGTCGTATAACTCGTTTATGTTTTGTAAAGGATCAGAAATGTAGTGATTATTTCTGATCGAGTTTGAATGTCGTGGCGTGTTGTTTGTCTGGTTCATTTGACTATGGGTCAATGAACCTGACGTTAAAGTTTTTGAAAGCATGCTTTTTGAAAAACGTTTGAAAATGTATTTTGAAAGAGACGTTTTTGAATGCATATGCTTTGAAAATATTTTGCATGAATTTGTTTGGAAGACGACTATAGTGAGGGTACTATAGCTTCGCATTTGTACGTATATGACACGGGGTTTTTGGCTTGTGGGTAAGGTTCCCTTCGGTCATTCCCGCAACGTTTGTGTAGGGTTATCCGCAAGATTGCACACGTTTAAGTGTGAATTCAATACGGGTCCTAGAGCGTCCAAGTTTGACTGTTACGATCGTTTGTACGGATGCCGTACTTGTAATCGTGAAGGGGTGAGAATTCGGTTTGTCCTGAATAGTCTCGCTTATGAAGCGAACGCTATTAGGGGCCGATTCTCGAGGGTGCATGGCTCGGCAATCCCGAAGGATGCGACTCAACGTAAAATTGCTCAAACATCGAAAGCGTAGTTGTTCTCAAATTTTCAAGTTTTGCCTCTTTGTGTTTTAAAATAAAAGA
The DNA here is from genome assembly GCA_023091065.1 of Dianthus caryophyllus. Lineage (NCBI taxonomy): Eukaryota > Viridiplantae > Streptophyta > Magnoliopsida > Caryophyllales > Caryophyllaceae > Dianthus > Dianthus caryophyllus. The sequence continues at coordinate 3,549,149 of CM041517.1, forward strand.
AAAAGTTTTTCTTTAAAATAAAAACAGCTAATTCCCCAGCGGAGTCGCCAACTGAAGGTACCCGGATCGGACCTATCTCGACGCCTCGCGCGGGCTCGCTCGAATAGGAGCAAGGCGCTACGCGAGAAAATTTGCGTAAGTGCAAATGTGTGCGTAAAGTGCTATGGGGGTGATCATTGCTTAAATGCTTGAAAATCGATTTGAAATTGCTTTTGGAGTCGCCACCAAATTTTAAAGGAATTTGGACCTTTTCAATGCGTCTTAAATTATAAGGCGCGTGTCTTAGAATTCAAGGCGCGTCGATACCTCTCCTCCTAAGGTTATTGTGAAACCAGAGTGGATTCGGGGCAAGGTTACTTTTGAAAGTTAATCAAAACGTTTTATGAAAAACTGAAATCAAAAGCCTACGTAGAGTAGTCTTTACTAATTTGAAAACAAATATTTAATTTCGATGTGTGAGCAAATAAAACGCTACGTACAAGTGCGAATATGACTCGATAAAAATGCAAGGCAATGCATGTGAGTCGTTAAAATTAACGACGTTTTGCTTTAGGAAATATACGAGAAATAATAATTCATTGATTTGAATTAATATAAAACGTTATTTTCCGACTTTTGTCTAATTCTATTATTTTGAAAAACCCTCAGTTTTGCATGTTTTAAAAGACTAGTGAAACGGTACGAATTAATGTCAAATCCGTGTTTTAGTCGTAATTTAATGCATGTATGAGAATTTGCTTAAATGTAAAATGTGAAGTCGGTTTGCTTTAGTGACAGTGAGTCGTTTGTTTATGCGATATTGGCGGGGTTTAGACGGATTAAGAATCCGAATTACTACAACCGTATTACGAATACGGGTTCGTTATGCCAATATCGGGTCGGGTTAATGTAACCCTTGTCCGAGTCTAAAAAGTCTAGTCCGAAGGTAAAACATTTACCTTAAAACGTAAAGACGGTTTTTAGAAAAATGCTAAGTGTGAGTGTAAGAGGGAGAAGTGAATTGTGTTGGTCAATTGTTGTGTGTTGTTGTGCGTGTATGTATGGGTATATATAAGAAAATGGGTTGGAGTAAATTTGAGCTCGCGTTTTATTAAAACAAAAGCCAAAAGAAAAGGCCGCTAGTTGACTAGCGGTGAAAGAACAGGCCGCTAGTTTACTGGCAATTTAGAAATCTGAGCCGCTAGTTAACTAGCGGCTCGAAATGGTGCTTTTGTGTGTTTTGGTGAAATTTGAAATTTGTGTGACGTTGTGATGTGAGTTGGGCTGCTTTGCTTGTCGGGTTACATGCTTTGGACCATTGAATAGCTCATGCTTTGGTCCAATGGACCAAAGCCTTGCGTTTTGGGCCAAGTTTTGTGTTTCGTGTTTCGGTTTTTGTCGTCTTTTTCGATTTTGGCTCGAAATAAAAATGTTTCGTGTTGTATTATTTTGTAATATCGTAAAATTTGGTTTTACGAAAATGTGACTCGTGAGGTGAGTGGGCCCGTTTTGAGTGCGTATTTTCGTGACTTGTGGGTTGTTTTTTGTGAGGCCGTTTTTGTGGGCTGCTTTTGTGGGTTGCTTTTGTGGGTTGCTTTTTGAGTGAAATAATCGTGTCGTACTTCTCGGCTTGAAATAGAACGACAAAATTAAGGTTCAATTTTACGAAAATGCAAATTTAAATAAATACGTTAAAAACGACTAAAATGTTTTAGACACTTTGTACCGTTTCGTCTATTTATAAAACATGCATAAAAGTCCATTTTCATCATCGGGTTGCTTTTTGGGGGGTACGGATACGGGTATCTACAGCGGAGTATGTATTTATAATGATATTTCACATATATTTTGGAGAAATTTTGGAGAAATTGATTTTGATCAATTGAATTACATTCTACCGGATCGGATCAAATAAAATTTGAATCGAGTTAAGCTGAAAAATTATTTTATCTGTTTGTACGGAGTAATTATTTGATTATATACTCCATTACTCCGTATGTTTTTTTCATGTTATTTTATACTTTCATCGGTTTTCGGTATAATTGTTTTGGTGAAATATTGGAATATTCATGTTGTAAAATTGTACAACATTAAAAATAAGAAAAAAAAATACAGAGTGATTAGGGTGAAAATTTATTATAACTTCTAGAATTTTATTTAATTTTTATGTAGGTCACATTCGATAAGACGATTATACCGAAAATTTATTGATTAGGGTGAACGTGAGTAAGATTCACCGACAACGTTAATAGGCGCTTGTGTGGGGCTTCAATCATGGATGTGGTCCAACAGGCTCAACAATCAAACTTGAGGATTTTACTGTTTATGTATGCCACTATTCAACATTTAAACCGGATAAAATATCATTATCGACTTTTACTACGGAGTATTTTCCAAATTTGAGGGACACCTAATTTGTACTCCGTAGTTACTTTAAATTTTTATACTTTTACAAAAAAGTACTTTTTAAAAAGACGATTTTATTTATACTTTTCTTTCAGAAATATTAAATTTGTTTTTAAAATTTAAAAAGTATTATTTTAAAATTGTTTTTTATTTTGAAAAAAAATTATTAACAGTCAATTTTCAAAAAATTTGGTCAATTTTTTAACGCTGACACCTATATGGCTACTTATATAGACTCCTAATAACGTTTTATCTATTTCGAAAAAATGTGAAACTATATTTAGCCATTTATGCGTCTAATTTGGTGGTGTGAATGATATTTCTACAAAGGTATGACTTGCACTAGAGGCATAAAATGTTAAATGGAATAAAATAAAGTAAAAAAGAGGTGTTAAAATGTTAATTAGTGACAGTAAAAAGCATTAAATGAAAGATTATTATGGCATCTCATTTCTGACACATGCACTTGATAGGTCCATTAGCTATATAACCTTGTCTTCACTTACCAAAAGATCCTGTCACCACTTTTCTGCTACCATTTCGATCGACATTGTAATTCCGGTAAAAGATCGTCTTTTACTGATAAAACGATGGATGAATTCTTAATACGGAGTACATAAAAAATGATTATATTTATGATAATTGTGATTATTACTCCGTATTAATTATAGTTTTATTATTTGATATCTTTCAATGTCATATTGTACGGAGTACTTAATAGTGATCACAATACCTATTATGGTGCCCGGTTGTACGATTTTGATGATGTATGTATGTCATTAGTGTCATCACTTGCAACCCTTGTTTATGGCACAAATTCTCATATAAAACGGGTATATTCGTCTTAAGTTAAGACGGGTCAAATAGTTATGATAAGACAAAGTAAAAAGTGTAGGAAAAAGTAGAGTGTTTTCTCTTATGTATGTCAGTGGATGAGTACTTGACCCGTTTTAACCTTAAGACGGATAACCCGTTTCAAGAAATACTTATTGTTTGTATAATTTTGTTACCGAGTTTATTATTGAGGATTATATATATTTTTATAAAGGGACTATTTTACTACGGAGTATTTTATTACAACCATTTTAATTTTTGTTAACTATACATTTTTTTATTCCAAATTAATTTTTTTAATTATTTATTATAAAACCAAATTATTGAAAACTTACTCGATAATAAATGATTAGATTAGCTCGTCCATAGCTTGTATGTAACCGTGTTTAAGAATGTTGTCGGCCATGATTAGTAGAATACCATGTGAACATCTTAATTAAAGCAATACTAATTAATCATTAATTCGTGAAGTTTAAGAAAATACGTACTTAAGTTTAATCTCACTAATCACAAATTCACAATAAACTTGGCAAGTAGCTAGTGTTGATTTCTTATGGCAGTACTCACGGAATTGAAGCCCTAACTTCAAGGGAATGTAGCATCAACTTCTATGGAAGATGCTCTAATTTGTTTATAGACAAAGTTTTCAAAATAACCTAAGTGGTAGCGATGCGGTGATTCTGAACCTCAAAGCTGTGATGGCGAGGAGCTGCGGTCCCAGTTCAAGCCTCCGGCGTCACACTGCGGGTATCACGATACTGGTAAAAAGGGGTGGCTTACATGGTACAGGTGGTGACGTCGGAATGCCTGTGCCCGGGGGGATTAAACCCCTCGTCACCAAAAAAAAAAAAAAAAAAAAAAAAAAAGTTTTCAAAATATTTACTAATAATATAGTCAATTAAATAAGGACTATGATCAGTTTTCTAAAGTATGAAATAAAATTAAATTTAAATTGATCTGATTACTATTGAATATAATATGATCATTATTGAAATATATAAAATGTCATATGTTTTGAGCCTTTTAGGTATCAGAAGAATCATTTGTCACTTTATTTGTGAAAGATTTGTTCATAGACTTGACCATTAACAATCGAGTTGGGTCGAATGAGTCACTCTTGGCGCATGATGGTTTTGATTAGCTCGACACTAGAGTTGCTTGTATGAAATGCGTTTTGGGTCAAAATGATTGAGATGAGGGTGTTTTTGATGATATCTCATACAAGACTATATTGAAAATAACCGAGATGAGAAAGTGGGACCTAACATTCCCCTTGTTTAGGGCAGGTTGGGTCATCTAAAAAAGTTAAATGCCAAGTTGGTTGACACTCCGGCAATTTTGGTACTGGGTTTGATCGAGTTGACCCTTTTAGCTTAGTGTAATTGGATATAATGATAATGTGAAACGATTGTTGTACTTTCTTTGTTAGATTCAAACATCCAAAATGAATGACTAATTTCACTCGATTTATCATTATCTTATTTATCATATCGAGATATTGGCAATATAGGTTTAGAAATTTTTTTTCTCCAATTATAAAAGATATTTACTCATATATAAAAAAGAACAATTAACTAGTCGACTAAATTTACCATATTATCATGACATTTCATAGTCGAACACTAATATTTTTCTTGCAAATAATTAAGTTTCCATTGAACTTATAAAAAATATAATTTTTTTTTGGTGTAAAGTAGAAAAAATTCAAATTATAAACAAACAAATTCCATAATCCCATAGAAAGTTGGTGAAAAGGTTAAGAGATTACTGGCAACTTAAATGAGTGGCTTCACCACATTTTGTGTCTCCGGAAATCTTGTACGGATTATATTGCTAGATTTTGCATCTTGGTCAAACTTAATTAAAGCTAGATTTTGTCAAACTTTATTTTTTTAACTAACTAATCTCATGCACCCATATAAATTTAATACTCAAATCATAAAATGTAAATTTGATGAAAAATAAAAATGTTCACACTATTATAATTGCTCATATATTTATAAGCGTGTATTTTGTATTATGAAGTTAAATGAAAGAACTTACACAGTTACATATGAAATTATTCTGTGATACATTTGGATTCCATATTGAGAAATATTCTTTTTTTGTTTTCTATATAAAAGTTTAATTCTAATGAAAAATTAGCATACAAGTAAAACACATTACGGTCTTACATTATTGTCACGGTCCATGGCACACACTCCTTGAGAATAAATTATTTCAAAAAGACTATTTTTTACTTTCCCATTAATTGTTTCTTTATACTTTTCTTTCTTAAAAATGATTTAATTTAACGTTTTAGGCTAAGATTCAAACCTAAAAAATTCAATCAAAACATACTACCTCCATATTTAGCATTTAACCCCACAATATTTTTCACGAATATTGATTATTAGGTAAAAAAATAATTTTGTATGGAGAAAAGTGAGATAATGTGACAAAAATGTTACTCATTCTTATTCATTAATTTCTTATCATTTGACCAAAATTTCGTTACAAAAATTGTCAAACAATAAAAACCTACTCCGTATAATATTGGGGGTCGTACGAAATGAATCTAATTTCCATAATAGTGTGTTTGGATAGGTGGATTTGATTTGAAATTTTGGATTTGATCCAAATAACTTGTTTGGCAAAATACAAATATTTGGATTTGGATTTGGATTTGGATTTGAACAAAATTCATTCCTACAACAATTCAAGCTTAAATTTGGTGATTTCAAATTCTACCTCCACTCCATGTCATTTGCAAATTCTACATTTTATAATCTCGATTTGAAATGAGAATTTTCATATGAAATGACTATTCCCAAACGCTACGTAATTTTTTTTACATATTAAAAAAAAAAGTGAGGCTTATTGAAAAAGACAAAAAAATATAATAATATGGGCATAAAAATGATTTAAAAAAAAAAAAAATGGGTCACAAGTTCACTGTAAAATTTTGCAGATCGACCCACCACCACTTTCACGGTTTCACCATCTAAAACTCAAAAAAAAAAAAAAACTTGCTTTTTTAATGTAAACGCGTTTGTATAAATATTTTGGATTTTTTGAATTTGAATTGTATATATAAATATAACCCCATAATTTTATCCATTTAAATTTTATTATTTTCCAAATTTTTCACTGAAGAAGTGAAGAGTGTAGAGAAGAATGAGTGAGGAAAGAGCTGATAATATTTAATATTAATATTATTATTAATAAAAAGTCTGGTATTTAATGCTTCAACAAGAATCTACTACTTCCATTTAGTGTGATGCATCATATTATTTAGTTGTACTACAATTTTATACTCAAGTGATCTTTTTTTTTTTCAAAAAAAATCTCATTTTCAATTCATTCTTCCTCAACCCAGAAAATATTCTGGAGAAATTTTCCCAAATTCTCAAACTTTTTTCACTTTTGATGCGATATTGAGGTGAAAATAGGTTGAAAGTTGAGTTTTTGCTAAGAAAGTTGTCATCTTTTTTACTGGGGTTTTGTAGATTTAACCTTCATTTCACTCTGATTGTTTTTAAATCTCAGGTATCTACTTTTTTTATCCATTATTATTTTTTGTCTTTTATGTAATTACATACATTTACTTTAATCCTGTTTTTTTCTCCTTAATTAATTTTAATTGTTTTTGGTTTTTTCTTTGAATGTGATGTGATTAAATGATTATGTCTTCATTTGCTAAAGAACTTCTGCTGAATTCACTTGTGGGTTGATCAAAATTAGTTGTCTTTTTTTTTTTTTATTTGAGTGATGAAATTTTGTGTCTTGTATTTAGCTGGATCTTCATATATAGTATACTGCTTTGTGATCGTGTTTAGTCATTTGTTTACCATTCTATTTTAAATGTTTACGTAAATCGATAGTTAATTTTTGTTCAACCATATATACGAGGGACTAAAGTTGTTTATGTGTAAGATCACAGAACACAATTTCAATTGTTATAAAATTGAATTGGATTTTGTGTTAGTTGATGATGAAACATTTTGGCAATTGTGTTTCAGAGTCACTAAAAAATGTTTGATTGGATCTGCTACCCTAATGTAGTGTTGTTTCCATACTTTACTGTCCCCTTCTTTTCGATATTTCGTTTCTCGTTTCTGTCGTTTGTTTATTTTACTATTTTTCCACTGATAGTGTGCTCAAAGTTATAAATTTTTGATTTGGGTTTTCTAAACTAGTTTCTTTTGAAATCATGAAGCTACGATTGTAGGATTCTAGACCATATTCAATGTCAAGACCTCTGCATAGAGGCATCTCGAGTGAGCAGCGACGTTTTTCTGTTAGCAGTCACGGTTCTTGGGACTCAGACGACTCACAAATGAAAGTGAAAACAGAAAAAGACGATAACCATGGCTGTTATTCACTATCAGATTCTAGCTACTTACCGCTACCATTGCGATTGCCCTCTTCTGATAGCGCTTCCTCGAAGTTGGGTGTTTACGAAAATGGTTTTGCGACTAGTCCAAAAAGTCGACACAAGTTGGCAATGATTCTCCTTAAGATCAGTTTAGTTCTCATAGTGATTCTTGCTTTAACTGGTTCGTGTTGGTGGACGATTTCAATAACAACGTCGTCTAGAGTTCATATATACCATAGTTACAGGAGACTGCAAGAACAGCTTGTGTCAGATCTTATGGTTATCAGTGAGCTCTCTCAGGGTTCGACAAAGGTGGCTGAGTTGGACTTTTGTTTCGAAGAGTACGAGAATTCTGTGCCCTGCTATAATGTTTCGGAAAGCAAAGCTACAGATGGTGCTGAGTATGACCGTCAGTGTGTGCACAGCGTAAAGCAGGATTGTTTGATTTCACCACCTTTTAGTTATCGGCTACCTCTTCGATGGCCTACTGGAAGAGACGTCATTTGGGTTGCAAACGTTAAAATTAGTGCACAGGAGGTACTTTCGTCTGGAAGCTTGACCAAAAGGTGGGGTCGTGTACTGTGAATTCGAGAAGTGCATTTGGTTTTTGGGTGTATTTGTTATTAATCGTTTGTTGACAATTGGTCCAGGATGATGATGTTGGACGACGAGCAGATCTCGTTTCGTTCTGATTCTTTGACATCGGATAGCATTGAGGATTACTCGCATCAAGTTGCAGAGATGATCGGGCTACGAAGTTCTTCAAATTTTGCACAAGCAGGGGTATGTGACCTTTTGATAGCGTCGTTACCTCTTCTGCGTTAATGCTAGACACGTAGCGGCTATGTTTATCCTTCTTCAGTCTCCACCTATGAATACACATTGTCAATCTCTATAATAAGTCATTTGTACTCTGAAACTTTGTGCAGGTGAGAAATATCCTTGACATAGATTGCGGATTTGGAACCTTTGGAGCACATCTCGTCTCAAAAAATTTACTTACAATGTGTATTGCGCCATATGAAGCTTCAGGTAGTCAAGTACAGCTCACCCTTGAACGAGGTCTTCCTGCCATGATTGGTACCTTTACTAAAAATCAGTTGCCGTTTCCATCTCTTTCTTATGATATGGTCCACTGTGCCCGATGTGCCGTGGACTGGGATCTCAAAGGTACAACTTATTTATGAGTCTTTTTTTTCCGTAACATAAACCTGCGAATCTTTCAATCTGTTTTACTATGATAACTTACATTCACGCTTCTCGTGCTGTGTCCGACATTTTGATGTGCTGTGTCTGACATTTTGATAGTAAGACACAACAGAGCAGTTTGTCATTTCACTTATGGCTGAACCATGAAACTTTTGGACACCGTATTGTGGTCCGGTGGTCCCCGTCAATATTTTTAACCCTTTACCGCCCTTTGTCAACTAAAAACACGCATCCCTATAGTCAGAAAGAAACGAGTTTTATGACGGCCAGCTTTACCCTAAATTGTTATTTAGTATTTGGTCTCTGCAACAAAAAACCGATTCTGCAATGCCAATATTTGTACCTTACTACTGCCAAGAATCTTGTGATGATCTATTTCTATCATGTGACTGTGTACTACATTGGTGGACCAATTTGGTTAACAGAGTATTGATTTCTTACAGATGGCTTGTACTTAGTCGAGGTCGATAGGGTCTTGAGACCAGGCGGATATTTCGTCTGGACTTCACCTATTACCAACGCTCGTAATAAACTGAATCTGAAACGATGGAACCTTATCCGTGGTTTTGCCGAGAACCTTTGTTGGGAATTGCTGTCGCAACAGGACGATACAGTCGTGTGGAAGAAGACTGCCAAACGAGGTTGCTATTTCTCTAGGTTAGTGTTTTCATCTAGTCTAATTTATCTCTGCACTAGGAGGAATATATTTTACTGGTTGCGGATAAGTTCATCGCTGTACGTTTCTTAATTTTCAGGAAAGCTGGTGTTGCACCCGCTGTGTGCAGCAAAGCTCATGATATCGAATCTCCATATTATCGACCGCTCCAAACATGCATCGGGGGAACTCATAGCCGTCGCTGGCTTCCTGTCGAGGAACGCTCAAGTTGGCCATCTCGAGCAAAGATGAATCAGAAGGAACTTCAGCCTCATGGTAAGTTTATTGTTGTAATAAGTTAAAAATTCTGCTGTGAGTTCATATACGTTAATTTGATGACGACCTCAATTAACGAGCTTCATTTATTCAGGAATGCACGCTGAGGATTTGGTCGAGGATAGCAGCGTTTGGAATTCAGCGGTCCGTGATTATTGGTCTCTACTTTCTCCATTAATCTTCTCCGACCATCCAAAGAGGCCTGGGGATGAGGATCCGTCTCCTCCATACAACATGCTGAGGAATGTGTTAGACATGAATGCTCGGTTTGGCGGTCTTAATGCTGCTCTTATCGACACTGGCAAGTCTGTGTGGGTCATGAATGTTGTACCGACAAGCGGGTCCAATTACCTGCCCTTGATTCTCGACAGGGGATTTGTCGGTGTGTTACATGACTGGTAAGTACACGGCACTCCTGTCTCAAACTCTCGAATGTACCCTTTTACGTACGATATAACATCAGTCAATTATTGTATGTAGGTGTGAAGCATTTCCGACATACCCTCGAACATACGATATGGTTCATGCTGATGGTCTCCTCACCTTGGAAAACCATCCCAAACGCAAATGTTCCACTTTTGATATACTAATTGAGATAGATCGTTTACTTCGACCAGAGGTACGCAAATGTTTTGGGCACTTTTGTGGTGAAAGATTTCAGGGTTACAGAAACACGCCTTTCAGTTTTCGCCATGTTCTTATATTTTTCCCGTTTGTTCTCAGGGATGGGTAATTTTCCGAGACACAGCGTCCCTGATTGAGTCAGCAAGACCTCTCATTGCGCGACTAAGATGGGAAGCTCGAGTCATTGAGCTAGACAGCAACAGCGATGAGAAACTCCTCGTTTGTCAGAAGCCGTTCTTCAAGAAACACGCAAAAGCAAGTTCATGACCACGTTCCTCGGTGATCAATCATATTCCTGTGATTACATTATTTATCCATATATAAAAGGCGTCACACGTCATATAGAAGAAAGCAAACGTCTACAGTTTTGAAACAGCAAAAGAAGTTCCGCTACGCACAAAAGATATATTATTACATTTGAATCCCGTGAGAACGCCTATGGAGTCGTAAGGCAGACATAGGGCTCCCTGTAACCACCCAAGTCCGGGAACAGGGAGAGCGACCGTTGGAAGTATAGGATAATATTTATTGTGTTCCACGTTGGTCTCATTATAATCTATACGTCGACAACTATTCTTTTGTAGAAAGTTCGATTCATTATAATTTTCAAGCTTTTGTAACTAAACAAATTTGAGTACCTAATGAATTACTCGTATGTGATTTGGGTTTATCTGACTCAATTTTTATGACCTCGATGATGAGATATCATCCCTTATTAGTATCGTTAATCGTCTACAAAACCAAAAATTCACAGTTTTTAACGGTATAATGCACACTCAACTATTGTTCCAAGTTTCTCGAGCGACACTGATTTCGCTTATAATAATATAAAACGGATCGAAGAGATTATTACCAAACCAATTTTTATACTCCCTCCGTTTTATTGAGATAGCCCCATTGGCTTTTTCACAAATTTTAAGAAAGTGGAAAAAGTTGAGGGTAATATTGGTAGTTTGGTTTAGTGGTCACACTTTTAAAGATAAAGTGAGTGGTATTTTAGTGAAATGAGTGTAATTGTAGGGGTAAAAGTGTTATTTCCATTATTAAAAGCTACCATACATAGTAATGAAATTTAAATGAGTGAAATTTAGAAAAGGAAGCTGAAATTTAAATGAGTGGAACGGAAGGAGTATAATATATTTTTTTTTTCCTTAAAAGTTACAATATTAGTTAAAAAAAAAATACAAAAAAAATCCGACCTGCCGGATTCGAACCAGCGACCTAAGGATATCTGCACCGACTACAGTCCTCCGCTCTACCAACTGAGCTAAGGTCGGTTGTTGAGCTTCTTCTTAAACTAATTATAAATATCATGTTTAACCTTTACGTTTGTTTCCATTTTATTGTGATTTCAAATGTGATGACTAAAAATGGCAAAAAAAAAAAAGAACAAATCTTTTGAGATTTGACAGCAGAAGTGTTATACTAGTACAGTAGTACGACTAGTACCTGTCATTTCTTTATCAATTTGTGCAGTCAAAACATCACATCTCTTTGAAAAACCATTTGAACTCTACAAATTCTCGTATAAAACGGGTAACTCGTCTTAAACTTAAGACGGGTCAAACAGTTAGAATAAGATAAAAGTAAAAAGTGTAGGAAAAAGTAGAGTGTTTTGTTTTATGTATGCCAAGTGGATGAGTACTTGACCCGTTTTAAGCTTAAGACGGATAACCCGTCTCTTGAGAGACTCACCCAACAAAATCTCTGCATACATATTAATGTACTTTTCATTTTTTTTTTCTCCATTTTCCCCACTCTCAAGTACTCTACTCTCTTAACAATTTTAACCCCATTTCATGTAAGTTTTCTTATTAATTTTTGTAATGTTTGTTTTTCCATTTTGTTCTTAGAGTTTGATCGTATGCTAGTTGTGCATATTATTTGCGGTTACTCAGACTCGGCCACAAGTGTAGTACCACGACACGGTGTTAGAATGTTTAGGTCGAGTAATGTGAAGGGACACGACATCAAAGTGAAGTGTTTTACTCCGTAGAATATTACCAAGAAACTCATAATGCATATCATTATATTCATACTAAATTTAACTCAACACGTTCAATGTTGTACAAAGTTGTTTTCTTTTTATTGTTGATGTTCTGAACTGAGTATAAGTTTGACTTGTTATGTTGAGAAAAGTCCTGCAAAATCAATGCTTTGATATATGTGAACTCCCCACTAATTACTCTAGGAAGCATTGGTTGATTTGAGAGCCGAAAACGAGAAATATAAGCAAACAAGTTGGAGTTTATGTCGACGAGGATGAGAACCCGGCTACAATTAAGAAAGAAGGAACTTGCTGACGAAAACAAAAGGGCTCGGTTAGCTGCTCGAGCCAATCATACGATGACAAATGCTAAGAAAACCTATGATGTTATAGTTGTGGATGAAGCCGAGTACTTAAGGCGAGTGTATAGAGTTGGGGATTGTTCGCCAGAAATTAACAATGATTGTACTGTCGTGGAACATGTGAACGTTAAAGGAGAAGACGGGTATGAAGGTTGTGGTGATGGTAAAGAGGGGTATCGATCTTTGGGGATGAATCCTGGTTCAGTAGGTAAGGGTGGTGTCGATAATGATGTTGATGGCTGTGAGTCGTCTGTTGAACTTGGTTCTACTTCAGAGAATGGTGATGATGAACATGAGCTAAATGATGCAGATTTTCTAGTGGTTGAGGCGGAACTGTGTAACGTTTCTAGTCCTGACTATTCTAGCTCAGATGGGTCTGAAAGCGGTGCCAAGCGTAAAGTAAAGATTAGGAATAAGGAAGGCGAAGAAAACACTGACGAAATTGATGATTGTCTAGAAAAGCCAATGGAGAGTACTTACGATGAGAATAACAAGTTGTATTTGCAGTGGCCTGTCAAGCGTGGCGAGTATGGTGGCAACAGAAACCAAGATGAGAAGATTCAAACGAGAGTCGATAATAGCATGTTGTATTTGCAGTGGCCTGTCAAGAGGGGAAGAAATTGTCGCAACAGAAGCCACGGTGAGTGGTCCAAGAAAAACGAGCCTGGTAATAGTGGAGGAGGCAAAGCGCCAGCGAACAGAAATTCAGCAATTGGGTGTAAGCCTGATTATGGTGGCAACAGAGGAGGCGAAGTGCCAATGTCCGAGAATTGGGGCAGCTCGGAGAATGCTAGCAAGAGAAAAAGAGGCAGGCCGCGAAAATATAGTAATGCGACGTTTAATTCTTCGTTTCAGAGGAAGGAGGTAGTCAGGAAGTTAAAGCCCAGTGAGGCTGAGAATATTATGCTGAACACAATATTGAAGAACGGGAACGCGGGACTGAATTCCTGTGTTCATTCTGGGACTGAGAGTCAGAAAAAAACGAGTCTTGCGCTGAAGTTTAGGTTTGGTGTCCAGGAATCACTGTCTGAGAAGTCAGAAGAGGCTCGAGAGTCGGAGAACCTCTTCAAGGAGCTAGAATTTGGTCTCCAGGCTCGTGACATTGGTGCAGATAAAACATCTTTTCAGGTAAAACTTACAACTTAAATACATGGATGATCAGTAATCTAAAAATATGCTGTTTTTCATCTGTAATTTCGACCCGTGTATATTGTGTCTGCAACTGTGATGACATGATATACTGGTTTATCTTGGCAAAAGCATGAGTCGAAACATTACATGAATCCATGAACTTACAGGAAAAACCCATAATTTGCAGGATGAAAATGATGGTATTAGTGACTGTAATAGCAGGGCTGCGCATGAAAAAGTCTGCCGTAACGGCCAGCACTGTCTACTCCCTGATGAAGAAATCGGAATCAGGTGCATATATTGCCCGTTCGTGAAGCTTGAAATACGACATATAATGCCAGAATTTGTAAGTCTGCCTACATGCTTCACGAGCCGTCAGATTTTATGCACACGAAACATCCTGATTAATGAAAATTTCCGATATGAAATCTATTATAACAAGAACTCTTTTTTCTCTTTTGCATGTGAAGCACAAGAATCTATTTGGGACTTCTAAAAATAAGACCTACGATCGCTCCCCTTCCGAAAATGCCTCTGCTAATGCCTCTGATAATTTCTGTATTCCTGAGTCCAACGACGATGTCCAAAATACTCGCTCAAATAATACACAGGGTAGTGTATGGGAACTCATTCCCGGTATAAAAGAGACCTTGTACCCTCATCAGCAAGAGGCCTTCGAATTCATGTGGAAAAACATTGGCGGTGGAATTAAGCTTGATGAACTCGGTAAGCCTTCCAGGTTTGGTACAGGAGGATGTATAATATGCCATGCCCCTGGAACGGGGAAGACCCGTTTGGCGATCACGTTCTTGGAATCTTTCGTAAGGATGTATCCGACATCGAAGCCAGTCATAATCGCTCCTAAAAGCGTGCTGCTTACGTGGGAGGAACAGTTTGCCAGGTGGAATATTGATGTTCCATTTATTAACATGAACAAAAATGAACTTTCTGGTAATGAAGACCTCGAGTTTCTCAACCATGCTGATGATGTCAAACATCAAGCTATGATTCGGATGACGAAGCTCTATACTTGGGCAACAGGGAAGGGCATTTTGGGAATAAGCTACACTTTGTTCGAGAAACTTGCAGGAGACAGAAAAGGCGTTGACATGAACATCAGAAAAGTACTTCTCGAGTGGCCAGGAATTGTAGTTTTGGATGAAGGGCATACGGCCAGAAACGACAAGAGTAACATTTGGAACGTCTTGGCTGAGGTCAAGACGAATCGTCGAATCATGCTTTCTGGGACGCCTTTCCAGAACAATTTTGACGAGCTTCTCAACACTCTTTCGTTGGTTAGAGAAGATATGTCTCTCAATTTTGGGCAGAACTTGGCTGAAAGAAGAGGTTTGACTGACAATGTCGACAATGACAGAAGAATTGCCAAGTTGAAGAACATGATGAAGCCCTTTGTTCATGTTCACAAGGGGGAGATCTTAAAGGAAAAACTTCCCGGTTTATTTCATTCAGTCGTCCTTCTGAAGCCATCTGAATTGCAGAGAACCTGTTTTCGACAACTGAGCAGGTTAAAAAACGGTCTCAAATTGGATCATTTGGTTTCTATCGCCTCTGTCCACCCTTCACTTTTATACCCGTGTGACGTAATTCCTGATAATCTCAAGGTTGCACTGAAACAGCACAGAAAAGATATTGATGCAGGTGTGAAAATCAGGTTTCTGTTTGATCTCATCAACTTAGCCCAAGGTGAGAAAGTGTTGGTTTTCAGCCAATTTCTGACACCTCTTAAATTCATCGGAAACTTACTGAAAACTCGATACCATTGGGCGGAGGAGAGGGAGTTGCTCTACATGGACGGAAAACAAGACGCAAAACAAAGACAAACCTTCATACGGCATTTCAATAACCCAAAAAGTGAAGCTAGGGTTCTTTTGGCCTCCACAAAAGCGTGTTGCGAAGGAATTTCACTTGTCGGAGCATCGAGGGTGGTGTTACTCGATGTCGTCTGGAACCCGTCTGTGGAAAGGCAAGCTATAAGCCGAGCTTATAGGCTAGAACAGAAAAAGGATGTCTTTGTGTATCATCTGATGACGTCACGTACAAAGGAGGAAGAGAAGTATTCGCGGCAAGTGACAAAGCATCGTGTGTCTGAAAAGGTATTTGCTTCCGCGGGAGAAAGCAAAGAGGATGAAAAGCTTCGGCCAAGAGTGTCAGAGGATCGGATTTTAGAAGAGATGATCCAGAATGAAAATTCTAAGGACATGTTTGCTAAGATAATGTATCAGCATAAAGCTGATGAATTGATTGACAGCTTTGGTGAACTCGCTCTTATGGTCCTGTGAATCGCTGCACTGTATAGAAAAACTCTTTGTTTTGTTTCTGTAGCACTGACCTTCTGTAGGTGAAATATCGCTCTGTAGAACTTCACTCTTTTGGTCTTGTAGACGTACAGTTCTGTCATGGTGCTGCACGTTAAACTCACTCTTTCGGTTCAGTGGAGCTGTATGTAAAATCTTGCTTTTGGTACTGTGAACTATTGCACAGACGCAATGTCCATAAAAACTCGCTCCTTTTGTCCTTTAAACCAGTAGCACTGTACGTATAGATCTTTCCGATGCCATACTAACTAGATAATGGTACTCTCAGTTTTCCGTATAAATCTCAGTCTCGTGTGAAGGTCTTATAATAAGATCATATCAGTGGAAGACCGCACAGTCCACAGTCTACAGTCCACACCATTTAATTTATTCCATCAGCACCAAAATTACAAAAGGAACCAAACCGCAGTTCAAAGGAACTGTGGGCGAAAAAGCCAAAAATAAAATAAAATGAAACTCGCATTATTCGTTTGGAAACAGCAACATTTTCGGAAGCATGAGAAGCATCAGCTTACATCTTCAACTTCAATTTCGACAAATGATTACTTTCACTAGACCTGGCCTTGCTTCTAACCCCAACACTAGCATTACTCTTCGCAGTACTCGATAACAGCGCTCCACTCCGACTTCCCTTCTTCACGACCTTCCTGCGTGCATTCCTGCTGCTACTTCGGGATGAAGCCTTATTAATGATATCCATCGACAACTCTCGCGCTTTCTGCTGATTAACAGGCTGCTTGTTCAGGTAAGCAAGCTTCGGGAGAACGCCACAAACTGCTCTGCGGAGCTGATCGTCGCTTAAATTGCACTCTATCGGGTTTCCCAACAGATTTAGGGCCAGCAGAGAATTGTAGTTGGCAACAAGTTGTCCGAGAGCTGTTGTTGTGGTGAACTTGTTGAAGCTAAGATCGAGGAGAGTTAGCTTCAGTAGCCTGTGTAACCCCTCGACTTCACCGATTTTGTTTCCGGCTAAATACAACTCCTTCAGCAGTGAGCAATTTGAAAGCCCTAGCAAATTTTGAAACAAAATGCTGAAATCAGAATAAAGTGAAGGATATGCCTGGTTTAACGCAAAAGTCAGCATTTAAATTAAAAAATCAATGGAAGGTACGGTGTCCAATCCGCGAAATTTTGTTGTAGCTCAAATCGATTATTCGCAGTCTGGTTAACTCCCTTAGTCCATCGATCACACTGATTTTGTTCCTAGACAAGTCAAGCACATGAAGGCCCCTTGGAAGTGATCCCGGAGCTATTTGAACTGCAGAGCAACTCAAGAAAAACATCAAACAAACATGCCAGGGAACACTTGGTGTGTTATTCATCCAAGCATCTACAGAGAAAACAACAGAGGCACATACCTATCGAGTTATTTGACAAATTAACAGATCGTAGGCTCGAGAACTGCGAGATAAATGGGATCGCTTTCAAACCCATCCCCGAAATGTGAGCTCTCGTTGAAGACAAATTCAGAGATTGGATAACACTATTGGCGCGCGACAGCTTCTCTGACAAGTAGACTTTGTTAGGCCGAGACACGTGGACAGACCCTTTTGCTACCGAGTAATTTGCCTTGGGAGAAGGAGGGAACACAATATGCTCATCACCCTTCTCTTCGTCATATGATGAATAGTAAGGTTGAATCTCGCTATCAGTAACCCAGTCCTCCACTCTTTTCGAAGAGGATGATTCCCCGGGATACGCAACCCACTGATTTTGAGGCCATAACCCCGACGATACTCTGACCTTTAATCCGTCCCCCTCTCCGCTTTTGTCACTGCAAATATCCGAGGATGAGCAGGGTGATTTCACTTTCTTGAGCTGCTGTACTCTGCCAGGCTCGAGTGTCTTCGATGAGTATCCGCCCTGCTGATTAAGCGAACCAAGCTGCGAAACCCTGCTTTTGGCAATGACGGGCTTCGGTGGGAGCACGTTTCGGTGACGCAACAGGAATAATTTCCACCACAGTTTCCTGCTTCTCGACGGAAGAATTTGGCTTGAGGAATGCTTCTTCAGCATCAAGTTATCGGCACTCCGGTGAGTCAATGCTGACGACTGACTACAAGGTTGCTCGTATGACTGACACTTGGAAGGTTGGAACTGCGCAGCCATCTTCTTGATCCTCTCCCTTGTGTCGAGGCTCAAGCAAGAACGTGTGAGCATCGGTGATGCCCACCGTTCTTCCCTAGCCATCCCCAGGTCACTCGCGTGCCCAGTTTCGACAATCGCATCATCAGTCACGGCCTTAGTAGAATCGACACCATCGTGGACTTGAGGATTGACGTCAGAGGAATCCCTGCTCATCAGAGACTTGTCATCACGTTCATCTTTGCCTCCATCCGCCACCTCCACAGCTTCATTCTCAACGGGACTCTCAGGACTTATCAAAGTCATCCTGCAACTCGAATTCTCAGGAACATCAAATGGCACAGGCACAGTAAAAGACGTAAATTCGGCCTGCTGAGCAGAAGACTTCACTGGTTGCTCCAGCATGACTTCCACGGTACTAAATCCAACCTACGGAAAAATCACAACTTAGCTGCATTCCACAAGATGCATCCGAAGTAGTAAACAAGAAATTTTATTGACGGTAAAAGAATTGTACCTTCACTTTCGTTTTCAACCCAAAGCAGCCGAATATTGACATCTCTGAAGTCTGAACACCAGTGAAAAATCTACTCCCACAGAATCTCGAATATAATACGTCAATTACAGAAAACAGAAATTTCACTTTCGTTTTCACTCTTTTTTTTTTTTTGCTTTTTGTAACCTCAGTACTAATACAGAAAACAAAAGGCTCACATTTATAGGCTTAAGACGAAGACAGTGAAACATTGTAAGCCATTATCAATAGGCAAGCACGAAACCAATGTTTTGCAGACATGTGTAACACCACAGCAGACCCAACCACCGAGGAGAGGTCGATAAAATATTTGCCAGAGTGATCTGCCCACAAAGCTAAATCTCCAATGAAGTTCGACATTGCTTCCACAATCATTTATAAAAAGAACACATAATTTAGACTCGCTTGGAAGTATCCAACATAGGTTTTGGACTTGGCCAATTGGAGTGTTGCACCAATGTCGAGTGCAATATGAAAACAACATCCTTAAAAATCAAATGAAAAGTTCATGAAAACAATGATTTAAAACACTCAAAATAATTTGAATAAAAAGGCACATAATTTACTCAAAGATTGTGAAACTTTTTGGACTGATTTGATCACAATAAAAGAGCTAATTCCACTAAACACGTTTCATTACATCAGAGATAAATAAAAGGGCACACTCATTACAGACTTACAGTGTTTAATAAACAAAATTTCAGTACAGAAAGTGACATCAATATGCAATAATGTGTAATTGGACAAATCTCATTTTACCCAACCATTACGATAACGACAACAATATTACCCCAGTGCCTCATGGTCTCTCTGTGCGTTAACAAAGACGGTTTCTAGATGACCCAAACGACATCCTTAAGTAAAGTCTCACCCTTTTGGTCCCGGAAACCTGTAGCACTGACGAGCTGTATTTAAAACTTTGCTCTGTAGCTCCGTCATGCTACTGTATGTTAAACACGCACTGACAAGCGGTATGTAAAACTCGCTTTTGGTCCTATGAACTATATATAGCACAGGCGCAACAGTCAGCAATAACGAACTGTAGGTACAGATCTTTCCGATGTCATATATAACATGTGAGATCGTATTCTCAGCTTATATTAGATCATGGTACGGAATGAGACGCTAAATAAAATGATCACGGTCAATGAAAATACTCCCCAACAGTATCGAAAAAGATCGCAAACTAAACTAATCCTATCTTGAGGCCGCATCTCGTGAAAATTTACGTTCATCAATGATGCTGACCTCAATCAGACAAGAGCTCGGATGACAAGGGCAACGCAGCAGAAGGTCTGCTATGACGGCAATTACTAATAAAATGGATAACTATGCTCTGTCGTATAAGAAATTTAGAATGAACAACAGTTGCAAGCAATTTGATTTTATTCCATCAATACTAAAAATACAACAAATTTAAATTCACTCCAAGTTGCAAAATTTGAAACATACATGTAAATTTTAAAGGGAAAAACCAAATAATGTGTTCAATAAGTTCATTGGCGTTTGTGCTAATGTTTTCAAATCAAATTACTTATTGCCTCCATTGTTGTATGCAATGTGCAATACTCCAGAAACGTAACTTACGACAATGGTTCAAAGGAACTGTGGACCAAAAAAGAAAACTCACAATCTTCATTTGGAAACAATGCTTTTCGAAGGCATGGGAAGCACCAGCTTACATCTTCATTTTCAAGTTCGACAGGTGATTGTTTCGACTTTTCGACCTGGTCTTGCTTCTAAGCCCAACACTCGCGTTACTCTTTGCAGTACTCGATAACAGCGATCCACTCTGACTTCCCTTCTTCACGACCTTCCTGCGGGCATTCCAGCTGCTACTTCGGGATGAAGCCTTATTAACAATATCCATTGACACCTCTCGCGCTTTCTGCTGATTAACGGGCTGTTTGTTCAGGTAAGCAAGCTTCGGCAGAAGGCTGCAAACTGCTCTGCGAAGCTGATCGTCGCTTAGGTTTCCCTGAATCGGGTTTCCCAACAGACTTAGGGCCACCAAAGAATTGTAGTTGGCAACGAGTTGTCCGAGAGCTTTTGTTGTGGTGATCTTGTTGAAGCTAAGGTCGAGGAGAGTTAGCTTCAGTAGCCTGTGTAACCCCTCGACTTCACCGATTTTGTTTCCAGCTAAATACAACTCCTTCAGCAGTGAGCAATTAGAAAGCCCTGGCAAATTTGAAAATCACGTGATTATTCAGACTATTTTCGGATGACCTGAGCAAAGTATCAATGACTGCTATGAAGTTCAGTGAAGCCGAAGAAAACTACAATTCAGATTCATTTGAAACGGAATATAGTACTATTTCAGATTTAATTTATGAAGATCAATGGAAGGTACCGTGTCCAATGCGCGAAATTTTGTTGTAGCTCAAATTGACTACACGCAGTCTGGTTAACTCCCTTAGTCCATCAATGACACTAATTTTGTTCCTAGACAAGTCCAGCCCATGAAGGCCTCTCGGAAGTGATCCCGGAGTTATTTGAACTGCAGAGCAACCCAAGAAAAACATCAAACAAACATAACACGGAATTCTTGGTCTGTTACTCATCCAAGCATCAAAGGAGAAAGCGACAGAGGCACATACCTATCGAATTATTTGATAAATTAACAGACCGAAGGCTCGAAAACTGCGAGATAGTTGGGATCGCTTTCAAACCCATCCCCGAAATGTGAGCTACTGTTGAAGACAGATTCAGTGATTGGACAACGCTATTGGCGTGCAACAGCTCCTCCGACAAGTTAACCTTGTTATGTCGAGACATGTGGACAGACTCTTTTGCTACTGAGTAATTTGCCTCGGGGGAAGGAGGGAACACGATATGCTCATCACCCTTCTCTTCGTGAAATGATAAGTCGTAAGGTTGAATCTCGATATCATTAACCCAGTCCTCCACTCTCTTCAAAGGGGACGATTCCCCGGAAAACGCAACCCACTGATTTTGAGGCCATAACCCCGACGAGCCTCTGCCCTTAAACCCGTCCTCCCCTCCGCTTTTGTAACTGCAAATTTCCGAGGATGAGCCGGGAGATTTCACGTTTCTGAGTTGCTGTACTTTACCAGGTTCAAGCGTGTCCGATGAGTACCCGCCCTGCTGATTCAGCGAACCAAGCTGCGAAACCCGTGTTTTAGCATTGACGGGCTTCTGCGGGTGCAAGTTTCGGTGACTCCACAGGAATAATTTCCACCATAGTTTCCTGCTTCTCGACGGAAGAATTTGGCTCGATGAGTGCTTCTTCAGCATCACTTTATCGGCACTCCGGTGAGTCAACGCTGATGCCTGACTAAAAGGTGATCCCAGCAAAACATCACCCTTCATTTTCTCTTCTAGTTCTTGCAGTTGTTCGTATGACTGACACTTGGAAGGTGGGAGCTGCTCAGCCATCTTCTTGATCACCTCCCTCGTGTCGAGGCTAGAGCAAGAGCGTGTGAGCATCGGTGACGCCCACCGCTCTTCCCTAGCCATACCCGGGTCACTCACGTGCCCAGTTTCGACAATCACGCCGTCTCCAAAGTTAATCAGTAAACTTTCCACGTTATCAGTCACGTCCTTAGTAGAATCGACAGCATCGTGTGCTTGAAGATTGACGTCGGAGGTATCCCTGCTCATCGGAGACTTGTCATCACGCTCGTCTTCGCCTTCATATGCCACCTCCACAGCTTCCTTCTCAACAGGACTCTCAGGACTTATCAACTTCACCTTGCAACTCGAATTCTCCGGAACATCAAATGGCACAGGCACACTAAAAGACGTAAAATCAACCTGCTGAGCACAAGACTTTACTGGGTGCTCCAGCTTCACTTCCACGGTACCAGACCCGCTTTTGACATCAGGTAACCGCTTGACATTAACCTACGGAATAGTCACGTCATCAACTTAGCTACATTCCACAAGATGCATCCCACTAAACAAGAAAGTTTATTAACAATACAAGAATTGTTACCTTCGATTTTGTTTTCAACCCAAAGCAACCAAATATTGACATCTTCTGAACAATGATGAACAATCTATGCCCTCAAAATCTCGAATATAACACTTCAATTATAGAAAACAGAAACTTCACTTTCTTTTTCACTCTTTTTTTTTGCGTTTTTTTGTAACCTCGGTCACTAATACAGAAAAACAAAAGGCTCACATTTCTACGGCTTAAGAAGAAGACAGTGAAGAGTTGTTAGCCATAATCAATAGGCAAGCGCGAAACCAATGTTTTGCAGACAAGCGTAACGCGACAGCCTTCTAGTAATCCAGCACTACCGCAGACCCTCCACTGAGGAGAGGTCGATAAAATCTTTGCCAGAGTGATTTGCCCGCAAAGCTAAATCTCCAATGAAGTCCCAAGTCCCAACACTGCTTCCACAATCATTTATAAAAACAACACACAACTTAGAATCGCAACAAAAAAAAAAATTAGATTCTCCACTTTGAGAAGATCAAACAAATCGAACGTTTTCTCATTTGATTTAGACTCGCTTAGAAGTATCCGACATGGTACCAATCTCGAGTGCAATATGAAAACAACATCCTTATGAATCACATGAAAAGTTCATGAAAATAATGATTTAAAAAACTCAAAAAGTGGATAAAAGGCACATAATTTAACAAAGATTTGAGACTTTTTTGACAAATTTAGGCAAATCAATAGAGCTAATTCCACTAAACATGCCTCGTCAAATAAAAGATAAACAAAAAGGAACACTCATAACAGTGTTTAATAAACACAATTTCAGTACAGAAAGTGACATCCATATGCAATAATGTATAATTGGACAAATCTCATTTTACCAACAACCACGACATCGACGACATTACCCCAGTGCCTTAAGGGCTCCTTCTACGTTAACAAAGACGGTTTCTTGATGACCCAAAATCGAATGACTGATAATTCACAATAACAAAAAAAGAATATTTTACTTTATTCCATCGAAATCAAAATTGATTTCTTTGGAAGATGGAAAATTGCCCACTAATACAAAATCAAACAAAATTTAATATTTCCGTTCAAATAATTAAAGACCAATTAATTAATTGAAAATAACAGTACTCATAACAACAATCCCAAAAAACCAGAAGTTATAAAATTATAGTAAAGCATAAAAGTGATTGATTACACATTAATTAACATATCTTCCACACAAAACTGCTATGTTAATGATTTCTTTATATCATAAAGTTTTTAAAAAAAAAAAAAAAAAAAAAAAAAAAAAAGAAAAAAAAAAAAAAACAGCATAATTTACTCTAAACATACACACCTATGAAAAGGGTATCAAAAAGTAGCAAATAAAATCAATGAATCATGGAGAAACTTCTTCAAAACTTTATTTCAAACATTAGTGTTCATAAAAACATTAAAACCAGCATGTTGGTATCTTTTAATTTTAATTTTAATTTTAATTTTAAAAACATTAAAACATTAAAATCAATAGAACAATCGTATACAACTCGTTTTAATTTTAAGACAGATATATTCGTCATAAACAAGAATTTGCAAGGAGTATATCATCAAATATTATATTGACGTATAAAGTATGATACAATTAAATACAAAATATTAGAATTAAGCAAATAAAGTATGAAATAATAATGCAAATAAAAAAGAAATTGTAAAGTAGAAGGAAAAAAAAGTTGGGTAATTACCTGAAGAAAGTAAGAACAAAGTTTAGCGGCTAAACTATGAGGAAGAAGAGTTGTGTTGAGTAATGTGTTACGACTTACGAGTATGACTTTTATATTATTACGAGTATTTATTATTATTATTATTATTATTATTATTATTATTATTATTATTATTATTATTATTATTATTATAAACCGTTTTTATTATTATTATTATTATTATTATTATTATTATTATTATAAACCGTTTTTATTATTATTATTATTATTATTATTATTATTATAAACCGTTTTTATTATTATTATTATTATTATTATTATTATTATGATGATGATTATTAAAATTATTATTATTATTATTATTATTATTATTATGATTATTAAAATTTATATTATTATTATTATTATTTCACAGATGTACGTTCAATTGTACTCTGTACTACGAAGTATTTATTATATACGAGATTTATGTGTGTTTTTCGGGTATAAAATAATAATGCAAATTTGTTATAGAAAACTTTCCAAATACTCCGTATTATTCAGCAAATATGTTACACCACTAGTGTACCTTTTTTGCTTTTATTTGTTTTCTTAGATATCCATCTGTTCTAAAATATAACTCATTTTCACTTTTTGAAATGACTGTTTCTCTTTCGATATCTCCTAAATATAACAGATAACATAATGAAAACGGTACTCATATGAAAGTATTTTTCGTGATGAATCTAATAGTATAACTTTTATTATTTTTCAACAAGTAATTTTTTGTAAAAACAAAGGTTTACATTGAAAAACAAAAACGATTTATATTTTTGAACAGCGAGAGTAATATATTAATGTGAGAAATAGTATATGGAGTATTTAAATTGGAAGGAACAACTAAATGAGTACTTCGTATAAAGTATTACGAGTAGTTATCCTTGTACTCCGGCCAACATTTAATGTCATCGTTTCCATTCTGATTAGCAGATTTGCTGATTTGGTTATGAAAATGAGATGTTAAAAATTATTCGTTGAACCTTACTACTTCCTTTGTTTCAATCATTTGTTTACAGTTTGACTTTTTTCCCCTCACAAAAAAGTACATAAGAGAAAATTTTAATGCCAATGTTTCCACTTTGTTTACCGTACTCCACTACTATGTAAGAGTGTAGTACGAATCTACGGAACACGTGTCAATAGCCATGAACAAATATTTTAGAGAGATAACTATTTCATAAAACTTTGTAAAGATTAATACTATAAAAATAAATTTAATACGGAGTATTTATTTATTTTATAAAGAGTACTCCCTCTAATTTGTAATGTTCTTCTCACTTTACTATTTGGACTTATTTTTGTTTGTTATTATCCTTTCTCTTTTGGTGCATGATTTATGACTCTTATTCATTTTGATCCCACATTGATCATCTACTTCTATTTTCGACCTCACTTTTTTTTTTTTTTTTGTTCTACTCTAATTAAATAAATAGAAAGAACAAACAAAACTAGAAAGAGTACTCGTAACAATCTAACTTATTTTCTTGAATACACTAAAAATTTTTATCATATCAATAAGTGAAAAATAGGATTATCATTTTGTATCACACAGAAAACACTGAGACAACTTCATTCATTATGAGTAGACGGATCATCATGATACATGCATTATTTTATTGTAGTTTTGTATAACATGTGTTTATATAATCAAAATTATATGAAAGTATAAGAGAATTATTATATTGTTGACTAAACAAAACCAAACCAAACCATAGCATATAAAACACAAATTTCATCAGACAATTATACTAGGTAATAAACACAAACAAATATCCACTTTGAAAGTTATCACATGCTTCAATTCGACACAACTATATACAAAGGTACCATAAATATTTATAATATTAATTCAATGGATCAATTTCTCAAAACTTACACAATTAAAATCGATTAATTTGTGAGTTAACAAAACAGCATGCGGAGAAGTATAGTGGATAGTTGGATACAAACAATTGATTAAGGCATAAAGCATACAAAGAAAGGCAAATAGAAGATAACAATAGCAATATTTAACAAAAGCACTAAGAGTGCGTTTGGGAACCATGATTTCATTTTGAAATTCGGATTTGAACAAAATGACTTGTTTGGCAAACTCAAGTATTTGGATTTGGATTTGATTCAAATCCAAAGATAATCAAATTCTTCACAACATTTGGTCATTTCAATTGACACCCTCATACCATGTCATTTCAAAATTCTCTATTCTAAATGTTGAGTTTTGAATCCAAATTTTAAAATGAAATGCAAGTTCCCAAACGCTCCCTAATGCATTATATAATAGGCTGAGTAAATTGTTACCGTAAATTGTTGTACAAACTTGTTGCAATATATGGCAAGAGTAGTTACCGTAGGGCACAAACATAACGTGCAATAATACCCAAATCGATGAAAATACCGTCATAAATAGAGACTCGTGCTGATAACGTGTTGTGAATAAGAAAGAGTAAGAGAGATTAATTAAGAGGGGATTAGAGAGAATAGGATGTGTATTATTCATCCTCTATGAGGGTTGTATTTATAGTACATAAGAAATAGGGTTTATTTGAAACCCAGATTGTATTAGATAGTATAACTTTAGTAGATGGACATCCACACTACTATATGTTTCATAACAAAAAATAGGATTATCATTTTGTGGTTGATTTGTGTGGTGTTAATCTTGGCTCTTTAGGTACAATTAGGATTCTTTCCATTTCCTAAAAGTAATGAAGATTCTATTTCCCCTTATATAATAATATAATATTATATTTCTCTTTCTATTGCATTTTTCCTTTATATATCCATAAAAAATTAAGACCGTTAGATCGACGTGAAATGAAATTTTGAGCGTTAAAAAGAAATGGACTTTCTATTTCTTTTAGAAAATGGAGAGAATCCTAACTCTTTAGATCCTCCCCATTTTTTTTCCTCCATTTTTTCTCTAATACACCTATATTTTAATATATTTTATCTCTCCTTCATTAAAACATTATTTTCACCAAAATAATTACAACCCTTAGATTTCCACTAGATTAAATCTCAACCGTTTATAGGAAATGGATGTCCATTTCTTTTTAAGAAATGGAGAGGATCCAAACCCGGATCTAAATTGGTATTCTACACGTTCTAAAAGCCTATACTTAGCTTGTTCTTTTCTTAATCAATTACATTTAGAGTATGTCTTAGGGAAGAAAATGAAAGACGAATTTTTTGATCCATAAAAAGTACTCTGTATTATAGTTAGCTAGGAATTTAGTGATTATTATTGGCTAAATTGTGATTACTTTTATAATTCCTAAAAGTGATCACGATTTATTTAATAGTGGTCACTATTAGTTTAAATATAGTCACTTTTCACACAGTAAGAGTCTCCTCTTTCACTAAGAAGCGAGTCTTTTTCAAGAATTTTGTTTGCTTCATGCATGTGATACACCAAATACTCGATAGTTCTCATTTGAACCGTTTTACTATATGAGATTTTTATTACGGAGTAGAAAAATTTATTCAAATAAACTAATAACTATCCTTTTTAAATGCATGTAAAGAGATTTCAGAATGACTTTATTTTAGTACCTTCATATTAAATTAACTTTTTTCGTTTATTATTTGGTGATCTTAAAAAATAATATTTTAAGTTTTTAACTCTGTTTTTTCCGATGCACACATGGCAAAATTTAAAAATTGACGTTATTCGGGGAAGCCTATTTTTGAAAGTGGTTTCAAATATACGTATTAATTTATTTTTTAAAATTTTTATTTATAGATAATATGGAGTATGAAGTATGGAGTACATTTTTCCGATTCACTTATTTCTTACTCCTCATTACTCTGTACATTAATGAAAAGTAAAAAAAAAAAAAAAAAAAAAAAAAAAAGGTTGCATAGTAGTGAAACTCATGACCTTTTGTTTCAATTTTGTGAGTACATAAAAAACTACTTACATAGGAATATGTTAAAAAGAAACGTTGAATTAAGTAAATAATACGGAGTAAGGAGTAACAATTAACTTAATCGAACGGAGTACTTATAAGCGACATGCAAGCAAGGGAGGACGCAAGTCACGTAAGGGAAGTAATTTTGAACTTTGATCAACTCAAGCTAAGTCGTATCGATTATTTATAAATTAAATTATACCGACAATAAATTTAGCCAATAACAATATAAAACTCAAGCAAAATACTATACTCAGCTCGTTTCTACCTTTTATTAATTTTCAACCTTAAAATTATCATTTAATATTGCTCCATGCGTATTTTATGTGATTCACTTAACATTTATGCGCAACCGTAAAAGAAAAATAAAAAAACATTTTAAAGAGACTGTCAATAATATTTCTAGGTATAATATCGCCTCACACGACGCTAGCGACTTCGAAAGTACGTAGTCCGCATACGTAAACAATTTCAATCATACGAGTATAGGACGTACGCGAATATGATTGCCGTACATTATTGTTGAACAACTACCAAATATTTATTCATCCAGGTAGCAGAGAAAAATTATAATATTGGTACCACCTGGCGTCGAATTCACCAAGAAAGAATTTATAAATTATTTACGGAGTATTTAAATTTAATTGACATTTTTGGACGCAATTAGAGCACCTAAAAGATTATTCTACGTGCCACCCTTCAACTAACTAACAACTACTCGTAATTGATAAATTTTAAAATGAGACTGTTACACGTATGATTGTTTGAATGGTAAGAAATTAAGAATTCGTAAAAAATGAAATGATGAGAAATTTTATTGAGTCTCATGCATGAGATGGTACGATCTTTTAATAGACTTACTTCCAAATAATGATAATAAAAAAAATTCTCCATCTATAATTTTATACTCCGTATATAGAAAGAAAAGTGTCTTAAAAGAGGTTATATCATAAAAATAACATATAAGGGGGTTATTTTGAAAAAAAAAATATTATAAAGAGGGTTATATTCAATTAACCCTACTTTAATCGTTTTCGCAACGATAGCAAAGTTTTGGAGATCATCATGTGGAATGGGTTACTAGGCACATGAATAGGGCAGTAACACATTAACGTGGTCCACATGAATTGGGGAAGTTAACACTAAATACTTTAACACAAATTCTTGTTTAAGACAGAATCTGCCTTAACCAGTTAAACGGCCAAATATTCCCACAAAAGACAAAGTGATGTGGGGAGCAAGTTGTTCTCCCCACTGGGCTGCCTTTTTCCCTATTCACCGCTTTCTAAAGAAGCAGAACCTGCTTTGGCTTATCAACACATAATTTAATGACACTGAAATGTGAATACTAAAACACCACAAATTATAAAGATACTTAATGTATCTTAGTACTGTACTTATTTGTACGTAATACTGTACTAAATTGCATGGCCTATAATTTTGTCACTTAATTTATCGCCGTTACATCCATTAAAATCTGCTTAATCCTCCACCTAACCAACTTCAATTATTTATCTTCACTTCAATTCATTGTATGTCAAGTAAACCGATTGATTAACTGATGTTACTACTTAATTAATTACTTCATCGGTTTTTCTTCATTTAGCGTTTTTGGTAAAGTTTTCAAGACACAGGATAAACAAATACGGTGTACGTATAGTACGAAGTATGAGAATAAGTGGTGAATGTTATGTTACAATCCTTCAATTAGTAATTGGTCAATTAACTTAATTTGACTTAACCCAATTTAGTAAATTACACTTTTATTGACAATATTTTCATTCTTACGTATAAATATCACCAACTCTTATTAGAAGTATGTTTGTGAAATACTTCGTGACAAATCTCAATACTTTGATATCCTATTATTATACAGAGCATAAACTACATATGTTTCCTTTTACAATACATAGATGGATGAATATTTTTCGAAATCGCAATAATACATATATTCAAATGGACTACCGAAACTAACACTATACATATGTTTGATACTGTTTAAGTTAAACTAGACCTACATGTTCATATAAACCTAATATTATTAGTATAAGAACAAAACATCAAATAACTACTCGTATATTTTATGTTATACGGAGTACGGAGTATATGGAGAATTAGTAAGAATTATAATGAAGACTTCATCACCGGTGAAAAGTGCCTAATGAAATCGTGAGTTTGTTTTCCTGAGAAAAGGCACATTGTAACAGAGGAGGTGATTTAAATCTAAAACTTATTGCTTTAAGATATCTCTGTTCTGACCACCAGATTACGATATTTTCGATTACAAATTTGTGAGCTTTTAAAAGAACACAACTGCAAATCCGTGAGGTAAGATAAGAAGCGAAATAAAAGAGGTGTCAGAGACAAATAACATCCCCACATGCATGTGTTTTAAGCAATGTTCACAAAGTCGTAGAAATGGGTTGTCAACTTGTCATTGCTATCTTTTTTCCAACGTGGAAATTACCTCAACTTTGTTGGCTCTGATCTGCAACGACAGGTGGCCAAGGACGGACTTGGGTCCGGATGACTGGTTGCAGGCCCGGGCCAAACTTGTCAAAGTAAGCTCAAATTTGGCTCATTGGTTATAAATTACTTAGTACGGAGTAGAAAATAGAGGTTCAACAGATTGGACCCTGCAGGGGCGATTCTAGAAGTTCCGGACGGTGGGTGCCGACAAAACATGACAAATGGGTCCGTCAAATTATATGACTCAAAAAAATATCAGCTGTATAATACGAGTTAGATAAAAATTAAAATTTGGGTCGAAACGATCTATTAACGCCTTTTTTTAGAATGATTTGGTAAAATAGTGGTTTTTTTTTTTTTTTTTAAAAAAAAGAAGAAAGTATTAAAGTTTTGTGTCGAAAATAAAACTATCTAGACTTATATGGTACATGTATCCTTGGTTCAAAATAAAGTCCAAATCTT
Organism: Dianthus caryophyllus; assembly: GCA_023091065.1. Classification (NCBI taxonomy): domain Eukaryota; kingdom Viridiplantae; phylum Streptophyta; class Magnoliopsida; order Caryophyllales; family Caryophyllaceae; genus Dianthus; species Dianthus caryophyllus. The sequence goes on from CM041517.1 coordinate 3,580,431, forward strand.
GGTGAAAGAATAAAAATTACTCCGTATTATTATATAATAAAAAAAAGTAAGAAAATGTTGAATTAAAGTAAGGTGAAAAAAATGTCTTGATAAACATTTTATCAAAAAAAAAATGTTTCGATAAGAGTTTGAAAAGTAAGGGTGAATTTGGAAAAAGAAAGTTATGAATGAAATTTAATAATTAAATGTTGGACCTAGGTTAAACAAGACCTAGAGATAAATGAGGATTATAGTATAATAAATGTTGAAATTAGAATCATTAATTTGTTTGTGGTTTAACGGTAGTGTTGTTGATTTGAGAGTTGTTGGTTTAGGGTTCAAATCTCCTAAAATGCATATAATTTTTTTAATTTTTTTTTTAACACACTATTAATTTTTAGAAAAAGTGTGGGTACATACATGGCTTAAGACTCCATACTAAAAACGCCACTGGGACCCTGTAATTCACACAACTTGGGTACAGCCCGTTACTTGGCCAGGTCAAGGCAGGCCCTTGAAGAGCTGTTAAGTTAGCCAAATGTAAGATTGAAAACTTATTTCATCAGATAACAATAGTAGAATACTATCCCTTAAGCTATATAAGACCCTATTCTTTTCAGCTTATAAGGTGAAGTTAGTTGAAATTAAAGTTTATTGGGGCTTATAAAAGTTGAAATTATAGGAACAAAATTTATAAGAGCTGATATTAAGCTGGAAAAAAAAAAACAGATCCTAAATAGTACTCGTATAATCTAGTGAACTCCCACTTTCATAATCAAAGTAAAATATTATGGCGCGGTTAATAAAGGATTATTCATACAATCACACATTTGATTAACTTTATGCTCTATTGCTCTTGTATGTGTAACATGAATGAATTTTTATGATTGAGTTAACAATAATTCACTACTCCGTATTACACTATTTTTGTGATACAAACATTAAAAAAAAAATTGTCAAAAATCAACAATGACTAGTGACATTAATATTGAATAAAAAGATCTTCTAGATGGATCAACGATATGTATGGCATGAACTGTACGTACGATGAGGTGTGAATAAACAACCATAAAAGCCGTACGTACGTCAAGATTGTACAACTGATTCACTATTATTATATTTTATAAATAAAAATAATTTTATATTTTATATTATAAAAAATGTAAATACAGTGGAGTACTACTTAACGGAACTATTAATACCCCACATGGCACTATTTTTGGCAGTATTTTGTTGTGTGTCATTTTTGATAACGACATTCGCCTATCAATTTTGGAGAGAATCAAATGCTCTTATCATCTTTATTTATTACTCCGTACACATTTACACATGCTACTTACCACAAACTTCAATCTACTACGGAGTACTATGGTCCTTCGATACAATCGTGATCAATTTGGCTTTGATTACACTTTCCACCATCTTTTTCATACTTGGATCTGTTCCTTCCAATCGTCTCAATCATATTGAGTTCAATATATTATAATCGAACATAACCAGAATCACTAACTAAAGATGTCTTGCCCTAGTGATTAAGATTGAGGTACTCGTGACCATAGGTCACAGGTTCGAATTTCCCCTCCCCGTTGTATTGTCCTCGTGACTCATTAAAAAAAAAAAAAAAAAAAAAAAAAAAAAAAAAAAAAAAAACGAGAGTCACTAAATTAATTTGGAAATTCAAGATCTTAGAGAATTTTTTGTTGTTGCTTTGAATTGTACTCCGTATTTCAAATTTAGTTTAATTTTTTAATAAATTCTTTTACTGAGTAGTAATTTTAGATGTTTTATTTTATTTTTTAAATTCATATAAAATTATTTGAAATTTTCTTAAAACTTTTAAAATGTGCAAAAAAAGTAAGGAAAAAAAGAAGTGAAAATGTAAACATGTCGTAACTCCTTGTAATTTTGTTGTTTACAGAAATATGGAGTAGTTCGCTAATAAAGGCCCAAAGTTGTGATTCTTGAGCTTCGAATATGATTTGGGAATTGGGCTAGAAGTACTAAGTAAGATTTACTTCTATTTAGTCTCTTTAAAATAGTCCATCATGTTCATATGAATTATTGGATGTTAGTTTGTTACTAACGGAAGGGAGTATTTTCTTTTATTTTTTAAACGAAAAGACTAATTCATTAATAAAATTATCAAAAAAAACTTTTAAGGGATCAATATAATATCCCATCAATTGATTGTTTTGATAAAAGAGAGTGAAATTCATCATGTTGTGCTTACAGTTTAAACAAATCTATCGCAATCATGATTCATGAAGCATTAAAAAAAGTTCATTTCACAAACAGGTTACTGGGGAATAATAATCTCTGGAAATTAAACGAGCATACTACTACTTGTGTTCGAATCATTTCACATGTTTCGATAGCAAAACTTGATACAAAATGCTTCTAGAATGTAGTACGAGTACTATTTATTGAACATATTTTTATTTTAGGAATTTTGAAAAAGTTGATTTAAAAAGATAACTTACTCTCGTAGTCATTATGACCAACAAAAAATAAAATGCTGGCTGTGGGGTTCGAACCCACGCGCACTTATGTGCAGAAGATCTTAAGTCTTCCCCCTTAACCACTCGGGCAAACCAGCTCAATGGTTTAAGATATCACTTTTTATATCCTATGACTTAAATCATCGTTGTTGTGGGAGGTGAGAATTGTTTCTGCTGAGTTTATGTAGAACAAGTTTACGTGTTTTCCAATATGAACTATGAGTTAAATTATATGGTAGGAACTAGGAAGGATGAATTTGAAATATGGTACGTATATAGCAATTAGCAAGAATAGTTAGGTCTACGAATTCAATTGAGCTCAGTTTTTCGGGTGACTTATACGGTTTGTTACGTAAGATCGATGTAATCATTCTGAAATTTGAATTGTTTTCACCTTTTTAATTTGATCTAAGTGCAGTTTGTAAAAAAAAAAAAAAAAAAAAAAAAAAAAAAAAAAAAAAATAAAAAGGAAAAATTAATCGCATGTATTATTATTATATCGTTATATGCTTGAAATTACAATGGGTTGTTTGCGACTAACTTTTGATCCCAATGACAAATTTTGTGATGGTTGTTAGAGATTTAAAATATTCATAATTTACTTCTTAATATTATTATTAATCTACATGTGTTATGTAGAAACAAGTTAAGAGATAACTTAAATATATATAATTTTTTTTATGTTTTTAGTGATGGAAAATTAAATTTATGTGTTACTTTTTACCATTTTACGAGAGAATACATTAAGAATATGTATTTTGATTGGTCTTAGCATGAGCTCACTTTTCCCGAATGCATTTTAGACGGACCTAATAATAATAATAATAATTGGTCCTCCAAAAAAATGACAATTTGAAAGGTAAAAAAAACAACACAATTAGTGGGGAAATGTCAACTAAGTCACAAATTCTCATATGAAGCAGATGCTTCATTATGAAGCAGTCAAATATTTGAAAAGAAGACAAGTGGGAAGAAAGATGTTCTTCCCCACTGCTTTCATCTTTGTGAAATATTTGACTGTTCTGCTAAACAAGCAGTTCTGTTTCACACAAGACTTACACGAACTAAGTAGACTTTTGAAGAGCACTAATAATGGAGTAGTATTATTAGGTCAGAGTAAGCCAATTTGCACCACCCATGAAAGTGGGAGCTGACACATTTAGAATTACAAATTAATTAATTACAATTATTAAAATTTCACACCTGTAATTTTATTGTGCAGTAATTCTTATGTAATATTGTATCATATTGAAAGACTTATTCCGTATTCATTATTTAAGCAATATATTAAACTCGCCAGCTAACTACATTTTGAGGTTAGAGGCATTATGATAAATTTTCTATTATAAAATCGTCACATGTGAAAATTTGTGGTTATTGTACTCTGTAGGTAAGAAGTAACAACACCGAAATCATTCTAGATGTACAATGTCCATTATAATTAAATTACAATTTAATCATCAAAATTATCATTAGATGAAATATCAAGTGATTTTATTGGCTAATGCACAATACAATAATCTTATTTTAAACTTTGTAATTATCCACCATGACTCTTTAGTAAGTGAATTTTGTAGTACAAGTAAAATATAATGAAACTGTTTCTAAAATATTATTTTATAGTACAACTTGTAAAATTATTATAATGAAACTATTTCTAAAAATTATTTATTTGACAAATTAATGAAACAATTTCTAAGAATTCATTTGAAAATAATCACATAAAATAATGCCTTTACTTACTAAAATACTCACATATAGTAATTTTTTTCGTATCCATTCACATTATTTGCTTTTTCACGTTTGTCAACACAAATGTTATGACGTTTATATTTATAATTCTACGTGATTAATTTGATATTAATATTGTACTCATTAAAACGTATCCAACACGATCACATATGATTATATCTAATTCTATACGTTGTAAAAATGAATAGTGCCATTTTCCCCCTGTATGTGACTGGCTATAAATGAAGTGACTAATTTACCTTTTTAAAATACGGAGTATTATTTTACATAGTACAATCGATATTATTAATATTCCGTATTATTTTACAGAGTATATTTATTTTATGTTTTTTTAACCTGCAATTTATAGTTTGAATTCATACTAAATTAATATGAGACTATAATCCCATAAATTGTTTAATGTATACGAAAAAAGTAGTACGGAATAATATTTTTTTTATTATTTATTATTTATTTTCTGTCTTGCATTTTAAAAGTCGTCTTCATTAAAACTAAAATTAACTAAATTTAACATCTCTGTATTATCCTTATTATATTTATCCCCACCATTTTCATCTTCTTTTCTATCCTTTTTGTTGTCGAAATTCTTCAAATTCTCGATTCATTTCTTCCCTTTCTCCTAAATTTGTCATCTGGGTAAAGCTCAATTTCGCGAAAAACAGCAAAATTACGGAGGAATTCGATTTGAAATTCAAAATTAGGGTTTTGGAGGTTGGGGGAAATATTTGAGGTTGAATGATTTTGATTGAAGGATGATGAGGAGATTCTCGTGTATTTATATAGTTTTAAGCTTATTGTTGTTCGCTGGATTAATCAGAGGTGATTCAATTAGGGTTTCAAATCTGGGTTTTTGCCCTTGTATTTCAATTACTGATGCAATTTTAGGGTTTCAAGATTCAATTTGTCATCTTCATCATTCTATTGATTCTGCAGTTATTGAGGTATGTTCATTGACTTCCTGTAAAAAAAAGATCAAATCTTTGATTACGATGATTATTCATTTGATGATAATATCGAGTTTTAATATCATCCTCTCGCAAAAGTTTGATGTTGTTATTATCTTCCGCGATGAAAAAATGATTTGACTTTTGATCAACTAAGTCTGTTTTGATATGTGATTGTATTTTTGATATGATATTTTTGTTGACTCCTGAATTATTTTCTTGAATTTGTAATCTCTGTTATGAAATCCCCTTTACAAGCTTTACAGAGATTTGGAAATTTATTTAGCTCAAATTGAGGAAAATTAGATGATTGATGATGATTAATGTGCTGATTATGTGAGAGATTTGGATGAGTATTAGCTAATCTTGAGCTATCGAGTGGAGTGTAAATGCGTAATATGGTAATAAGGTCGAGTTTTTGTGATTGTGGATACCGCAATTTTAAAGTTTATATCTCGTGCTCTTGACTACATTAGTGATTATTGATTGATTCCTCCCTGTTACGAGGTTATGCATCGATGAGCATCAAATGTCAAAAGTTTTTGGCATTTGCTTTACTTGATGTCGTTATCTTTATTTTGCGTGGTTGCTACTCGTTGATGTTTGGTAGTTTTCTTCTTGTATTTGAAGGAACTTTTGGTATCGATTGTTGTTTGGTTTCAGTCCAAGAATAGATAAATTTCATAGGGGTAGCTTGAGGAGAATGATTCGGTAGACAGTATTGTCGTACAGAATTGTGGTTTCGAGGGAGTTTGTTTATCTTTCCTGTGGTTGTCTGGTTTTCGTAATCGTAATTTTATGCAACAAAGCGGCCTTTGTGAACGTTGTCCCCAAACGTTTTTGCGATGGCAATTAATTTGGCATTCATCACTGTTTTCAAGAAGTACATTTTATAAATCGAGTATATGCATGATGTTCGTTTAGCATACATCTCTTTGGTCCATTTGTTTAATACTCCGTATCGAGTTTGTCTTTCTACTAATAATATAATTAATATATTTTATCCTTAAAGTTTCTTTTACCAATTACATTTATAGCTGATGCATTTCTTTTGGGTTTTAAGGGGGATGAAGGGTCACTACAAAAAGCGCTGCATTTGGTGAATAGTCGTAGCCAGGATTACGTAGCTGTTCTCTTTTACGCGTCTTGGTGCCCTTTCTCTAGGATCTTTCGACCAAGCTTTTCAATTCTTTCCACCTTGTACCCGTCTATTCCCCATTTTGCTATTGAGGAATCAGCTGTTAAACCAAGGTTTGAACTCAAACCCATTTTTTTTTTTTATCTCCCTGCTTGTTGAAGGATGTTTTCATTGGTGGATAATTTTTATTTCTTTTATCACGTATCTAACTGTAAATCTATTCATGCAGCTTTTTATCGAAGTATGGAGTTCATGGGTTTCCAACTATCTTTCTTCTGAACTCTACGATGCGCATTCGTTATCGTGGCTCTCGTAGCCTGAATTCACTTGTTCATTTCTACGCTGATGTCACCGGTAACCTTCTTTTCCTTTTTTAATCGCATTTACTATACAACGGAACAAATTACTTAAAGACGGAACATTTTAGTGGTTTAATGAACTAGATTAAGGGTGAATTTACCTTTTTACCCTTCATTTATTAGTAAAAATAAAAAGTTGATATTTTTAATTATATTCTTTTTTTGTTTACTTCTACATAAATTGTAAAAATTAATTTTTTTTGTTTTAATTATGAAAACAAATGCCAACAAATAAATAAAATCAATTAATAACATTTTTTTAAACAAAAAGTTGATTAAATTTTTAAAAAATAAAACCCAATTTAAAATTTTCAAATAATTTCAACAATTTCAAATATTAAATTTTTTTGTCTTATATTAAGTAAAAATTAAACTATTTAAATTAAAACACAAACTTTTTTTTTAAAAAAAAAAATCAAAAAAAAAAAAAAAAAAAAAAAAAAACAAACCTACCGTGAGGTTTTCACGGTACCAGCCCATCCCTACCGTAAAAACTTCACGGTACCTCCCCACCATTACCGTGCAAAACACATGGTACATACCCACACAAACCATGAAAAATCCACGGCAGGCCCAATTTTTCCAGATTTTTTTTACTTTTTTTCCAGATTTTTTTTGGTCAAAACAACAACATAAACAACAACAAACATTCTACCCAAATCGATTTCAACATCATAAACAACAACAATTTCAATTTTATAATTCAATTTAACAATGCAAATACTAAAAAACAAATTCTAAGTAAAAAAAATACATATTTAAGTAGTATTTAGTACTCCGTAGTATTTATAGTTAATTGAATATCTTGTGGTTTGAATTTGAACGTGAAATTTGAATAGTATTTAGTTTGAATGAAGATCTTGTGGTTTTACTAGTAGTATTTAGGTAATTGAATAGTACGGAGTAGTAGTATTTAGTAGTATTTAGGTAAGTGAATAAGTTCACTAAAAAAAAAAAAAAAAAAGGTAAGTGAATAAGTATTTAGTTAATTAAAGTGAAAGGTAGATTAGTCATTTTACCGTTCCATCTTCAAGTAATTCGTTCCACTGTTTAACAACCCCCTTTTTAATGGACTACTCCGTACTTTACTAACCATTAAATTGCTTAAAACTCTGCTGTTCACCGTAATGAATTGGTACTACAACATTATCCCAAAGTTTAAGAGATCCCCGCTTTGTTGACACTATGAGTTTGTTGCGGTGCCTAGTGGTCGGCTAATGTACTCAAATTTTACGCTCTTGTTGAATTATAGTAATGATTTTGTTTCGGATGACGATATTAAAAATTACAGAGTACATCACAAAGTCTTTGCCCAACTGCTACCTCACTACTGAATCGGTAGTGGATCGTGAGCCGGAGCGTCTTAATGCTTTTGATGAATGATTGTCCAATTTTTGTTATATTGTAGGCATAGGAGACCAAAGAGATCAAGTACCGTTCGACAAAATAGAAATAGCTTCAAATTTGGAAAGAAACGTGACTGAAAACGCAGAAGAGAACCCGTTGTCGTGGACAAGATCTCCCGAGAACATGCTACGGCAAGAAACATATCTAGCTTTAGCCACCGCCTTTGTGCTCCTAAGGTTCATGTACCTCCTCATTCCCTCGCTTCTCGAATTTATGCGTCGTACTTGGAGAAGATTTACGCAGCAGCATGTTAGAGTAGCCATCTTGTGGGAGCATCCACTGCGGTATTTAAACCAGACTAAACAGGTATTGAGTTCTCTAATGGGGGCTCGTAAGGGGAGCAATTTTCAAGAGAATGCTCTAAACGCAAGAGCATGGGCGTCCAAGTCACTCGCGTCCGCAGTCTCCGCAACACCAAGTGCTAGCCATTAGCATTCTTGGTCGAGTTTTGGTTAAACAAGGGAATTATCGGAATGACTGAGATTTCGTGGACGGTCTTTTTCTAAACCAGAAAATATCGTCTTCTCCATGTGTATAATTGTGAGCAGTTGAAACAAATAGCATTCCTTATCTGTGAATAGTTACAATTTTGTTGTTTAATTGGAGTACTAATTTATTTCACCATGTATCAGCACCCGAGTAATTGTTTTTTGGTTTATTTTTAACTTTTGCAATTCATTGCATTTCCCTTTTATACAGTTTATCCATTGCAATCGTATCATTTGATTCACTTTGCTCTCGTATATTTTCCTATAATAACAAGAGTTATTACCCCCTTTTGTTACGTTATTAAAACGTGCTACCAAAAATTAATTTTGGCAAAAAGTATGAAGACAATTTTCCAGCGAATATGGGATGTAGGAAAAATAGGAGTTACGATCAACCAATAACGTATTCAATTGTCTTAGTAAATGTGACAAGTTAAGACTTGTTATAAAATGATAACCGTTGCTCCATTCGTCGAGAGAATGGAGGGCATTCGAAAGTTTCTTACAATCTACAAGACTAGACTACAGCCGATTTGTCCCCAAAATGAATGTTAACTTGACAGCAGAGTGCACACCATTTGATTACAACACTTTCCAATGAAGTAAGCTGTCGATAATGCCGCTTTGTTATGGCTGAACAAAATTGTTGGAGCCTGACAAAGCACAGAAGGAAGAAGTAGGCGTGACGCACATCAATACAAAACCGTAGTTCAAATCTCCTAAAATGAGTTGTTTAATGCTTGAAATACCAATCTAATTGATGGTGCAGTCAGCTACCAGGAGTCCCAACGTCAAAGCTGATGATCTAACATATGAACAAAACAACTTAGTTGATGCCCAAGTTCAGTCGGTTATTAAGGTTAGCACGTTAACGTGGCAAAAGTGTGGAGCAACAATATAGTTCAATTTGACGCACGTCACACAGCATACCTGAGATAAGTAGTCTTTAATTTTCTGGTTGACTTCATCATCTAATGCTCTTTCAGCAAGCTCGTACATCACCGTGTTTCCTTCAGGTCCATTAACTTTATCCTTCTGGAGATATCTGCACCCATTGATTTGGACAAAATGACTTCATAAACTACCGAGTATTTCTGTTGTATAAGCGATTACTCACTCACGAAAATCGACATCACTGACTATGGTAGATTGGTAGTACTACCTGCGTAAGAAGTTAATAGTATACCAACCTCTGCTGTACTAGTTTCTCTAACAACACTGTCACGTTTCCAAGTGGAGGTTGATTTTCAACATTTTGTTGCAACCCTAGCCGCTTCAAATGCTGCCATAAATTTTCTGGGAGTTTAAAAAATAATGAGAGATTATTCAGTTATCTTAGGTGGTGAAGGGAAATCACGTCCAAGATCTTGTTATCAGCGTAATCAGTTGACCTTTAAGAATTGAGATTGTTATACAGTAACTAAATAGGCCAACAGCAGAGTCATAAGGTCACAACTCACAAGCATAAAGAAAGAGGGAACGGTGATCGGCAAATTAGGCATACCTTCGGAGATTTTGCCCCCAGCAAGATGCACAATACCGACAATGACAAACGTAAACCCTGTCAAGTTGGCAGTATTGACATCCTCGACAAATTTCCGATAAACATCAGCTGGCAGTTGACTAACTACGATATATGATCTTGCATCAGCCGCACCTAAACAAAATAAGGCTGGTATTTCAGTGACCACACGAAAATCACTGATAAAAACAGACAAAACACAAAGCACAGAAGAAACAATGATCCCATAAATTGTGGGTCGCTAAAGCATTTCAGGAATACTGTAAACTAATATTCTAGATCAACCATTGATACTCACTTTGCTGTGAATAGCGAGTCTGATTTTTTGACGTAGAGCGAGCCCGCTGAAGCTCCTTCAGTTCATAACCAAAAACACCAGCAAGCTTCTCTTTCGCCTTATCGATCACAGCAGCGGGAAGAGCACGCTGTCTATAATTCTTGGTGATTATTAACGTCAGCTCATTCCTATTAATGGGGCACCCAGAGCTCTGGTGAGTCTTGAAAAGAACATACCGAACCACCTCACCGACAAGTTTATCCGTTTCCTGAAGGAACATACCATTGAATCATTAATATTCATTATATCGGCCATCAAAGAATGATCATAGGGATTGAACGGCCACGCAAATACCTCTGTAGATAGCCCAAACTGCGAAAAATCTACGTGATCATCACCCATTTCAGAACCAAACTAACCCTGAAAAGCGTCACGATACCTACTTAACAATATGGTAAGAAAAATAGCGAATTGGAAGACAAAATCAATCATTAATAAGTCGATTCTGATTTACGTCTTCAATGGAACCCAAGACTCGCTATTAATCAACGAAATTCGACAACTACCGCAGAAACCCTTGAGTATTATCACTGTAAAACCGCCATTTCTATCAATTTCTCTTCTCACAATAAGATAAGAAACAATCATTTAACCTGAAGTAATTTAACAGCAAAACACATTTTTGCATTGTAAATTATATACGGAGTAATTACTAGAAATATAAAAGGCAAAATGATGGAATTCAGTAATACAAAACCATCAATATATAACAGCACACATGTAAATCATACAGGATTAAAAGCGATAATTCACGAGATTTAAAACTAATTGCTTAGTTTTATGTACGAAAATAAATTGAGACGACAATTAATAGGCAATTAAAGAGAGAAAACGAATCGAATTGTTGAAGAAATGATGATACCAGAACAATTTGCGAAGGTTTAAACAAGCGTAAATTTTGATCGAATGTTCAATTGAAGGTTCGTTTGATTTAGGGTTTGACGAAATTTGGGGATTTAGGGGTTTTTTTGGCGCACTTTTCATTTTGCCGCCTTAAAAAGTGAAAAATTACTAGGCCAAGTGCGGGCCGAGGCGGCCCGTATTACTTGGCCCTTTAAAAAAATCGAAAAGAGGTATGGACGTATGGTGCATCTCAAACCAAGAATAGGTTACGGTTTATTCTGAAAGACCACGTTTTTAGTATAAAATCGACGATAAGGGAAGAAAATAGTTGTACTTATATTATTATACTTATTTCATCAAAAATTGTTTTAAGTCATGTAAAAAGGTTAATATTCGCTTGTCTCAAAATAAAAAAAGTAAACAAATGATTGAATCAGATGAATGTTTGTATTATACTCGGTAATTAAGAATGAGTTGTGGATTGAATATTAACAAATGTGGATAACAATGATATATGCGATTGTGTAGTAACATAATCACGAACAAATCAAAGTAGTTGATGAACACTTAAGCCTATTATTGCCTCCAAGTAATCAACAATATGTGCGCGTTGATAAACAATGTCAGTCTAAACCGAGAATGCCTTCGAAATGCCTGATGCAAATCTCAGGGTTTTTGACTTCGAATTCTTCAGAAAGCGGCTGTCAACCGAGAATGCCTATAAATGCCTGAGTGGTTGAGTAACCCCTGCGGCCTTTCCATATCCGCGTTACATCAATGCTGATGATTTGCTTTCAAATGTGAATCGTTTGCTTGCAAAACGTGGTTATCAACCAGGAACGCCTTTAAAATCCGGCGGAATTCCTTAGCCTTCTCCACGCTGAGACCGTGTCCAGCATTCTGTATTACTACCAGCTGCGCATTATGTCCTATATGACTGCAATATCACGCACAAACATCAGTCGAGAGTTTAACCGACAGTATATTCAGTGACTAACTAACTTTGTCTGCACGCACAAACATCAATCCAATGATGCAATTCTCGGTCAAGAGTCTGTGTGCTTACCTTTTTAATCTGTAGCCGAACTCTAGAGGGAATATTTGATCATATTCTCCCCAAATTATCAATGTCGGCTGCACAAAGAAATTATTCAATATTATGACCCACGAAAGCCGCTAAAATCGTGCAAACTGTCAATTACAAACAGAAGGGTTATGTACCTGGGAGATCTTCGGAATTTCATCCAATTTTCTATCTTTCGGAATTGCCCTGATCAAATCCTTTCTCTCCTGCAGGTACTCTGCGCACATCATCTGCACACCGTGCAACAACCACGTTCATTCGAAGCAGCATAAGTCTGAATCTCAGTGACACATGAATCTACTTACGTGAATGTAGTCGTTAAGAAGACACGAGGGCAGGACTTTAGGAGGCTTAACGAGCGTAAAATTAACAAGCTCCCTGAGTTTATCAGGCGTTTGAGGGAGCAAAATATCAGCAGCCGACTCCAAATCCGCAACCTTAAACCTTCCTTCAGCTATATCCTTCTCTTCCATACACACAGCACTACAACAAATCACGACTTTCTCGACAACCCTCTCGAAACGTTCATCAGACGCCATGGCGTAGGTCACAAACCCCCCGTAACTTACCCCAACCACACTGAGCCTCTCTGTCACAGAGTGGGCCCCCATGAGCTTGATCAGACACTTGGCTTGGAATGAGTCGGTCCGTTCGGCCCTAGTCGTGTAGGACTCCCCGAAAAAGACGAGATCAGGCACGTAGACATTGAAGTGAGGAGTCATTAGGCCCACGACTTCGGCCCATTGCCATAGCGCATTGGCCCCGAAGCCGTGGATAAGTAGCAAGTTGGGCTTGGAATTGTGGTGCTGTTTGGGGACCCAACAGTGCATCACTGTGCCGTCGCCTAAGTCGGTTTTCGTGGACCGTAGGCCCGAGTTTGTGAAGGAAAGTCTTAAGCACCATTCTTTTATGGCAGTGAAGCTTACACAACATGACATTTTTTTTAGGGTGAGTCTAAAGAAGGTTGTGGCTAAAGACTATAGAAAGGTGTAGAATCAATAGTGGAGTATTTCTTTTTGGCTCAGTATCACTTGCTGACATACGAGTACGACATGTTCTTTTCAGCTTATTTTTATTCCATTTCGATTCGATTCGATTCATTCCACTTCGATTTAATTCGATTCCATTCAATTCGATTCGATTCGATTCATTCCACTTCGATTCGATTCAAAGACAACTATATTATTTAATTGAACTTATTCATTCGATTCGATTCGATTCGATTCATTCGATTGATTCGATTTAGTTCGATTCATTGCATTTGATTCGATTCGATTAATTCGATTGATTCAGTTTAACTCTAAAAAGTTCAAAAGAACAGATTCTTAATTTGAAGAACATTATCTTTACTCTATCCATGCTAACTAAAATGTGTGACACTAATGATAAGACGACAAAATTTATTCCTTACGTTTTCAAGTAGGTTTTTAAGTTATTTGAAATCTGTTAATCCACGTGGGTCAATATATCGATTATCGAGTATATATTAAATAATACTCCCTCCTCATCACAATGTTTATCACATTTACCTTTTTGAGAGTCAAACTTTTAAAAGTTTGACCGTCAATATTTTAAAATGTATAAATAATGAGAATATAGCAATAGGATATTCATATTCGTCGTTAAAACATCTTTCCAAAAATTATATTTTCAACGAAAAACGTTATCTACGGCCAAAGAAAAGATACCAAACTATGGCGTTGGAGATCGCAGATATAAAGTAAATGTGATAAACATTGTGATGAGGAGGGAGTACTCCATATGGGGTAGACAAATTAAGATATTTTTGTGGAAAGAAACAAATTGGTGGTTGATATGGTCTTAATGATTGATGGAATGGAAAAAGAAAGCTCGATGTTGAATCAAAAATTGCAATGTTTTATTTATGCATTGGGAGTAGATGGATATTGATTGAGAAAGGATTTAAATTTAAAAGCAGTAACGTGGGTTTTTTTTTTTTAATATCAATCCCGCCTTAGCCTTTACAGTTTACCCCTGGACCCGTCATCTTAATACTTTCTCTGTATCAGTTATTTGTTTACACTTCTCTTAAATTTTCCTCACAAAAATGTTAAAACAGTAAACAAATCACTCGAACAGAGGGAGAACTAGTTGGTTTTTAAAGGAGGTCCTTCGTATATTTTGTAAAAGAACAATGTTACAAGGAAGGTGTTGTACAAGTTGTTCAAACGAGTAGATTTTAAACCATTTAAAATAAATAAAAGGTCCATACTCCGAAATAAATAACTTAATTATGGAGTACACCATAAAATCCGTGGTCACAAGAGGAGGCCATGGGCCGGGGCTGGGCCTTGTTTTTAGGCTTGGAATCGACCCGCTAGAATGACGAGTCGAGTCTAGGCCAGACTACCAAAATGAAGGCCAAAAGTTGATCCTTGACGGGTCGTAAAAACGACCCGCTACTTGTGCGGGCCGGATCCTTGACGGGATGTGCTGGATCGGATCGAATCGGGCTAACCGGCACGAATGGCCACCTGTAGTGGTAACCAAGACCGCAAGACGGAGTAGTCGTACTTTATTTTGCCTTTCAAATGTGTTTGTAAAATTAGGGTTATGCAACTTCGTCTTTGTAAAATCGCTGTTATCTGGTAATTTCATCCCAATTTAATTTTTCTTTAATCACTCAAACCCTAGATTAAATTTGCTCTTCAATTTTGCCCAAATTCATCATCAAAATCCTTGCGAAATTTCAATCCTCATGCTTCTGTCGTCAAATTTTCGTCAATTCATCACAATTTTACCAATTCAATTCGTAGTCAATCGTATGAACTAATTCTTGATCTAATGATGATCAACAATCTTCCAATTGATTTGATTACTGATATATTATTGAGATTGCCTGCAAAAACTCTTGTACGTCTCAAAATCGTTTGCAAATCATTGTACAATCTAATTAGTGATAATGACTTTGCTAATCATCATTTAGAACGATCGATTTCCACCAAAACTAATCTGCATTTTGTTGTAACGACTCCGAGATTGTATTTACAAGAATATGTTCATCTCGTCCAACCCCTTGAGACGAATTGCCCTGTACTTTACTCGGCCGATTTCGATTCGTTGGACAACCCGATAGAGCTCAGTCATCCTTTCAAGAACTGTGAAACTGGGGTTTGGGTTATCGGATCGTGTCGTGGGTTGCTTCTGCTGAACGTTACTTACGGACACTTGTTGCTTTATAACCCTACTACTCAGACCTACAATGTACTTCCCTTATTGTCTGTGTATAAACCTCCTCGGGGGTTGTATCACTTGTATGCTAAGCACGATTACGGGTTCGGGTACGACAGCGTGTCGAAGGATTTCAAATGTGTGAGAATCATGCAGTGTTGGTTTCGAGAGGCGGAGTATCTTTTGTGTGAAGTTATGGTTTATAGCATGAACATGAATTGCTGGAAACGGGTAGTCGACGTTCCCTGCTATTTCCGAACTTGTGGTTGGAACAATGGCCTGTTGTTGCATGAAATCTGTCACTGGGTTGGTACGAATGCTGATGAAGTTTATGAGCCTATTGTCGCGTTTAGTCTAAGGGACGAAACATTTAGTCGTGTGCCACTGCCAAATATTTGTTTCGATCAGAACTGTGGACTGTACTTGGGAACGGTAGATGACTGCTTGTGTCTTTTAGTTAACAATTACCAACTTTGCACGGTGTGGCTCATGAAGGAGTATGGCGTCTTGGGATCTTGGACGAGGATGTACAGCATCAAAAAAGATATGTGTTATGACTTGCAGAGGCCTATTAGTTACTCGGCCGACAAAAAAAGGTTGTTAATAAAGAAGAGCCTTGGCATGCTGTGGTACGTCGACATAGAAACGCTGGTGACAAGTCTTAAATCAAATTTGATGTTTACTGGTTGGGAAAGAGGTCTAGATGCCCACGTGTATGTCGAAAATCTTGTTATGCTTGAGTTCAATGAATTTGCTGCTAAAATGGATCAACAGGGAAAAACGAAGAACAAAAGGAGGAGGAAACGGAGAGGCAAGAAGTGAGTATTATGCTACCTTCTATCGCTTTGATTGCTTTTGTTGCTTTCAGGTACATCGAATAATTTCTTCGTGTTGTCTACTATGTCATTGTTATTATTTAGTTTTGGCCTCGGCTTTTTGAAGCAAATTTGGATCAGTTTCTAACGTCAGGTTCAGATGAAAGACATTCGTTAGGTTTTTGCTGTCTTCCAAATTGTGCTGGTTGCTGAATGTATGAGCAACAATTTACTCCAGACTTTATGTATCAAGTTCAACTTATTGTATGTACCTAAAACAAACGCCGAGTTTTTCTAAGATCATGCATATTTTAACCGGTTTTTTGTATACTATATTTCTAAGATCATAACAATATATTGCATCTTTTAAAAGCAATAAAAAAAAGTAAAATTAACATATGTCTTTGTACTCTTATTAATATTATACTCCTATTAGTGGTATTCCATAAATGATAAATATATCAATCTTAGAGACCATGGTATCAACTAATCTTATGTATCAACTAATCTTCCAATTGATTTGATTACTGATATTTTATCGAGATTACCTGCAAGAACTCTTGCATGTCTGAAAATCGTTGGCAAATCATGGCACAATCTTATAAACAATGATCACTTTGTTAATCATCAATTAGAACGATGATTTTTACAAAAACTAATCTGCATTTACTCGGCCGATTTCGACTCGTTGGACAACCCTGTCGAGCTCAGTTACCTTAGAAGAACTGTAAAGATAGGGTTTGGGTTATTGGGTCATGTCGTGGATTGCTTATGCTGCGCATTAGTTACGGACACATACTCCTGTATAATCCTACAACTCAGACCTACAACGTGCTTCCTTTTTTGTCCGAGTACAAGCTGGGTCCACGGTATGGTAACTACGAATACGGGTTTGGTTATGATAGCGTATCGTGGGACTTCAAATGTGTGAGAATCTTTCAGTGTTTGCTTAGTGAAGAGGGGCGTATTCTGTGCGAAGTTATGGTTTATAGCATGAAAACGGATTGTTGGAAAATGATAGCCGATTTTCCCGGCCTGTTATTTCCAAACGTTTAGTTCGAGTGTTGGTACCTTGTTACATGAAAACTTCCACTGGGTTGGTAGGGATGCCGATGATGAGTATGAGGTTATGGTTGCATTTAGTTTTAGGGACGAGACGTTTAGTTGTATACCGTTGCCAAATTTTCCCTCTGAGCACGCAGATGCACGCTAGTAGTTAAAGGTCCCCTAACGGCGGGCTAATGATGAGAGTAGATGTTGGATGCAATTGAGGATGTACGAGTACAAAGCGTTTTGAGGTATCAGTAATCGTTATATCATGTCAGAAGGATGTAAACGATTACTCTTTAGTATATATTCCGTAACTGTTTTTTTTTCTCTGATGTTTGTTCAAGATATTTACGACTCCTGTATGATTACCCACGTTTCAGTTTAAAACGCGTCTATCCTTATAGCTTGTGCTACAACTATTCCTTTAATTACGAAGTTTTTATATTGTGCTCACTCACAGAACTTGCTAAGAAGAAAATGGAGCGGAAGAGGTTTGCCATAAAGAGGAAGAGATGCTAAGCGTGCTGCGGTTTCAATTCTCATCGTCTATCGAGTTGCGTTCGTGTGATCGAATCTATTTTGTATATAAGACCTTTAGAGCAACTTGCAAACTGTGCTTGAAGTGTAAGCAACATTTTACCTAAGACCTTTATATATATCAAGTTCAACTTTCCTATGTAAATTCTATGAACCTATGGCATTCCGTCAAAAAACCTGAAATACCGTGCTTATGAATGATCTATCGAGAATATTTTTTTGGGGTGCAATGATGTATCGAGAATGTACCACGAATTGTATTGAGTCACGATAAATGAGTAAAACGAGGATTACTCTACCTTCAGTAAATCGGTAGCTACGACTGATTAGATGAGTGATACATACGCAAACTTCAAAATCATATTAACAATAATTTACATTCGGATCAATTCGATATATGTACAATAATACACTCTGGTTCTTATTTGACGAGCATCACTAAACGTAAACTCGTTCTTGGATCCATAGACTATATAATAAATCACCGTAGTAAACGAATAAATAAATTTGTAGATGAACCATACCGCGTATTTCCTACCATCGATTTTCTTCCAAATTTACAAAATAAATGTACTCACCCGACCATAAATAGTGACTAAAAAATTTCATCTAGTGTTGCTAAAAAACAGTGCAAAATAATAACACTGCAAACTCTGCTTCATCTCAGTAAGCTGCTCAAGATTCTGCTACCGAAACCTTACTACGATTATCGAGATGTCGTCTTTGCTTCCTCTTTTCAGCGCCTGTTCCGCTAATTGCTTTGCTGCCTTCTGTGGATCTCGTGTCCTTCTCGCAATATCGACTGCTTCCTGATTATCCATCACCTGTATGGAATATCAGAGTTACAACATACGGAGTATTCCTTACAAACTTCTTTGTCTACTTAAGATGAAGTGAACATGTCGTGTGTATAAACGTTACCTTCCAAAGACCGTCACTTGCGAGTATGAGGATGTCGACATAGACGTCAATAAAAATATTGTGTACGTCAGGGTCTGAACGGAGAAATGACTTGAGGCTTTTATCTCCGAATGCACGACATACTGCTAGCTGCCCATTCACTCTCGGGACATCTCCTGATAAAATCACAATATTGATTTCCGTAGTTTTTAACGACTCGTGTGGAGAGGCAGAGACAATAACTACAACTGTAAGACAGAAAAAAATATATGGGAAGAAATGATGTGTGTAATGCTAACCTGGCAAATTCGAAACAAATCCTCCTTTGCTTTGAATGATTTCTCTCTCAGCGCTAGCCTCGTGATCGATACTCATCGGTATAGCTTGACCGCTTCTCGAGAGAACAGCTCGAGAGTCCCCTAAGTTCGCGACAAATAACTTCCGCCCATTGAAGAGAATTGCAGTCACAGCTGTTGAACCTCCTCTTGAAAACTCGGAACTTAGAGACAGGATTTCTCTGTCGGTTTTCTCGTACGCCTTTGTCATTGCTCGTTCTGGGTCCACCCAAAACTCTTCCTGTAATCGCGACCCAAAACGTTCAAAACGATTCATAAGAAAACGTGCG
The DNA here is from genome assembly GCA_023091065.1 of Dianthus caryophyllus. Lineage (NCBI taxonomy): Eukaryota > Viridiplantae > Streptophyta > Magnoliopsida > Caryophyllales > Caryophyllaceae > Dianthus > Dianthus caryophyllus. The sequence continues at coordinate 3,599,901 of CM041517.1, forward strand.
ACAACTTAAGACAAAGAGAACAAATACACACTTCTGTACTTAAGAACACACCTCCTTGAGAATATTAGCGAACAAATGCTTCTGTAAATACATGGACACAGCGTCTCCCGAATGACCATCAAAAATCGCAAACAAACCGAGCTCGTGCTCTTGAATACGCTTAAATTTCGCGACATGGTAGTCCTCCATACGATGATCCATTTTACCCTTCACAAGAGTATAACCATATGTGATTTTACCTTCATCACTTTTACCTTTTCCATAAGTGCTTAAACTTTGATTTCCACCACTCTACACCAAATTATAACACGATATCAATTTTTTTATCAGTCAAACGATTCTGACGAGAAAACGGGTTTACATTAATACGTACGCCTTTCAATTTCAAACATTTGCAATTCGATTTCAAATATATAGTCCCAACTAAACTAGAACCATGATTACAGGTCATAAGTATAGTTTCGGAATAATTATTCTATAAGACAGGTCATATATCGACCTTACTAATACCGTCTAGGCGTCATAAAACGATCTTACAAGATAATTTATTACGAGATTAATAACCCTTTACAAACAACTATATCATTATACTCCGTATATCATAACCAATCTAAAAATCATGTTAAATTTGAAGAAGAATCGATAAAAAAGAAACATAAAATTACCTCAGGAGCATTGAAGCAACATAACAAGTCCATGTGATAATTTTTGTTCTTTTTTTTTTTTTTTTGATGATTTTTGCAACAAGTGAAGAGATTCCTTGATTCTACCTACAAAAATTAAACATCATTTTAGACACATAAAAAATTACCAACTACAAAAGTCAACCAAGTACAACACATTGAGAGGGGTTAGTTGGGCACGTAAAAATGTTATGGTAAAACCGTCTTATATAAAAACTTACGCAGACACAAGAAACGGGAAAAAATAGTCTGTATTATGAAATACTCACCAAACTCAGTGCACAAATAATACAATGTTAACTTATTATTACTCGTATTATTTGGTTGTTGGTGTATATATATAATTATGTGATGCACAAATTTTTTTTTTTGTTTTTTTTTTTTAAAAATTAAAATAAAATGAGAGAAAAAGATAAAAATAGAGGGGACCAAAAAGAAGAGATTTTAATTTTTAAGGAAGAAAAAGCAAAGGGGTATTGGGATTGCCGTGGTAGTGAAGGTTTGTTTATAGTATTAATTTGAAAAGTATAACGTGTTTCGTGTTGACTTTCTTTGTTTCTCATTTATTAGCCTTTTTTTGTTTTGTCAATGCCCCTATATTCTTTCTTTCTATGGGTCCACTAATTTCTCTTTCAAGTTTTATCAACATTATCGTCAGACTGTTTGATGCGTCAGATTAATTTCATGTTGTATTTTAATGTTGATCGGTTTTTTACTATGATAATTGTTGGGTGAAATGTAATCATTAAATAAAAATTTCAAATTTAATTGTAGTAGGACCATTTAATAAGGAATTTGTGATATCATTTAGAGGAGAAAAAATTAAAAAAATGTTTTAAATACTCTAATGTACTCTGTATAAATTTACCATTAGAGATTTAACTAGGACGGAGTACATAATCTCCTTATGGCTATCGGTAACATACTACGGTAAACATATTTGAATAGTTGAAGTTACTCTAAATAGAATCAAACAAAAGTATTATCTTGAATTTAAAATCACATGTGGAAACCATTATACAAAAGATGTTTGAGTAAAGTAAATAACATCAATTGTTGTACGTACATGTAAAGTTACTCTCTTTGTTCATTGACTAACCTCGTTTCTTTCCAAATTATTTTCAATTTCATTTCGCCACTTCAGCTGGCCACTTCAAAGACAAATTTATATAATTTAAGTGAACTTCATTCATTTCAGTTCAGTTTAGCTCCACAAGGCTCTGATACCATGTTAGGAACCAACTAAACCAAAAATTTAAGCTGATGATTCAAGGCACAAGATCAATTATATATTCAAACCGTGTGAGCTAAATAAATAGGCTAAGTATACTAAAAGTTTTCAAAACCATCTATTTATAGAAAGTGATAATATTCAACACATTCCACTAATACAAAATTCGAAATATTCAACTAAAACGTTAAAGAGATCAAACAATTGAAGAAAAATGCTTACACTTTTTTAAGAAATTCTTGACTTGAAGACATAAGCCAAGACTTAACTGCGCACAAGCAATTGACTGTCCACGTAAACACGTTTTATATGATGTTAACTCCGTTAACCGAATATCTCCAATAAAAACGTCTTATCGGATAAAATTACATGAGAATAAGAAGAAGTCTTTAAAAAAGAAGAAATAACTATGTCGATGACTATCATACGTCACTAAGTATTCATATGAGCATGAGACGATATTATCTTATGAGCCTACTATGAAATTTCCCGATCACATAAATAACTGCTTTATATTTTTTGATAAGTGAAACGATTATTTTATACCAGACTTACTGGTCTTACATATTCAAAATTAAATAACGACAAACTAAAGTGATGATCGACAAATTTTATACGTACTGGTGAGGGGTGAGACGGGTGACACAAAGTTAACCCATATAATGTATAAGCCGTACATGATTAATGAATCAATGGTTGACATGAATCAATTGAAAGCAACAAACCTAATTGAGTAGTAGTAACAAGTTATGCCAAATCATGTCATCAACATATATAACGACGAGTGGAGCTTCCTTGGAATCTTCCAAGACTTCCATTATTTCGGTATTGGTACGAGTGAGCGGATTCTCTGTCTCAATTCTATGTTTTATTACCTTATTCTTCTTACACGTCAGCTATTAATATGAAAAATAATTAAGTTGATCATAATATGAATAATGATATGTTAAAATCATCTTAAGTATGTAGGTATAGCAGTTTATTTTAATCAATTTTTACAAGAGTTTCTCTTAATCATCTTAAAACTAAATAAATAAGTACTCCGTATATATCAATAAATAAGTACTCCGTAATTTTGAGAAAAACATAATATTTAAATGCGTATAAAATATGAAAATTTGAATGTAGAAAATGAGCTTTGCAGTAAACATCATCAACAAAGTGGCTGTAGTTTAGTGGTTAGAATTCCACGTTGTGGCCGTGGAGACCTGGGCTCGAATCCCAGCAGCCACAATTTTTTTTTTACTTTCACTTGAGAGTTTTTTTTTTTTTTTTTTTTTTCCTTCTAAAATGTGTAGTCAATTTCTTTAGTTTTCAGTTTCATGAAATGTGGATGCTAACAAAAATTAGTGGTAAAATTCTACATCTTACATATACGTGTACGAGTCTATTTCGGGTGTGCTAGTATTGGGTCATTTACGATATGGTTGTTTACGACAATGTTTTGCTTTGGTGATTACTGATCGAGTTTGTTGGGTTCTAGACCTTCTAGACTTCTAGTAAAGTCATTGTCAATTTGGTTATTTAAGAGCGTGTGTGGCATGTTTTGTGTCGGTCTTGGTTAAGGTCAACAGTAACTAAGGAGTAAAAAGTCTAAAAAAAGATGCTCTTTTACAATCAATTATCAAAAAATCGTTGTCTTTTATTTTTAATTATTTACAGCGGAGCATTTAATATATTGCCTTCATATATCGTCGGGCTTATATTTGAAAAATGAAGAGACGATTTTTCGCCAGACTTGGTCAGCAGAAAAAGACGATTGTAAAAGATAAGAAAGGACAAGCTAGCAAAGCCAATTCAAAGATAAGGAAAATCACAAAGCAGCAAACCCCACTCATACACCAATCTTCACTTCTGCTGAAGAAAACCACACACCAAAAATGGCAGCAAAACTTGCGTGCTACCGCGTCGGTTCAAGCCCGACATCAACTCTTCCACCGCCTTCCTTCTCGAGAAAGCATACCGCATTTCCAAGACTACCTTTGAGCATCACTCGCTTTCAAAGTCTATCGATTAAGCAAAGCCCTGCTAAGAGGCGGTCGTCAGCAGTGGTGTCGATTTCAGCAGCATTGCAGCCACTCGACCTGACCGAGGAGAATGTGGAGACAGTGCTGACAGACGCTCGAGCAGAGTTGGCGCAGCTGTTTGACGGGTCTGTTGGAATAACAGGTCAAGCGGAGCTGGCAGAGGTGGACGGTCCATATGTTAAGATCAGGCTGAAGGGCAAGTTCTGGCATAAACGCTCGACTGTATTGGCAAGGCTCGAAAATTACTTGAAGCAGAGGATTCCTGAGATTCTCGAGGTCGATATTGAAGATGAGAAACAGTTGGATGATAGCCCTGCAAATTTTTAGTACCTTCGTATTGTGTATTTTTTTGGCACATGTATTGTGTTTTTTAACTTATTAAACACTTCATAGAGTTCAGATAACATTACAATACTCGAACATGTCCACAGTGCATATTTCGATCCTTCTCCCACGATAGAAAGCGAGATGAAAAATTGAGTATCGGTAGACGTCTTATGCGTGAATAGAGAAGTAGATGACACTAATTTTGAAAACCAAAAGAGGCTATATAAAAAAAAATGAGTAGCAAAAATTTTCTACATAAATGAAGACTCACTCATTCATCTACTTACAACATCGGCAAATAAGCTCTTCATGCCAAAATCTTTAGCCAAACCTTCTCAGATGATTCTATCGCCTTACTAGCGTACTAGCTAAATTGGAGCAATGTCCAGTTCTTCGGAGCAATTGTGTCCTAACATTAGTAACGGCTTCCATAGGTGTAGACACGATCAAGAGTAAACAACGTGACGACTGGTCTGAATGGGGTCATTTGATGCAAAATCGATTGATATGTCGCTCGCCATCTCCAAATTAGGTCACCTGATAAAGGGAAATCTGCTAAATGATACACGCAGGTGTCCGAACTAATTGGCTTTTCTCATGACAATATGACGGCATGCTATCCTCCACCATGACTAGAAATTTCGTTCATTCGGCTTTCAGAACGATCTTCATGCATTCGTAGACAAAATAACTTATCGCTGCTGATGGTAGTACCTGAAAATGTTCACAGCATCAAGCCACAAGAGATAAATCAGCATACGGCCAATATCACCAAGATGAAAAGCATCTCGTTTCTGCTTGCGGAAAATGTGATGAAAAAAAAACACCTTTGGCGCAAAATACTAAGATAGACATTCTTCCTTTCTAAGACAGTTTTTCACTGACAGGAAAAACTCGGGCAGAAATTCGGTAAACTTGCACGTGAAAACAATTTTCCAAAAGCAGAACTTACTATTTCACAGCACCTAAGAAAAATCAGTTTGGAGAACTTGATAAAAAATCAAATGTCCAAAATAATTCCCCAGATTCCCACGGGTAACAAGTACTGCCATTATATAAACAGCCAGCTTAGTGGTCGAGGCGGAGCTCAGTCCTACTTGCTCAATATGATATTGGGCTTGTGCCTCCATACTTCAAGAATTAATTAAAACCGGTCTAAACCTCAAAGAATAGACACTTCGCTTACACCATCACGCTCAAGCTTCATAACACCCAACGAGTCTTCATCCTTTCTGTTCGAATGATTATTATCTACTCCGTACTATTTTATGTAAACACATTCAGCGGCCCACCACACTCCTAATTCCCCCACATTATTTCATCACGCCACCATATGTGATATTTCCCTTACCAATTCAACAGATGGGAGTGTAAAGCTGACACGCCCCTTAAACCAAGAGGTTCAAAGATCAACAAGCGTTAGGGATTGGGAGTCTTGGAAATGAATATCCCGTACAGAATATGAAAATGATGAATCTGAAAATTGGAGACGACTATAGAAAATAAAATGGTGAATAGGCGGTGTGGGCTTGAGGGATGTCTCAAGTATCAACTAGGTCCGGTTTCGTGATGACAGGACCTAAAGACTGAGTCTCTGAGACTAAGAAACGGAAGTTATATTCGTTCCTTTCTATGGAGACTTTTATGCCATATGAACAAACTTCTTCCGGTTTAGGTTTGTACACCCACCGTGACATACTAAACAAGCCATCATCAGTGGCCCCCACCACCTGTAAGCTTTACACTGAAATCTTGCCTAGGACAAGTTTCGTAAAACGAATGTCAGATTTTCAGAAACTTTATATTAATTTTCCTTTTGTAGTTTTATCGTATCAGTGTCTGAGACTGGACCAAGAGGAAAACTAGTACAGTCCTATAAAATCAGTGGAATTCCCACAGTTTCATCCGAAAGAAGAGAACAGCAACAAGAATAAGTGATACAAGGGTCATCAAATGAGGATGGAAAAGTCAAAAACATAAAGTGAAACGAGAATAAGTGCTCAGCCGAATGGAAGACGATGTGCATACCTGAAGTAAGCTGGGTAGTAATCCAGCATACAGAGCAGGAATCCCTCCTTGCTCAACTATTTTCACAAATGTTTGAAATGTGCTCAGTTTTGTCAACTGAACTTGCATCTGCATCCGTCTCCTGAGCACTTCAAACGGGTATGTAGCAACTTCAGCACAAGCACCAGAAATTGCTCCATACAACAGGGTTCGTAGAGGACCCAGTTCCAGTTGACCGAAGGCAGTTAATTCTTGCCCTTGCTCCTTCATCTTAAGGGTCCTTTGTTTCCCTTCAGGCGAACGGAGATATGCTGATTTAAGTATATCGTATACCCCATAGAATACTGCACTGGAAGGTGCGATACTCATGATGGAAGGTAGCAAGCCCTTATACAGGGAAAAAAATCCTTCCGTTCTGATCATATGGTGGAACGCTCCAACGACTCCACCCAACTGTTCCCCGCCATGTGCAACTATTCTGGTTCGAATCTAATGAAATGAAGATCAGCACAAGCTTGCAGATATAACGCATCAATCAATCGGCAAAAAATGAATTCTTGCGAGTTAAACAATGAAATCATTTTATTCATGCGGATTGAAATGATGCTGATAACATAGTACTCGTATTATTCATCACAGCATCAGAAACTAGTAACAACAACACAACAACTGAACAACATTACCGCAATGCCTAAACAGCTCCCACAAAATTGCGAGATAAGAGGGGGGTCCATAGGATAAGGGAGGTCAAATGTAGACAGCCTTAACCTAGTGTGAACAATACGAGAGGCTGTTTTCGAATGACCCAAGATGAAAATTGCGTCAATAATTAAATTGAATGATTAGTAGTAAAAAAAAAAAAAATTAATAAATAAATAAATAAAAGAAAAAAGAAAAAGTGCAACCATTTTAGAGAGCCATTTTACTTTATTCTGAATAACATGGGTGGACAAGAGCTTCAGAAACTAGCACAATAAAAGCAAATTATCTACACTCCATCGACTTGAAAAATAATGCATCTTAGTCCAAGAGAACTGTAAAAAGCTGATATGCATTGTCGATTTGTTATCACTTAGAAGATATCTCTTCCAAAGCAATTGACTTCTACACTATGGTTGTAGTAGACATAACCAACATATTTTTATTTTTTTTTTTCTAAAATTTGCTAAAGTTCTGTAGCTAAGGTACAATTTGTCACATACCGTGTCTAACGGCAAACACAGAACAGTAGCCGTGATGCCAGCAGCAGCTCCCGCTACGAACCTTTCAGCATTTGATGTTCCGTCCATAAGACGTAATTTGCAAAGTTGCTTTCTATAAGTATCATAAGCACAAAAGTTGATTGCTTTAAACGGAGCCGTGCGGAGAATATTGAGGAAGTTCCCCTTCCAAAAGCCCCTTAAACCCTGAGTAACAGCAATTGTCCTAACAAGCTCCAGTATGTTTTTCTGCTCACCACGGACAATATACTCTAGCTTCAGTCTCTCAAGTGGGGCAACAACCGTTCTGAAACAGTTACAATTCACCCATAAACCGACAAAGTCACGACATTGTAAATTTAATAGAAAAATAGGACAGTATTTTATTCTGTTTCTATTTAGTTTCACCAACGAACTATTTGCAAGAAATCATTAACATACTAATCGAGCTGGCATTCATAAATTGGGAACATTATATTGGAAGCCTAAGTCCTTATAGCTGAAATTGGTTGCCTCAACAAGAAAATCACTCAAACATCGACTAATGTCGGTCTTCCGATAAAACCTCAAAATGAGCCACTGACATTGGTTACCATCCAAACAACCATTACATTCACGCAAACAAACTTCCAAAGATATACCGTAGATGCAAATTATGGTGCAGAAATCGGTTGGATTCTACTCGAACAAGCGGATAAGCCACCACGCTATCATTCCTACTTCCTAATTGTAGTTTGAAAAATACACAATTCTCTAACAAGCACCTTAACAGAAAAATGCTGCCCTAAAGCCTAAAGGGATACAGAGTATACGATATTGACATCTTAATTCCGAGGAAGTCTAAAGACGTTATTTAATATAGCTGCCTTCCTGACGATATACTTGATTTCAAGAACTAGCCAAATACTTTTAACAATCCAAAAGTCTTAAACGAGCAATTCTCGACTAAAAGTCGGTACCAAATTGCCACCGCAAGGTCTGAGGAGTCGAATCACTTCAGTGTACACAGTGTAACTACCATCGGTTTTACAGCAAATCTCCTAGTTAGTAACTCAGCATCGTCAAGTACTCAACTCTGTTCATAATGCAGCAGCGCATTTGAATCTTAACATAAATACACCCCGTCAACTTATTTGTCACAGTCTGTCAGGAACCAATTCAACCAAAAGCTTAAGCTGATCAAATCCTGATCAAATCCTGCCGGAGGGTACCATAAAAAAATTGATCATCTTGATCAAATCCTGCCGGAGGGTACCATAATTCATTAGCCCCTCCGGCAAGACAGCGGAAGTTTGTTTTTAGGCCTCAAGAGCGTGAGTCTCTGATACCATAAAGGATTTTACAATAAGAGGATTCATAAATAGGAGTCGATGTTATTAATGTTGTTCCTTAACTTTACATTAGAAGTGTTTATATAGTAGAAGGCTCGATATCTAAAATATTCTTATAATATCAAACTAGAACATATAATATAATCGAATATATAATATTCCCTAATTATAATATGTCGAGATTATATCGATATCTCGACATATCCTAACATGATATCTCGAGATTATTACGATATTGTCGATATCTCGACAATATCTCCAATACAGTCATTCACCAAATCGACTAGATTTGCATAAAAGTCGTGCTTTGCACACATTGCAACAAGTCTCGTGTGAAACCGTCTCACACTCAAATACACTGAGAGTAACCAGCAGCAAAACTAAAATTCAAATACACTAAATCAAATTAACGCTTTTTTGCAAGAATTTTGTGTACATTGCGACCAATTAACAAAACGATTAACCACTGAAGTCGAATTAAAGCCAGAAAAATCAATAAACAAAAACCTAAAATCGAAAACACAGAAAATCAACCATCAATCATTAAATCAACAACATCAATTTACGCACATTTCCAAAATCAAATAGCCGCAAAATAAATAAAATAAAATAAATACCGAGCAAGCATGGCGGCGACAGCGCCGGCCCAAAGGTGCTTAGAGGAGTTATTAATGGCGGCGCCGCGGCCAGGAGAATACGACGTCGTTTTACCCTTAACAGTGAGAGAAGAAAACGGAGAGCCCTTGGAAATTACGAAAATACCCCTGGTGTTGGAAACACGTGAGTTAGAAGAAGAAAGGAGAAGAGGAGAGAAGGTGTGGAGGAGACATGGGGAGAGAATTGGGTCGAGGAATAGTCCACCGTTGGGGGAGTAGGTGATCATTGCGGTGGTTGTCGGTGACGCGCCGCCGTCGGACGGTGGCATTTTGGGTGGTGGAAGTGGCGGGTTTGGGTTTAAGGTGTTGGGGTTGGTGAATGGTGTTGATGCAGTTGATTAAATTAAATCATTTTTAGTTGAAGTGATACATGGACCCATTGGACTGAACAAATGCGCCTCGAATAAAATATGTCTCGTTTCAACTCGACAAATTCTAAAATGAAACCACGGCTAAAAGCGTTTAGCAACACCTCATTTTAATACACGCCTCATTTTTAAGTACTCCATATAATGTTAATGTTAATGTTAATGTTAATATCAACTTTTTATAATATCCAAATATTATCGTTGTAAGATGTATATGCGTAGCAACATAAATGTCATAACATGGGGAATAAACTTGAATGGTAGAAAAATCTAATTGGATTGTTTTATCCCCTTATGAAGTGTGTATAGAAAGAAATTCATTGGGTGTAGGCGTGTAGCCTATCAACATTCGACATAATGATCGAACGTAATTTGTTATGACACGCACACGCTTATCGTGACACATTTTATCACATCATATTTGTAGATGTACATCATAGTAAAATGGTTACACTTCATATAAATTTGATATCAATAATGTATTTAGATTTTAGAAATAGTTTGATGTAGTTTTTGAATTCAATACTACAATTTACCGACAAAAGTGGCTCATGAGTATAAAAGGGAATTTTGTTGGGGCCAAATGTTTCCTCAACTATCTCTACTTTTCTCAGAGAAAATGAAACTCTGTAAAACAAAATATCACTAAAACTTCAGTTTCTCGAACTATGATTCCATTAATATGCTTAAAAGTTACGGTATCTCGGCATGAAGAGCTTTGATCAGCGAAAACCTTGTCGATTACCGGCAGTGCTCGTTTGGTTGTCATGTGGGAATTACCTTTCCTTGGAATTTCAAAATGACGGGAATTGAAATTTCACGTGAATTGAGAAAAAATGTTTGGTTGCAATGGTGGAATTAAATTGATGTGGGAAAGTCTAATTACCTAGGGGGGTCTAGGTAAAGAAATTCCTACATATTGGAGGAATTACTTTCCCATGGGAATTTACAATTCCTATGAATTTGGTAACCAAACAAGTGTTGTTTAATGCAATTCCTAGGATTTTTAAATTCCCATGATTTTGTAAGGCAACCAAACAAGCACTAATACCGCTGGTTAGTCATTGAAATTTCAAGATTAGTTATTGTTGCATTAAACTTGTTTAAATTTCGCGTTGAATTTGTCTAATGTTGATGAAATGTCAGAGAAAACGGTCAAGTGTTTGTAGCTTAAGCTATATCTATATATATAGTGCGCAGTAGAAACTACTCATCACAGAAATTGGTCAAGTCATAAGTGTTTTGTAGCTTAAGTTTGAGTGTGCAGCACAAACATCCAAGTTGTCTCGAAAATCATTTCATTCTTCTACGAGACCCCGTTATATGAGTACGTGTATAGTACAGTTTGTATATACTACGGAGTACGTATGAAATTTTGTGAATTGTATATCGTAGATGGATTTCCCAGGGAATGGTGATTTTACAGTGATTTTTAGCACGAGATGGTGTCGGCATCCAAGATTTCGTAGTTCTTGGCATGACATTCTCTATTCATCAGATAAAGCTAGGTTGACGTGATAATCTTCAGATTTACTCCCTCCATATCATTTTAAATGCAGGTAGCTTTACGAATTACCTATGGATAGGAGATAATATTACAAAGTAGAGTTTCAGATTAATAGTTTACGATGCCAGGAGTCTGTAATGGTGCAGCACACTGATCAAGGGCAATTGGCCACTTCAGAGAACAAGCTAAGAAAGGCAGAAAAGCGCTATATACTATGCTCGACAGTAAACAATCAGAGGTTTCAAAGCATTTGAGGGAGATCTTTCAGAGGAATGATCAGGTCATACGATCATCATATTGCAGCTAATATAGTTGAAATATTATAGAACAGACTATTAAAAACACTATAAAGAAGTACGAGTTCTAAACGCAGGAGATTGTGAACCTTGAGAAAGACAAGGTTGGGTGACTGTTTCACTAGTCGATGATGCGTTGAAGCTCTATTGTTATCTGCTCATGCTGTTTTGTTGTCGGTTATAAACATGACCACGTGAGGCATGATGATCCTTGGGAGGGCAGACAAGACTGTTGTAGAGATGCAAAGAATATATGACCAGAAACTCGACGAGTGCAAAGAAGAATCTAAGCAGCACCTGTCGCACAGTCAAGAAGAGCACAATGTTCTGGTATGTTTTTCTGGAGTTGATGTAAATCTTTTGCTCAGACGCTAATTAAGGTAGAGCGCCAATTCTCTAAGTCCTAAGGCAGCCTATGACAGCAATACACATGATTGAAATCTGTATTCCTAAGTATTCATTGTAATGCCTATCTCACTATCTGTACGATTAACTAAAAGAATTTGTCAGATACTAAAGTAGATTGTCGAACCATGTTTGGAGGCCACGAAACACGGACCCCTTCCCCTCACGTCATACGCCAGCCAAAAGTAGTCGACATGGCGAAGAGACATCAGAAACTTGATATCCAGATAAAAGTATGTCGTGACGGGTTCAAGTATACCCGGGTCTTTCCTTTCTTTTACATCGTAATAATGATCATCGATTTCGTCATCCTTAACGTGAAACAAAAACGTGTCACTATCATTTGCTAGCATCACTGCAATTTAAATCCAATAAAAATAAACAAAAATAAATTAATAAAATGCTACAACAATCGTTAATCTTGTATAAATTATCGAAAAAAAAAAAATAGGGAGTCACAGCAACGATACCTTGGAGATTATTGTTCCACGCCGTCCAAAAAACCCTCTCGATTTTCGTCACCCAAATCAAAGTGAAAAACGGTCGTGATTCGACCGACTCAATTACCCTGTCTAAGACGTTATATGGCAAAGGATGCAGATCATATATCCTACATTTATTCTGTGACTTTATTATTATCGAAAACATAAGAACCTCGAGTTGTACAAATTCACAATGTCGAAATTCCGTCAACATAGAGTTCAAATCAACCAAAACATAATATAATAGAGATAAAACATGTGCGTATTAATTCATTTTTGTCAGATCAACCAAAACCTAGTATCCCCAACAATTAATTGAAATAATTTGTCAGATGTTAAAGTAGATTGTCGAACCATGTTTGGAGGCCACGAAATAGGGACGCCTTCCCCTCACGTCATAAACGAGCCAAAAGTAGTCGATATGGCGGAGTGCTTTCAGAAACTTGATATCTAAATCAAAGAAAGTCGTGACGGGTTCCAATATACTCGTATCTTTCTTATCCTTGCCTTCGTAGTAATGATCGTCGATTTCCTCATTCGTGACGTGAAACAAAAATGTGTCACTGTCATTTATCAACATCACTGTAATTTAAATCCAATAAAATAACAACAATAAATTAATAAAATGCTACCAACAGTAGTTAATCTTTCTCAAAGAAGATAGGGAAATATGCACAACAACGATACCTTGGAGACTGTTATTCCATGTCGTCCAAAAAACCCGCTCGATTCTTGTTACCCGATCAAAGTGAAACATGGTCGTGTTTTGATCGACTCAATTATCGTTCCTAAGACATTATACAACAAAGGATGAACATCATAAATCCTACAATTATTTCGCGACTTGATTATTATCGAAAAATTAAGCAACTCGAGTTGTACAAAGTCACAATTTTGAAATTCCGTCAACAACCTACAACAAATTAGAACTTGTGCCACAAATTATGCCACAGAAATTTGTATAATGTGACATATTTTATTTAGCCACAGAAAAAAAAAAATTTCAAATTTAGTTGCCACAAAAACAATTATGCCACAAGGGAAATAATTATGTGGCAAATAATTACTTGTGCCAAAAAAAATAGTTAAATTTGTGGCAAGAAAATTCATGTAGCCACAATCAAGTTATTCATGTGGCAAAAACACATTTGTAGCCACATAACATATGACAAAAACACTTATTTAGCCACAAATTATTTCACATATGTGGCAAAAAGTTGTTAGCATGTTATTGGAAAATGCATAAATTGCAATGGAAGTTCGACATGGAATATATAGATATGTCGTAAAAAAAAATTCGATGTGAATTTTATTTGGAGAATTAACACATTTCAAAAAATAACAGAAAACTTAAAGCAAAACAAGATAGTTATTTACACAAAATTGGGTTTCATAATTGCTTACTAAAATTTTCGAGGAAGTAATTAAAATCTTTTAATAAGAAAGTTAAAATATTTACCATCGAGCTTCTTGTCATAGGCTATCCAAAAGAATAGTCTCACCCTCGCAGCCTCGACAATTAAACGACTTTCTCGAACTCGTACATCACGCACGAAACTTAGCGAACGGTTGACTGGTCTTTGGTCGATATCATACACTTTACACCTGGTTTCCAACCAAACGATTAGCGAAAACTCCATCACCTCCAATTTCACGGTTTTGGTTTCTCGAAATTCGTTGAGAATCGATTTAAAATCATCAATCTTCATTGATGCAGCAATGAAATTCTCCGATTTCGGGGAAAAATCCGCAAAACAATCGTCTCACCCTCGCAGCCTCGCTCGACGATTAAACGACACTCTCGATTTTCTACATCATCCACGAAACGTATCGAACGGTTCACTTCTCTTTCGCCAATATCATACACCTTACACGCGGTTTCCGACCTAACGATTACCGAAAACTTCAACACCTCCAATTTTACGCTTTTGGTTTCTTAAAATTCTTTCAGAATAGATTTGAAATCATCCATGTTCATTGAAGCAGCAATGGAATTATCCGATATCAGTGAAAAATCTTCAAACATTTCTTTACCGATGACGGAAAGAACTCTCGGAAGTGCTCGAAATTTTTCAGTTGTGTAAAAGTAAAAACAGTCTTTGGTAAACACAAACAACACATCACCACCGTAATTTGCACCAAAAATACTAGAGAAAAGTCGAAAAAATGTTGTGGGTAAAACCCCGAAAAAATAGAACACCCAATGAGCCGGTCCTGATATTGAGGCAATAACCATCATAGCTACGAAGCTGGTACATTGCACGAGTTTAACGATAATATTTTTGTGGTGTATTTTTGAGGTTTTTCGTTTTTTATGTTGTTTCCTTATTGTTTTTTATATTTTATGGTGTGCCCCTAAACTTCAAAATTTGTCCATGTTATGACTAAATTATTAGTCACCATTGACTTGGTTGTTTATGTTCCGCAGCTGCTACCTTCGGTACGCACAGGGTAAACCCCTCGAGTTCTAAACTCCCCACAAGATTGCTCTTGGAGGGAATTGAACCTGAGACCCATGAGAATTTCACCCATGTTTTAACCACTAGACCACACCCTTGCGGGTTAATAGAAGTGAAGTTTATGGGTACATTATAGACAAATTTAGAAGTTTAGGGGCACACCATGAAATATAGAAAAGATAAGGTATAATATAAAAAATGGAAAATCTCAAGAGTACACCGTAAAAAAACCCTTATTTTATCGAAATTGATTACATTTTGAAAAGAAACAATAAAGAGAACTTCATAATAAACTATAGGGTTAATTGATAATAAACACCCTATAAGTACACTTTTTTTAAAATTAATACCGTATAAAAATTTCCTTAAAAATTATGACCATAAATGTGACTTTTTTTTAAAAAATTGGTACCCAAATTCTGATTTCGACAAAGTAAATACAATTTTTCGAGGAAATCATTCATATCTCATAAAATTTGATATGAATTACTCAAAAAAGCCTTCATATAACACCATTAACACATTTCTTTCATGATCAAGTGATTGGTAATGTCGATATCTTGAAAAATGTAGTTGTCGTAGAATGAATAAGTTGATTAATTTTGAAGTTTGGTGTCAACTCATATATTTATAGCGTTAAATGAAGAATATTTTGGATAACTAATATCAAACTTTAAGAGAATAGGTAAGATTTCCTCAAAAAATTCTATTACTCGATTGAAATAAGAATTTGGGTACCAATTTTTAAAAAAATGTCTCAATTGTGGTCATAATTTTTAAAGGAAATTTTTATAGGGTGTTAATTTTTAAAAAAGTGTACTTATAGGGTGGTAATTATCAATTAACCCTAAACTATATATTGCTCCTAAGTCCTAATTTATAACTATACCTTTTTTTGTAGGATTAAAAATTGTTTACCTTTTTGTATAATTATTACTTACTCCATTTCATTTATTTATTTACATCTATTTTATTCACATGTATTAATTCACATTTTTTTAGATATTTAGTTACATATAATTATAAATTATTCCGTATAAAAATTTAATATTAATAATGTATTCGGTAGGACGATGGAAACAATATCACACCTAAGTACTCCGTATAAAGCTATCTTTTTATATGATAGCCCCTCTATCCTAAAATAAGTGTCTCATTTTCTACTATTTTAATAGAAAAGGGAATACTTATTTTGAGATGAAAGGAGTAATATATTAAGTGTTGTATTTAAAATTGTACCCATCTTTAAATCAGTAAGTCTCTTGTGAGGTAGATATCAGTGAGACCAGTGTACAAGCTGCAGTTAAAAGCGCAAAAAATGAAACAAATCCATTAATTAAAGTCACTTATAGAAAATCTTTAAAAAAAATTAGTAACAATTAATTATAACTATTATTTAAATGATACAAAAACTATATTATTTAAATGATCATTTATAAAAAATAAATAATTATCTGTTGGCGCCAAATTTCATTTACAGTAAATCAGTAATTGCCTCACTTTTCAATTTCCCAATTTTCCCTGCACTTTTTAGAGAGAGAAAGTTCGACAGAGAAAATTTTAAATCGATTTCACTATTTCTCAATTAGTTTCCGCCATTAATACACAAATTTGAAGTTGTGATAACCTAATTTCAATCGAAAAGCTACAATTTTCGATTTCTCGAACAATAGTACAATCAAAATGCAGAAGCTAGGGTTTCTCGGTATGAAGAGCTTCGATCAGCTCAAATTTTTGACAGGATCTTCTTCAGGAACTGCGAAAACCTTGTCGATTTCCTCGCGATCATCATCCGACGCAATTACTTCAGGAAGTTTCGCCAATCTTAAGCTCACCGCTGGTTCGTCATACAAAATTCGTGATTAATTGCGTTGAATTTGTTTTAATTAGCCTCGAAATTGTTCTGATGTTGATGAATTGTCAGAGAAATTGGTGAAGGAACAAGCGTCTGTGAGAACTGATCTCGATTTAGCGGTAATTTGCCAATAATTATGATTTTCGCGGAAAACGAAGCTGTGATGAACGAATTGATGACTGAATTGTGACGATTTTATTCTGGAATAAAATTCGTAGAATTCGAAGCTGAAGAAGTCATTGGAGCAAATTCACGTGCTAGAAGAGAAGCTTCAAACTGCTTATAACGAGAATGCGAAGCTTAAGGTGAAGCAGAAAGAGGATGAGAAGCTGTGGCAAGGTTTGGAGTCGAAATTCTCTTCGACGAAGACGTTTTGCGATCAGCTCACCGAAACATTGCAGGTTTTGGCTAGTCAAGTTCAAGATGGTGAGTATTTGTTTGCAATTTTGATACTTCTGTAGATTTATGCGTTTTAGTATTATCTGTCACTGAATTTAAGAATGTTTCTACAGCGGAGAAAGATAAGCTCATCATTGAAGATAAGTTGAATGTGAATTCAGCTGCGCTGGATAGCCTGAATGATGAAATGAAGTGTTTGTCGCTTAAGCTAGAGTGCGCAGAAGATACTATCAAAGAACGTAAGTTATTTCACTGAAAAATGTCGAGTTTAATGGCCTTCAACAGTTGAATATGGAAACATTTGACAAAAATTATGATTTATGATGCTTCAGTGTGTGTGTGTGTGTTGGAAGGTACTGATGATAAATTAATCGGTTTTGTCTGAACTAAATATCCAGGTGATGCGGCGCTGAAGGAAGTAACAGAGCAGAAACAGGAGCAAGAGACAGTTTTTCAGCGCCATAAGCTCAAAACTACAGCAATTATGGAGGAAAAAGGTAGTCTAACTTGAATCTGCTATGTATTCCCGTAGAATAATTGTCAAATGATGTGTGGAACGAATTCTCAATGCGATGGCATGCATGTTTGTATTCTTGTGGCACGCTATTTGTGTATTGTATGTATTAGCAGTATAGCTTACGAGTTTATATTTAATCTTTGATCTTCTGCTATAGAGATGCATCTGAAATGAAGCTATCTCATGCATGTTATATGTCTCATTAGTGGAACTGGTTATTTGTGCAACTCTCTAGCCCCATGCTAAACGACCGATGTTGTCTCACAACTGGGATTAATACTTGTTCCCTTGGTAGCATGTTGTGGAATTATGTTAGTAATGCTTACTAAGTACAAACTGATGGATTCCATGGGGTGTTGTTGATATCATAGAGTTTGTTTTTCTTAGCATATAATTCTTTAGTCATCAGACAAAGCATGTACGGGGTGTTTGAACGTTGAAGAAGTTCCTTATTGAAGTACTATATCTATCGTAGTCATTTGTTTGTCTTTCTATATTTGGAATTGACGTAAATTGGTTGTTTTGATGCATATATATCATTTGAGGTGGAATAAGGTTGTTTGGGCCAACGATTTCGGATAATAACTTGAACAAATCATGTCTGTGTGTGTAACAGACATTTTAGGCTCATTTTCCAAAACTGAATGGTCAGCAAATGAGTGAAATAAAGGAAGTTGTAATTTGATCACCAGGCAACTTTTTGTTGGGTCTTTATTCTTTTACATTTCTTAACTTGATGTTATTCAGCCATGAATCACTATTTGTTTCATTAATGGACACACTAGAATTAACCCGAGATTTATCTGATCCGTGATGAATACAGATGCTTTGATTAAAAGCCTCGAGTCAGATATAACTACAACCAGATTGGCTGGTGAGAATTTGAAGAGCAAGTTGGATGATGCAAGCATGGAGCTAAAATTGAAAGAAGAGGACCTTTCTCGTATGAGAGTTTCACTCGAAAACTTAGAGAGACAGAAAACTGATCTACAAACTAGTAATGATGAGTTCACCACAAAATTGGCGTCATCATTGCAAGAGACTCAGAATCTGAAAGAAGTGGTGAATGCTTTCGCTGCAAAATTGACTGAGTTGGATCAGCAAAGTCTGGCGGTTTCAGACAAGATTTCTAAGCTCTGTTCTGTTTACGACTCATGCTCTAATTCAGCAGTGCAAGAGAAAAATCTCATTGTGCAGCGTGCTCAGGAGAAATATGATCAGCTACATCAGCAGCACGTGCACTTAAAGTCGGAGAAGGATGAACTTTGTTTACTTAACCATGGACTGAATGATAAGGTCAATGAACTTCACAATGCCCAGGAGTCTGCTATGGTGCAGCATGCTGAAGCGTGCCGCTTAACTGAAGAGCAGATCAGAAATCTACAGTCTGAAGTTGAAGCTCTTGCTTCTGAGAAGAGTGAAGCAGAAAAATCAGTTGTTGAATTGGAAGCCCAAGTTGCTAATCTCTCAGAGAACTTAGATGTAGCCGCAAATGAGAAGGTCGTAACAGCTTTCTTTACCTGGTTTTATACTGTAACCTAATTTCTGACTTTATCACAGCCTCTCGTTGTCTATCCTCGAACCTACAGAAAGAGTTGCTGCTGAAGTTGTCTGAACTAGAGGTTGAAAAGAAAGAGAACGAAGAGAAGCTCCGTTCTGATTTACAGAAGAAAGAGGAAGAAATTGACGGTTTTCAGAAGGATATTTTGAAGCTCAATCAACAAGTACAATCTCTGGAGACGCAAGTGAAAAAACTTGAAGCGGCATTGGAAGAAAAAGAGCAGCTAATCTTGCAATCCAAGGAGAAAGAGAAGCAACTGGAAGATCAGAAAGCGGAGGTTCTTTAACACAGTCCGATTAACACTACCTATGATAGTTACTATGAAACAGAGATGTGTATAAAATTAATTTTGACGTGTTCTTGCAGATTCATGCACAGTTGGCTGCTTCTGATAACAAGCTGAGAGAAGCTAAGAAGCAGTACGATACTATGCTTGACAGTAAACAGTCCGAGCTTTCAAGGCATTTGAAGGAGATCTCTCAGAGGAATGATCAGGTCATACGATCACTATATTGCGCCTAACTTCAATGAAGCGTTATAGTGCTTTTTATTAACTCGTGTTTCGTTTAAACAGGCTATAAATGACATCAGAAAGAAGTACGAGGTCGAAAAGCAGGAGATTGTTAACCTCGAGAAAGAGAAGGTTGGATGCCTGCTTCATTAGTCAAGGGTGCATTAATGATCTGTTGTTGTCTGCTCATGCTGTTTCGTTGTCACGTGGACATGAGGCATGATGATATGTGTTCATGCCCTTAGGCAGACAAGACCGTTGCAGAGATGCAAAGAATATGTGACCAAAGACTCGATGAATGGAAAGAAGAATCTAAACAGCACCTGTCTCGCATTCAAGAAGAGCACAAGGCTCTGGTATGTTCTCACTGAGTAAATATGGATCTTTTATAAGTTTATAATTCTCGTAATTGTAAGTTCAATTCATAAATCGCTTGCACTTGCTGACACCTAAATGTCAATGATGAGGCAACCATTTCACATCTATTGACAAAAAACCAATTCTCCAACCTCTAAAGCAGCATGTGACTGAAATAAATACGGTTGAAATATGAATTCCTAAATATTTTTTAATGTGTTCTTCGTCTAGATTGAGCGCTTGCAGAAGGAGCACGAAAAGAAAGAATCAGATCTTGTAGCTGAACACCTCGAAGAATTGAAACGCATCCATCGTGAAGCTGAGAACGATCTAAGAGAGGTCGATAGGCTTTACCTTCTAGTCACTCGAGCATTAAGACTTTCATGAAGGACGATTCTTTAGTCTAACCAATAAAAACTTTCAGAAAATGATGACACTTAGGGATGAGCATGAAACTCAGCTACGAGCTTTGAGGTTGAAGCATGAAGATGAATGTCGACAACTTCAACAAGAACTGGATGCTCAGAGATCTAAAGTCAGTATTCTTCATTTCTGTTTTCAGCGGCTAGAATTTTTATGTTTGTTGTGACTGCAATTTCCTTCCTTAATACACAGGAAGAGAGGCAGAGAGCTTTATTGCAGCTACAGTTGAAAGTAATGAGTGATAAACCCCAGGAGGAACAAGAAGTAACTTCGAAGAAGGTTAACTCTTAATCTTAGCTCTTTTTAACACGTGAAGTTGACTGCTAATACCCTGTGATTTCGTAAGTCCTCACCTAACTGTTCATGTTGCTCTGTAATCCGAAGTTTTTAAGTGATTACTCGGAAAATATTTGGAACATATATTTAGATAAATGCTGAAGATAATAACACCATTGTACGGAGTAATTGTTATCTGTGCGATTAGTTGAAAGGATTTGACAGCTATGTTGCTTACCCTTGGACAGGACTTTTCTGTTACGTCAAAAAGGATGAATGCATCGGATGAAATGAAAAGGCCAAATCACACTCAGGTAAAACGTAACCAAATTTGGCAGTGTGAAGCTTATGGAAGTAACTTTTATTTTCCTGCTTTGTATTTAGCTGAAATTTATAGATCTTACGAGTTACCATCTTTATGCTTGACTGCGTTTGGATCCCAGGAAGCGCCTTTCCGAGCTGCAGTTCAGTCTCCAGTGTCAAGCTTGCTGCAAAAAGTAGAGAAAACAAACTCTGGAAACATAATGGAGATATCTAAGCATGGAAGAAAGGTGAGAAACTCCGTATATTTTCAATTTGTCCTACAACAGCAAACATATCATTTCTGAGGCTTTGCTGCTAATAAAGATGGTTTTCACTGAAGTACCGATCTCGTGCCTCACTCTACAACAAAGTTCTCTGATATTTTGCCTTTTATAGTTACAACAAGTAGAGAAGATTTTTTTTTTTTTTGTATTGACTGGCTTATCTATCTGCAACAGGTAACTCACCGTGAGTATGAAGTTGAAACAACTAACGGAGGGACAGTCACCAAGCGTAGAAAAACGAAGAGTACTGTCATGTTTGCGGTATGTACAGAATGCCTGTCAACAACTCAATATATCAGTCCCAAAAGACCAGTATTGCAATACAAAGTCGATCCCATTTATTTAATTTCCATGCTATCTAGGATCCGAAGAAACACAAAAAGGTGACTACACCCAGATCCAACACGCCAAGAAGCTCTACGAAGGTACTGTAAACCAAGAAAGTTATTCAAAACTGTGAGAACTTGTTGCAAGTTGTGACTAAACGATTGTTCAGTTTCGAGTTTCTGACTGCCTCTGACTGACTGACTGGTTCAAAGTTGGACTGTGGTTTGCATGTCTCCGTCTTTCAAAAGCTGATATATTGTGGCACTTGTACTCCTTGTTCAGGGAAGCAGGAAAATGGTGTACAGTCAGCCTACCAACTTAGGGGATTTGTTCTCTGAAGGGTCTTTGAATCCATATGCAGATGGGGATGATCCATATGCTTTCGACTGAAGGTAAAGGATCAACCTGCTAACTCCGTAACTAGTGTTTTATTAGTTAGGGGGTACGATGTGTTAGATATCGAGTGCACTTATGAATTGATATTTGTGACAAGGAATTCTTTGATCCGTTGACAACAATGCGACTTGGGGTTACTGACTAACCCGCTTACAACATTTTTGACAGGCCTCATAGCTATGCGAATTCTTTTTGGTATGGCTGAAGACTTGTAAAAAGCTTCAAGCCTTCGACTAGTTGCAGAGTGCAAAGAGTAGCGCATCAAAATCAACATGCCGATATGCAGCTTTCATCAGTAAGGTCGACAATGTGCAACTTCAAGACGTGAAGATCATTTGGAGTAGATGATGTAGCCATTTTGGACATATCCAACCATAGCCAATCTTTCATCGCGCGAATACCTGACGCTAACTCGGCAGTCTTCTGAAATTATGTCATCTGGCTTCTGATTTCTGTGAAGTTGAGCTAATAACATGACGTATAATAACAGCACTCTTCATTTCTTGATTGTGTAAAGATTGCTTTGACTTCTTCGCCTGTGGTTCTTAGCTTCCAAATTTCCAATGAATAATCCACCCATCTCTCTCAAGGTTTGCGACAAAATTGGTTACTACAAAGTTCGGTTACTACGGCGAAAACAAATGACTCGCGCAGACAAGTATGTGTGCTATTGAGTATTTGTTGATTACAGGGACACGATACACGACAGTATATTCATCACTAACACAAATATTGCAAATCGATGAGCTTAATCAAAAATCAAAACTTTGAAAAATACGAAATTTTATAATATAATGCTTCGACTTAGTAATGTAAAAACTAACACATGTCATCTACATCGAAGAAAACACGAAACCAGATGCTTGTATTTAGAATGCGATTAATCGAAACAAAATCGTGTAATTTCCGAAGTTCAATCATTCACAAGGCCACAAGGGTTAACTACTTAACCTTCACAAAGAATACTACAACTTCAGAACTCAAATTACAATCAAAATATCAAATACTGTAATCGAAAACTCAGAGAAGATTTTTCATCACAAAAGCTCAGCACAATCTATTTCATAGCAGTATTCCGAAGCATCGTCACACAGTGAATCTTCAAACAACCTCCATGACGATCAAAAGAATCAACATCGACAGAGAAATCATCGAAACAAAGATCACCGAAAACTGGATCAAATTACACGCCACAAGTTTCCTCTTCATGAAACGCTCCTTCACAAGCTCCATCTTCATCTCCTCAATCGCTTTCTTCCTCGCCTCCTTCTCCTTCGATCAATTCAATGCACCGTAATCATACAATACACCATAAACTACCTCGAATTATTTGAAAGAAACGATGAATTGAAGAGTGTATTTGTGTACCTGTTGTTCACGGCGATGTCCGAGGGAGTGAAGAAGCATGGCAGCTTTAGCGCATTGGAAAGCTGCGCGAGATTTCGTGTCGTCGTCTTTCTCCATTTTTTCCTTCTTTTTTCTTCTGTTGATATTGAAGATGTTGTTGAATTGAAATGTGAAAGATGATGAGTGCAGAATGCAGAGTTTCAAATGCTTTCAAAAAGCGCGAAAAAAAAGCGAGAAATGGAAAAATAGTTGTTTGGGGGTATTTTAATGGGCCGACCCGTATAACAACAAATTTGAGCAATTTTGTTATTTTTGTTACTCGTATTATATTTTGATAAATATTAACTAAATACGGAGTATAATTGTACGAGTATATTTTTCTGTATATGATACATTGATACGGAGTAATTATTAAAATCTAAGCAGTTAGTACAAAAATTTTATCTGATAGTAAGTTGTAAGTTTAATTTATCCCCGTTATACTGACCTTGTGCCTCCCATTGAAACACAAAAAAAATGATTATTATGAATGTTAAAAATAAATATCCTACTGAACACCAAATAAAAACATCTTCGATTTTCTGAAATATATGAATATATGATGGAGTATACTAACAATTTCAGCTTTATAAGTTTTGTAAAATAAGTTTGCACAAGTCAACCCAATTTCATCATCTAATCAAGCTCATTAATAATTAGTAAAATTAAACTCAAATTAATAGCGTAAATCATGTGTTTAGATAGAGTACAAAGTTTGTTTCTACCGTTTTTTGGATTTAATTTCAATTCAGATCAATTCAATTAAATTCGTTCAGTTCAATTCAAATCAATTTACTTCAATTCCACTTCAAAGAGTGTAAAACAAAGTTAGCAATAATTTTAGTTTTATCACCACTTGCGTTGCTACCAACAACAGTAAACAAATAACGCTCTCCACTTTCCCCACCCTATTCAACGAACATTCTCTGGTATTATTTACTAAATTACAAAATGATTATCATGAATGTTAAAAATAAATATCTTACTGACCACCGGGTAAGGACATCTTCGGTTGTATTTGGTCTTACGTGAAAACATCTAATGAAGTAAATTATAGAGTATACTAACAATTCCAACTTTATAAGTTATGTGTTTAGATAGAGTACAAAACTAAACTCAAATGAACAGCGGAAACCATGTGTTTTAGATAGAGTACAAAGTTTGTTTCTACCGTCTTTTGGACTTAATTTCATTTCAAATAAATTCAATTAAATTCGTTCAGTTCAATTCAAATCAATTTCGCTTAAAAAAAAAATAAATAAATAAAAATTGACAATAATTTTAGTTTTATGACCACTTGCATTGCCGCCAACAGCAATAAACAAATAACTCTCTCCACTTTCCCCACTCTATTCAACGACATTCTCTGGTAATATTATTACTACTAAATTACAAAACCCTAATTTGAATCCCAAATGTCGTCAACTACAAAAATTGGTGGAATTTTCGCCATGGAAATGGTCCAGTTTCTCACTTATATTTACACCTCTTTCCTTTATTTCTTATTATTACAAACTTCATTATTAATTAATTAATTAATTACTCACTCTAATCCCTAAAATTATGAACAACTCTCAAGAAATTCGCTGTGAAATTATTCCTATTCCTGTTTCTTCTCCTTCTAATTCTCCCAAACATGCCCTTTTCTTTCATCGGTTCGTTCTTTTTCTCTGTTTTTTTTTGTTTCGTTTCACTTTCAGTAATTGCTGTTGTTGCTGCTGCTGCTGTTGCTGCTGCTGTTGTTGTTGTTGCTGTTGCTGTTGCTGTTGTTGTTGTTGTTGTTGTTGTTGATGTTGTTGTTGTTGCTGCTTCTGCTGCTGTTGTTGTTGTTGTGGTTGTGGTGTTGTTGTTGTTGTGTTGCTGTTGCTGGGGGTGGTGGTGAATTTGATCATTTGGAGTAATTTTAGAGGCTGATAGTGAAGACATTAGCTTGATTTATGAGTGAAACCGCATAAAAACACGGTATAATATAAGATTATAATCCATTGCTTTTATCAGCTACTTCACTTAATTTGATGAACAAGAGCAAAAACGGCGAGTGAAAGACTGAAAGTGTGATTTTCGATAAGCAGTGATTCTTGCAGAGTTACTTGGTCTTTTTGTTGTCGTAAAACGTATAGCAACTAGGACGACATGAACTCGTTAGAAATTAACTAGTCCCGTGATACATGTGCTCTTTAACATCACCGCTATTTCATCGACACTTCAGTTTGGGAGGCGTGTTGTGTGATTGACCCAACATTACACCTTTACAGTTTAATTTAGGTCCAAAAGTATGGATCTTTTTTATTAATAAAGTAGCCCTGTCTGACGTCTTGGCATTGTGCTGTGATTGACTTGGGTAGAGAAGTCGGAGTAACATAGTTTCACCGTCAGTAGCTTTAGCTAACACATGTCGGGAATCAGCTAGTCAACATTTTTAGGGCGCATTTACTTCCAACTCCCAAGTGCTTGTAAGATCCAAAAGTATGGATTAATTTTCGTGTGTCAGGTTACCATTTTCGCTTTCATTGTACTTTACTTAGCTTGTGTTGACTTTTTTTTGTTTTGTGCTGTTATGGTTGAAGAACATTGATTTTCTGTTCCATTGGATCAATATTATTGTATATCTTCAGGTGAAATCGTGAAGCTAATCTAACTTATTAGCTGAACCAACGCCTTTTATCCCCTTTTTTCAACATTTTAGTGTTTACCATGTTTCCCTTCCCGAAAAATTAGTCAATGTATGCTAAAAGGTTGATTTTCTGTCGCAGGTTTCATGAGAAAGGCACTGAGTTTGCTTGTGGCGGTGTCTCATCTTGGTGTCCCATACATCATTGTAAAGTAGCTGATGTAGAGTGTTTATATTGTATAGAAGATAGGTCACCTAAGAAACAGGGTTATCATCTTTCAAATATGCTTTTTCATGATATCGACAGTCACCCTTACAAATTGGTTTCATGGTTCGATGAGAGGATAGAAGTGGTTTTTCCAAGTTGCAAAAAATGGATTAACAGGGTGGGTTCTTTAGATATTTATGTACCTGTAGCCGATAATTTGGGCTTCAGTTTCAAATTGGGACCCGCAAACCTAAAAAGTTCACCAAATATATTTTATGCAAAGGATGTTATTGCTATTCATCCGAGCATCCAAAGGCTTAATTTATTGCCTCGTCGTCTAATTTCCCCTACTGATTTGAACAAATCTAATAAACTTGGCACATCTAAAAAATGGATTAACAAGGAGTTTGCTAAAGTTGGAGTTTTCAGTGTTCTATCATACAATATATTGTCTGATATCTATTTATATCCAGAAAAGTACTTTTACTGCCCTGAATGGGCACTGAAATGGGAGTACCGCAGGAAAAATTTGCTCCACGAGATACTTCTATATGATGCAGATATCGTGTGTCTTCAAGAGGTAATGTCTTTTAGTGCTTTCATGATCTCTTCATCATCGTGGGCTTGTGGCTTGTTTGTGCGTTTAGCGAAATTTGCAAAAAGTAAACATAATTTCAGAAGTGAAGCCTCTAATGCTTGCTTAGTGTCATACAATCCACTCCACTATTCTTAGTCAATTGTCATCTATTACCAAATCGATTGTTTTTAGTTTGTATAAGGTTCGTACTGGTTCCCTATGCAGGTTCAAAGTGATCACTTTGAGAATTTTTTTGAACCAGAGCTTGCTAAATATGGCTACCTAGCTGTCTACAAGAGAAAAACAAAAGAGGCATGTGCAGTTCTTTTGTTTATATCTTTTCTACAGATTTCATTACTGCAGTTCTCAAAACTTGGGCTCTTTTGTTTGATCATTATACATTACAAAGACTGGAGAAAATAATTTGAGCTCTTTCATAGTTTTGATTACACGAGTTTATTTTTCCCTATTTATTTCGAAGATTTTTGAAAATTCCATTCTTTTTTAACTCAGCGGTTTTTCCTTTCTATATCTTGTTTGGGGACACTTATTGCAGGTGTTTACAGGTAATGGGTATACAATTGATGGATGTGCCACTTTTTTCCGTAGTGACACCTTCAAGAAAGTCATTGCATATGAGGTAATGGACGTCTCTATAAAAGAATTTATGAGGACATATTAGAAATCTCTTACTTATATTTGTGTACAAATGATTGTATTTGTGTAGCTTGAGTTTAGTAAGACTGCATTGTCAGTAATAGGTAAATTGGAGCCAAGTCTGAGGGATCAAGCTAGAGTCCGACTGACCAAGGTTAAGATTTGTGTTCAAACTCGATTGCGCAATAGCATTAATTTGTCATTTCAACCAAGTTGCAGAGTCACTGACAGAGAAGTTTGAAATTCGCAAATGCAGGATAATGTAGCTCTTGTACTCATTTTGGAGATGGTGGATAATGCCAGTATGCATGCTCCACCTTGGTCTAGACTATGTGTGGTACTGTTTGGATTTATATTACTTCTTAGTTGTTTAAAAGCCTTTTTGTTTTTCTTTTCTGGATTTATAGCTTTAAATAAGTGACCGTAGTTCCCGCATCATCTTGAACTTGAGGTAGAACGCTGCTTTTTGATTTAGGCCCATCAATCCACAGTACTGGTCCTGTTTCTTGTTGTCGTAACAGAGTTATTTCCTTGATTGAAGGTTAACACTCACATATTTGCTAGCAAGGGCTCTCCCGATGTAAAGTTGCTCCAGGTACTTTAAGGGTATCTTCTTAGAATATTGATTACGTTGACACAAAGATATATGACTTGTGTTTGTATTTCAAGGTTTCAAATCTTATTAATGAGATTGAGAAGACGGCAATGATCAACCCTGAAATGCCTCTCTGTATATGTGGTGATATTAATTCGATTCCGGGAAGGTGAGACATGAAACTTGAGAACACTATTTAACTTGCACAGCTCTTTAAACATATTGCATTGTGAATACTGGGTTTTTTTTAGTTTGAAGTTGCTCGTTGTTGTCTTGTATGTCAATCGCATGTGCCTTTATTTGTTTATGCAACAAAGGACATTTTACCAGCGGCTAGGTTATCTTAGATAGTTAGATTATTGCATAGCTTGGTGTTGTTATGTTATGTCTATTCCTACTATATTCTCAATTTCGATAGGGTACGCAATTCGGTTTTAACTTTGAACTCGGTGTTGCTATTTCCATTCACACCATGACTCCCACTCCTTGTAATAAACAGTCATAGACAATCATGTCAATCCATATTCTCAAATTTGATTGGTTATTGGAAGCTTAGATTGTGTGCAGCGTTGTTTTAACTCTCAAAATTGAAGTTGTTGTGTCCATTTGCACCATGATTCACACTTCCGTAATAAACAACCATACGATCCACATTCGAATTATAGATGATCCACTTTCTTTCAGCTATATGATAACTGCTATAAATATGTGTTTCTCAAGTTCTTTTTATCATTGCAGTGATCCATATATTCTTTTAGCACAAGGCGAGGTCAACCCCGCATGGGGAGATGAGGCAATCGATCCTTTGGGTATACTCCCACACGTCAAGCTTCGGCATTCAATGAAACTGGTAATTGAAAAAAAATAGATTTATGACTGCTTCCAGACATACTTAAATTAGCAGGAGACTGATGATCAGCTGCTTTAAATATTGACGGGAATACAATACAGGCAAGTGCATATACGGTATATGTGAAGCCAGCCAAAAATATAAAAAGAAAAAGTAAGAAAGTGAAAAAGAGTACAAGAGAGCCTTCATCTACCAGCTTGACTCCTTATTGGCGTAAAACGTTAGATTATATTTTTCACACAGGTATGTTTCCGAATATTGCCTTTGGTTTACATTGCTTTTCCCTTTCAATGTGTATCGTTTTACATGTTTTCCATTTTTCTCTTACATTCAAATAATCTCGTCTAAATCTAAGAGGCTTGTCGAAACTTGACTATAGTGGTTTCTGTGGCAAGGAACCTATGGATCAAATTAAAAAGGCTAACTGTATCTTCTTTTAAAAGCAGATGATTTTGAATTCGTTTGCTCATAAATCATATTCCGTATTGCTTTATGCTGTTACAAATAGGCTGTGACATACCGATCCAATTGACTTGACCCAATAAGGCTGACTCAAGACCCAAGTCTGACTTAAAAAGTGCCCAAACTTGACCCAAAACCTGGAAGTTATCCGCCTCGAAATCTATTGGCCCGACCTGAAACAACTCAACCAAAAATTAATCCGATTCAAATTTGCTCCAAGTGACTTAAAATGACTAATTTGGTATCACTTATTATAAACTAAAATATATATTATCCAAAAATTAACCTACAGTGATCAAACTTGTATAACCTGACCCGGCGTGAAAATGACCCGACCCGAATCCAAAATAACTGCAAACTTGAAACAGGGTGGAGACCCGGAATAGCCCAACCCAAACCAGCCCGATATGTTTCTCTGACCCAAAATGAGTTGATAGATACAGACCCGATCTAGACCCAACCTGATTGACCTATTTGTGAGGTCTAGTTACACATGTCGTTACCCGTCAAAGAAATTACTGATTAAAATTTTATGCTGAGCAAGACCAACTGTAATCTACGCTTATTATCCATTTATCTTGAACAAGAATTGCATCAACACTCACTTTTGTACCGTGTAATGTGTATTGTCTTAGCCATTGTCGTTGTCCCAAAACTTCTTGATGCAATGGCTTTTTACTTATAGATAACCATGGTATTGAAATGCCTGACATGTTAAGTAACATTGTTTTGGGCTGTTGGTACGTTATGTCCAGTTATATAAATAAACCTTTTTAGCTTATGCCAAATGTTGATTTTTATTTTTGAAGCAGTGGATAACTTGGAAGTTAAAGGCCTTTTGGAGCTTCCAGACCTCGAGAGTGTTGGTGGGACACTTCCTTCGCCATTGTGCTCTTCAGACCACATTGCTCTTTTGGTTAAGTTTAAGATTTCAAAACCGTTTCTTGGATGAGAACCCCTCCTTAGCATTTTTCTTCAACCTGCTGCGTAACCGGTATGTATACTTACGCTTTCAGTATTTCGGCATCGTTTAATTTGCAAATAGCGCTTGTGGTAAATGAATACGTATTTAACTGATTGGATCACTTTTATTATTTTTTTATTAGAAAGTTGTTGCTAATTTTATATTTCTGTAATATCTGATTTTTGCAATGTGGTCATTCACAAACAGCCTCTTTATGTTAAACAACGCAAGGCTAAGGCCAAGGCTGCGTGAGGGTAATATGTGCCTGGTGAAATCAAGTGGTTCAACACAAATGTCGTAGCTTTTAGATGAAGAAGAATATGGAAATTATATTGCGTGAGGGGAATATGTGCCTGGTTCGCTCAATTTGGAAAACCTACACATGTTAGTAAGCTGCGCTATCAGTGAGTCATTTTGGATTTGGAGAACATTTAGTCGTCGAGTGATTGAACTGTCAGGAAGTAGCCTCTCTCAGTAGGATTCATACATATATCTCTTCTTACCCCGCGTTTTAGCAGAAGTTGTTGAACCAGTAGTTGTTAATTTAGTGCTGGTAGGTCAAACCAGCAGTTGATAATTGTCAACTTGTTGCTTCTGATCAACTATGTGGCTAGTTGGCTAGTTGCCTAGGTCAAATTTTATTTACTTGTCCAGAATTTTACCATGGAGAGATACTTTGGTGAACTCCTTGAAATGAACTAACAATTCGATAACAGTAATAACATTAGGGTGCCTAGGCTCATTGAGGTGCCAACCAAATCACATTAGGGTGCCTGAGGCGCATGGAATACAAAAGGCGCATGACCCACTAGTACTGAGGCGCACCGGAGGTGCATTACTGTGCATTTTCATAATTTTTTTTCCTAAATTGTTCTATATTACCCTTTTCATCTCTTATCAGTTATCCCAAGTTTTCACTTTCAAATACTGAGTACATAGTACCGCTTTTTTAAACAACAAAGGACACTTGCAGAAATTTTGATCATAAAATATGCATGTTCATTTGAAAAAACAGTGTGCCTCGTGTCCAAAAGGTGCACACGCCTTTGCCTCACGTCTTGCACCTCATCGCCTTTGACCCCCATCGCCTCGGTGCACCTCACACCTTCACAAACTAAGATAACAGTTACGTCTACTTATTCTTGCTACATTTCGTGTACCTTCTCATTGTGTTTGATAAGATATGATAAATCAAGTTCATAATAACGCATTTTGTACCAAGTTTTATCATGATTTATCCCGTTAGAATTAGTATGAGCCTTCACTTTTATTCTTCTTTTGTTATTATCATCTAATACCATAATACGACATAGCAAGATTGTATTAAAATTAGAGAGAAACGGAACACTAACTCATTTAATACCTCCCATCTTAAGATGTGATATTTCTTATAACCTGTCCCCATTTGTGAACATTATCAATCAACATTACCAAATATTATTACATATACCCAATTGTGCCATCGTGTTGCTTCTATAAGTATATACTACGAAGGTACATAAATACAAAAAAATTATAAACCCTCGACCTTTTACTTGATGGTAAGTTCGACGGATAAATGCACGTACATCCAGTCATCAATGACATGGTTTTTTTCGATGATTTATTTATTTATTTATTTATTTTATTTGTTGTGTCGATACTATACGCTACCATTATGTATTGGAGTCATTGAGTAACCAAACTTGACTACTAGGGAAATCTTTTTGTGGATATCCAAATAGTAAATGAACTTCAGTCCTACCTGGCAGTGAACCAGTGAGAACTAGCAATTATGGAACTGTCCTTTTCCCCCCCTCCCTTTACCCTCTTATTTTTTTTGTATTAAATTCAATGTTAGTTTCGTCTCGTTGTTTGTCGCTGCTGTTTTTTCTTTAACTCTCGTGGTTGTACTTAAAACTCCGTGCTGTTACTATTCTGTCAATGCCTCATTGTTAGTCTTATACAAGAAGTAGATTTAAAATATACTCCGTAATGTCCGTAGTGTAAACCAAATCATGCCTTTTTGGATATCATCTAAGGTTAGACATCTTTGGGCTTTGACTTTATAAATCCTTGGTAATGGATGATGTATAAGTTGTTAGGGTTTTAACACATCTAACCATGCTTCGAATGATTTTGATCTTCCCAATCCTGTGGTAGTCACGGGAAAATCTGGAAGAAGCATGAGAAGAAACAAGGATATATCGTGGTGGGGTGTAGAATTGAAGTGAGTGGTAAAGAATGAACGTGAATGGTATAAAGCATTGAGAGTTGTAAGAGCGATGAATGAGTAGTATACCTGTATGAGGGTGCTAGAAGATTCCGTATTTTGGATACCATGATCTGTGGGCATTACGGCAATCAGAAGCAATACCGCTAAGAGTTACTCATCCTTACTCCAACAATTCATTAGGAATACTGAAAGGGTTAACAATATTTGTTTATGATATAGGCATCGATAACGACTGAAGTACATCAAGATTAATCACTTGGTTATTTCTTATTGCCATAGTCATGGGTGAACCAACGAGGCGGTAGATTATCTTGAGATTCTAGGCTAAGTGGATGTGTAAGACCTAAAGCTAAGAGTAAAAGTTCGGTGAGATAGAGGTGCAAAAGAAGTGATTTCACCTTCCGTGTGAGTTGATGGTGTTCACCGTTAGGTACCGTGGTCGTATATATTGTTTACAAAACCGGAGCACATTAGTTGAAGTGAAAGAGTATCTCAGTTTCGATCTGATTAAAGCATATTCCATAGATTAAAGAAACTACTCTACTGACTACTGTGATATTTGGTAGTTAAGCCAAAAGTGAAAGATGTGGTTGTTGAGGATAATTAAGTCGGAACCGATTCAGGTGGCTAGCCGTTGTTTTGTGTCGTCATTTCTTCTCTTGATCTTTATTTGTACGCTACTGCGTATTAATTTTCCATGTGAATGTGAATCTGTATTTAGCTCATTCAAAATTTTGCTTCTTGTCTTTTGTTGTTTCTCCATTTTTGCTCCAACACCTATTTTTTTCACCTATCTTGCTTCCTTTCACTGACAAGTTTTTTTCTCTTTTCGATTCGTGATTTGTTTTGTTTTTTTTACCTCACTTCATAGGTAATGTTCTGAAGCTCTGATAACTCTTACAGTCTTACTCCCTCTTATTTATCTGATTGTTTACGTTTGACTTATTTTGTGAGGGGAAATTTCAGTTAAACGTAAACAATCAGATAAATCATCTCTACTTTATCAGCAATAGTTACACTAGGCGCAATTTATAAACTAGGTCTCTATATCGATCATAGACGACTATACACTAAAAAAGTAGGTACTTTTCCCCGATACGTCAGATTCATGAAGTAGGAATTTAGGAAGTTAAGCCCCATCCTTTCACAATGTTTACTTTCAGAGGAGCATGCAAAGAAGGGACGACCCTGCGTGATCGAGTTTTTAGGTAAGTTTTGGTGAATATACCCATCGAGTGCCTTGAATGTTGGCTAGTTGGGAGTTGGGCCTTATTAATAGTCGTTAGATTACCGTTTACCTTATTTAGAGTAGAAACCATTACGGACGATATGTCCTACACTGCTTGCCTGAATGATCAGAAAGTACCAAAAGACAAGGCCAAATTTAAGGACTTAGGTACCCCATCATCATACATACATACCTTACTTATGATCATTTACTTGAATCACATTTAAGTAAATTAGAACTTTTTTAACCAACTTCTACTTTAGCTAACTCTTAGTACATGATATAGTGCCATATTTACACTTAATTCTCCTTAAATTTCTCGACTCGTGACGATATAACGATCTAATAGAGAGATTTGATGATGACTTAACATGATTATTACCAGGACTCTTAGTTATAAACTTATAATCTCTTAAGTCTTATATAGATTTTTTGGGTTTTTTTTTTTGGGTTTTGGATTTTGCATACCAATTATACTATTTTTTTTAATATCTAGATAACTATTGACATTAAGCTTTAGAAATGGCATGCTAGTAACCCTAGTAAGTTTTTCGTTTTCTTACACAATTTATTGAATTTATTGTCTAGCAAGAGAGGCTAAGTCTAGGCTTGAACAGGTCAGAAGGCGTCTGGTATGGCGGGTGCACGAACTTGCAGTTGGGGCACGTTGGTGACGACTTCTGAAGCATCACCAGCATGTGACACCGCACACAAGCCGTCGCCACCATCTCAGCCGCCTGATCATCTTTCGAGCTGTCGGAGAAACTCTTCTTTTCGACTGCGCTGCTCAGGTTTTTGAAAAGATCAGTCGAAGCTCTCGAGGGTGAGGTGCAGAGCTTCTTCGTCGTCATCAGAGTATGTGTTTCTTCTGAACTTTTTGACGCAGAATTACGGTTGAGTGTACCACACGGTAGGTTAAGCTCGAGGTCCAAGCTCATGTAAGTTTCCCGAGGACTCGACGGCTCTGTGCTTTCCCTTGGATCTCTCACTGTTCTTTTCTGTGTTCTTGTGTTGTAAAAGTGTATTTCTCCTGACTTCATGCACAAAGTAGAATTTCGTAGAACCCTATTTTAGCAATTATGTAAAATATAAACTTGAAATGTATCTATGTTGTTTGTACTTGTATATATACATAAATACTGTCTATTTATTTTAGTTCTTAAATCACTTTCGAATAAAATCTTACTCGGTACCTGAATATCGAGACACCTTTGCCACTCAGAAGGCAAAGGTGTCTCGAGATGAAGTTCGATGTCGGAAAATGATTTGGTGACGTTAGCGGTTTTGGGATTCATCCATCCCTTGTGAGGGACAACAACCTCCGCAGCTGCGGTGTCTTCATCATCCCATTTTCTCTTCTTCGAGTTGTTATCGGAATCGAGAATTGTCTTCCTTTGATTACTTAGCTCAAGAAAGGGTGTTTGAAATGAGACCATTTTTTCTTCTGTTGAAAGATTGTGTTTGAAATATCTCTTTCGTTCTTTATATATAGAAAGAAAAATAGAGAGAATTACGGATTTTAGAAGAGGGTGTTGTAATAAGTAGGCAAATAAGTGTAAGGAAGAATGTAATAGGACAAATATAAAGGTGGATTATTCAATGGCCCACCAAAAATGCCAATAAAACATAAACTTATTAAATGAGACTGTTGTATACATACGACGAATAAATTGAACTCGTATCTGAAACATGACTATTATACAATATTTACCGTGA
The DNA here is from genome assembly GCA_023091065.1 of Dianthus caryophyllus. Lineage (NCBI taxonomy): Eukaryota > Viridiplantae > Streptophyta > Magnoliopsida > Caryophyllales > Caryophyllaceae > Dianthus > Dianthus caryophyllus. Next base: position 3,635,557 of record CM041517.1, read on the forward strand.
TTCGATTAAGTAAATCTGTATACTTTTAAAGTTTAAAAATGGTTAGGACCAGCGAAGCGACATTGTTATTGTCAGATTTTGATCATAATTTATCTGTTGTACGCATATAACGATCTTATAAAAGAACAGTTTGCCGAAAAGATCATAAAAGAAAGGCGTGCTAAACCAAGTTGAGAGGTTGAATATTTAGTGCAATTTAGGAGGGGGGAAGATGCAGTCTTAATAACAAGGATGGCGTAGTCCTAACCAACTTCTCGCCTATGTAGTCAATATTTATTATATTATACTCGTATAGTATTTATTATATTATACTCGTATAGTATTTATTATATTATATAGTACTCCGTAGTATTTATTATTTGTTACTATACCAATCTTAATATTAATGTCACTCTCTTCACTAAATTGCACACCTGATCCTGCTGCCCGTGTTATGGTCACTGTTTTCGTCAAATCGATCGACTAATAACGTTTAATTTGTTTATTATGAGGATGATTTTGAAAAATATGTATCATGGATTGATGATTATTTGGAAGGTTACCGACGATTAGGTATGTTATACCCGAGCAATATATGTATATGTGTGATGTACAAATGGTAAAATTAATATCGGAGCAAAATTGAGCTTCGCAGTGAAAAAATGAAAGGGTAGATTGTAGAATCATGGTCGGTCCTAATTTATAATTTTAATTTCTAACTAATCATGTGTAGTCGTTATCAAAATTGATTATTTGTTTAGTTAATCAGTGAGATTGTCGGTTTTATTTTCCCGTAATTAAATCAAATTCATAAAAACAAATATGTACATGATTTTCATGGATTACTATTTGACATGCAACATTTGCTCTATATGCTTATGTTTTAAACTTTTGAACTTTCAATCACTTGTAATGATTCACAATCAACACAACGTTGACAAAAAAGTATTCAATAATAATATTACATATAACAAAATAACAAGAACAAAATTATTAAAGTAATTATTAATTCATCAATAGTTTTGATTTCTACGTATCAAAAATAACAAAATAATAGCTCAACTTTGCGGCTCATCACGTCATTGATCAGTAACAACATTGGACGATGCATGTAAATGGAAGCATGCATGACATATCAACATATGTTACCTCCCTCTATTTTATCCATCTTTAACTACTTTTTGTTGGCTATACATTTTTAAAATGAGTATAAATTAATCGTTTTTAAGTAATATGTATCTTATTAATTGAATTTATAAATCGTACTTGACCTCTTTCTCATAATCTCAGTTAATCTTATACTCTTATAGTATATATATTACAGAGTATGATTTTTGGCATTTCTCAAAATAGAAATATAATACGGAGTACATCTGTTTCTTTTTATTTTGAAAAACTATATACGGAGTACATCATTGTTTTCTTTATGTAAATAGTATATTGCTTGTCTATAAAAGAATAATAGGTGGTGAAAAGTCGATTTTGGATAAAGATATTGCATGATAAATCAATCGAATTACGATGACTGTATAAATTAAACCAACCAACTATTGATACAACAAATGTAAATAAATTACTAAAACAGATAAAATATGATGGTAGATCGAATATACGTAGTATAATCGATTTATCCAAAGATTAATAAATAGATTGTGAGGAAAAAAGTGTAATACGGAGTATAATTAAGAAGAAGTAGAAGTAGAAATAGAAGTAGTAGTAGTAAATGGAGGCGGTGACGTTAGAGGAGTAGAGTCACATTAAATGGAGACCTGTTGTATAGTTGAAGGGATGATTTTCTTCAATTCATATATTCAATGCTCCCCCTTCACGTACTTGTAATATATTTCTCGTATAATATAATATTATATTCCACAAAGTATTTTATGAGAAATAATTATAATCTATCTATATTAACAAAAACCATCCTACACCAATTTTCCCTCCAACTTTTACATATTTTCATCCTTTTTATTTTATTTTATTTTTATCCCTTTTATTTTATTTTATTTCCTTTTTGAAATTATGTCAGTAAGTAAATATCTTCTATAGTTCTATGTAATACGTAGTATATGTTTTTTTTTTTATCTCTTAAACTATCCATTTTTATTTAATGTGTTTTCAATATAACATTTTATCTCTTAAACTAACCATTTTTATTTAATGTGTTTTCAGTATAACATTTTACGCGCACTTTACCATATTATTATAAATGATGAATTTTAAGACAATGTATTGCGATACTTTGATCGGTTTTCACCAAATTATGATATTTTTTTTTTTTTTTAATTATAACTCTATTTATATAAAAAAAATTTAAATGTTCCACTATTCTGATTTTTTTTGTTACAATTTTCAACGTTTCCATCATCTAAATTTTGATAGTTAATTAAAAAAAATCAAAATTGAAACTTTCAAACCTATTAAACGGGTTAATTATAAGACAAATACGGGTTGAATGATTTAAATATTTTCATAATACTTAACTACGTTAAACAAGTCATATACGCGGGCTACATCTTAAATAAATACGTGGACGGGTAAAATACAGTTTGTTGTATTTTGGGTTTGAAAATACATGTTTATTTAGGCAGTATTTATATTATTATTCTTATTTTAATTTAATATTTTCTTTAATTACCAAATATTTCAATTAACTATTAACTTATTTTTATACATCCCGTGCATTTATGCACGGGTATTATACTAGTTAATTTATATTAAATGAAGTATTTCGATGTAACACAGTCTCACAGAAAATCTATAAAAGAAAAAAAATAAAGTTGACAATTTGTAATAAAAGGAATATGATAAACCATTTCATATAAGAATTTATAATATCATTCAATGACTTTTTATTTATTTATAATTCCTTGTCTTTATTTAATATTGCACATATACATATACATATGCTAGGAGTATCAACTTTCATTAATTATTCTTATTTATTACTCCGTATTACTTGCATCTTCCGGAAACTAGTCCCTTTTACAAGTAACCAAGTACTACACTCGTATGTGATTTTATTGTTGTTTGATGTATGTCGTTCTCATTTTCTAGCTAAGACGTTATATGGAATATTTACTCACTTTTCCGTCAAATTATTCAAGCAAATTAAATTTTGATTACTCCATACTAAAGTTTATGAAAACTTTTAATTGTTATAATTGTAATTGCTTAATCGTATTCGAGATTTACTCAAATCTATCTATTTTAATATGAATGATGAATACTCATAAATTCTAATCTCAAATTCTCAATTGTCTTATGATAAGATCATGGAAGGATGACATGCTCGTGTTTTGTTGCTCTATATAAATGTAAGATGATTATTTTTCAAAGGGCAGTAAAGGCTAATTTGTATTAACAAAAGCGATTGATGCTAAAAAAGTTTTCACATTTCTCTAAGACATACGAAATACGAAATACTCTATAACAGTCGGATCATCTATTGTAAAATTAAAAAGAAATATATAATAGTATAATTAATATTGACTACATAGGTGAGAAGTTGGTCTTTTGAAAGTGTGTCAAAACCAAATTTGTACAGTTTTGGCTCAAATCGGACAATAACTTATTAATAGAGTGTGATGGGGGCAGTTCGTACAATTGGTATTAGAGCTAACCAACAGTTCGAGTCCACAATATGAGAGACACTCTCAATGAGACAGGCATGAGATTGCTTGGAAATCTGCGATCCATGGTCTGCACTCGATTTAAGAATTGAAGGTTCTTGAGTTAAGAAGGATGAATTACTGTTAACAATCTAAGTCCAATATCGATAGGACTTCTCAGGACGATCCTAACATGACGTGACCTTGTGCCATAAAAGAAAAATATGGAGTATTGCTTAACTAATATGGTGTCATTTATGATATTATAACATTTTGTAACGATGTAATCCAAGTAAAGAGGTAGGAGTACATATGTCGTAGGTCAATTAAAAGCACTCAAGAAGATAGATGGTAAGCTATCTATAGACACAACAACAATACATTACATCCCCATGACCTATGAAATGAATAAACACACTTTAAATACTCACCATATCATGCATCCTATAAACATTAATTCTTCTCAACACCCTCGCTTTTATTTATTTGCAACTACATTCACCTATCTTCTATTTATTACTACTACGAAGTATTATTCATGCATTCCTCCTCCTCTTCTTTTACGTAGTTTTGTTTTCTTAATGTGTCACATGCATATTGTTCTATTTTTCTACTACCATTTTCACTTTATAATATATATATATATATATATATAGATATATATGTAGATAGTGATGAATCTAATAAGATAATTTTGGAGATCATAGATGGTTATAAATATAAGATACTCCTTACAACATATTGTAGATAACACTAATAAGTAAGGTCGACTTTTTCGAGGTCTGTACAAAATTTTGAAATTGAAACCCTAATTTCATACTTTTAAGGTATAGTTTTATTCTATGATATATACATCAAAAAATAGTCCATGGAATGATTCGTATATAATAAGATAATGATTTTGAATAAGTTGATCGTATATGTTTATTATAAAAATAACATTGAGGCATATATATTAAGCTCTTTTTGAAAAATAAAAAGCCTCAACTATACCTTTGATTCACCATTTTTCTACACTTACTTATTTTTGAGTTACTTAGCCGATGACATCATATATTAAAATTTAGTTAAAAATATATATCTGAATATAATAACTATAATATAATTATAAAAAGTCACGGTAAAATGATATTTATTTAAAAGGTACATCATCTGGTAAGTTGTTCTCAAAACTAAACACTAATCTTATTATTCAAAATGAAAACTAGAAAATAATTAAAAACCCAAAAATTAATTATTCCTTTTTTTATGAGTCATGACTCATAAGTTTATACATAGCTATAACTATGCCTCATACCACCTATGTCTTTTTATTTTTATTTTTATTTATAAATAAATCAAGAATAAATTGTATTGCATGCTACATACTCTATTTTATTTGTGCCTATTCATTCATTTATTGACTTACAATATAGCTACATACGGAGTATAACCGTAATAAGGAAGTAATGATAGTAAACTCATCATTATTTTTTTATTTTTTTTTGAGTGAGCTCATCATTATTATTGGCTTCATTCCAACGTTATGCACACCTCTACGTTTTCAAATCCATTTATTATTGGAAGAAAATGTTGTATGACATAAAATAAAATAAAATAAAAATAAAACCCCACAAATATGACATGAATGTTGTAACTTGTTTGAAAGTCAAAATTATTTTAGATTAATAGATTTTGGCATGATAGAATAATAGAATTTTATAACTGATCTACGATTATAATCCTTAATTAAGATTTAAGAGTATGTAGTAACTATATATGCTTTACAATGTTCATGTATATATACTTATTAATATTATTTTATATACGGAGTATTTCTTTAAAGTTTAATTAATTGTTATTTATTACTCTGTAGTTTTTAAAGTACGTTAGATTATATCTTAAACATAAGTAACATGACTCGAATGAAAGGGTAGGTGATTTATATGAAAGTATCATTTTCACTATGCGTAACCTAATTTTGATTTTTTTTTTTTTTCACGAGCTAATTAAATTATCATACTATTTACTCAATGCGAGAAACCCTAAATAATCAGTGAATTTTTTAAGGTGAAAATTTTCAAACTTTCACCATATATATGGATTGGAAAAGCCTTTCACAAAAACATGTTTTCAACAAAGATAATGCAGAGTACTCTCTACAATATTTCGTAATATCTACCCTAGCTTGTGGCTTCTACTGGATTAGAGAAAAAAGAACAATATTCCGTAATATGAAAATTGGTGAAATTCTTGTTAAAATATTATCCGAAATATCATATAAAATTACATAGGTAAATAACTTTTAAAATGGAGACAGAATAATAAAAAAATGATGACGATAAATTAAATATGTGGAGTAAATATACTCACAATGGATTAATAAAAAAGCTTGTTTGAACGAGGAATGCTCTAAACATAGGTCCACGAGGAGTCGAGGAATGTTAAATAATTAATAGGGATCGTGATTTATTAACACACACATGCTAGCTATTTAGTTCATCATATGAGCCATGCACACACTATTTTATTTTTACAATATCATAAGACTATTTACTTATTTATTCACATTTTTTGTAAGTAAAACTTTTTTTTTTTTTAATAAAATTCTAATTAAATTCATCCCTCACTTATTTGAATACTCTAGTACTACGTACTTGCTAATAAAAATAATCATTTTAGAACAGTTTTATTTTAAAAATGAACGAATCAGAGAACGAGTATGCATATAAATGTTTATCATTAAAAATAAAGGGTCCCTCTAGACATATTTATAGGTTATGTGAAATATTAATCACACTTTATGTGTCCATATAATTAATTGCCTAACTACCAGCCCATGCATGTTTGGTTGATAGCTATCAAATGAAGAAATAGAATTAAATTGATAGTTATTTTCAAAGCAATTAGTATTAGTCTAGTTTTAATTTATAAGGTACCCTTGTACACTTTAAACTTAGTTTCTAGATTGAAATTATAACACAAATCATAAATGTACGTGGAGGTGTGGTTAAGAGATTGAGCCATGAGAACAATATTGATGGAGACTTGTTTACTCCCTCCTACCCACATCTAATGTCCCTTTTTCCCCAAATTCTTACCCATCAAAATGTCCCTTTTGCTTTTCCCCATGAATTTTTTGGATTAAACTAACCCCCACTCACCCAACTATACATTACTTTTTATTATTCTATTCAATTTCATACACCCTCTCTCCTATTTTCTTACCCCTACCCATTACTTTTTCTTATTCTATTCCACTCCATAAATTTCCACCTTTTTCCCAAAAGGGACATTAGAGTTGGGTAGGAGGGAGTATGTAATTTTTGAACCCCGAGTGTCGTCGAAGTCGTTCGAGAGTGATACGGTGTTTAATTTATACAGAATAATAAATTGCAGATCATAATAGTAACTAATTTGAAAATTGATACTTATAACTAAGATAATTAAATCAATATAAGATAGTTTTGTCCGCATAATTTAAATCTATTTATATACTCCCTCTATTTCTTTTTGTTCTTCCCATTTCAATATGGAACAAATATTAAGGTGGAGAGGTTGTGTGGGTGAGATTAAAGTAGAAAAATAATAAAGTAAATTGTGTGGATGAGATTGGTTAAAAGTTGACAAAAATAGAAATGGGAAGAAGATAGTGGAATTTCCTTTTTGGGAAAGTGGGAAGAAGATAGTGGAATGGAGGGAGTACATCGCAACATGTAAACTCAAATAAACATGATGACTGCCCTAAAATCTCAAACCCTAAACTTTGAGCCCCTAAATTCGAGACAATAAAATCTTAAATTGATAACCCTAAAATCGAACCTAAACTTTGAATTCCAATTATTAAAACTATAAACCAAAAACCCCAAAACAATCACAACTATATCTAATATGAGATCGAACGATTTATTAGCTTGTATGAATAAATTCAATTGTACATAGAACGTCCTGTAAAATTTACTTTATGCATATGTTATTATGCCAAATTGATGTCAAATAATTTGCAACTAATTACATATTTAAACATCTAAACAAGTAGTTGATCATTTATAACGCCGTTATAAACATCTCAAAATATATTTCGAAATTGAAAGGGCCTAAAAATGGAGACTAATAATAATAATAATAATAATAATAATAATAATAATAATAATAATAATAAATGAAGATTGATGAGAAAAGAGAGTTAAGTAGGAGAGAGTGTACCTGCCTTCATTAAGTGCTGATCTTCTTGAATTCACTTAAATGCTGAATTTAAGGATGAGCATTTAAACGCCTCGCTTACTACAACTACATCATAAGTACATTCATTCATACTTGTTTTACTATTATTACGTTTTCATCAATCGGTATTTCTAATATCTGTTCATCGGATACATATACGTCACGAACAGTATAAGTTAAAGATTATTTAAACATCAACTAACCTATCGATAATCGACTATATTATATAGATTACAATCTTAGTGAAAATTTAATCAACTATATACTTGGCGCCGACATTTATAATCATTTCTACCAAATATCTTTATTCTAACAGACTAATTCTAAAGTGAAATTGTAAGATTGTTGATTGAATTGTGTGTTGAACAATTACAATATACGAGACTATATATAGTACTCATTCGATATCTAAGAATCAGCAAATATAGGAAATTATAAATATTATTTCATAACCTAATATATTATTTGATCATACATATAATATCGATATAATATAATATATCGTGATATCTCCCAGGCAGACAAGTGCAACTATATTTGCGATTGTAACTCTTAATGAATCTCTTTATCTTTGTCACTCTCACCACCGGTATTTGTTAAATGCTCTCAACCTTTCTTCTACTTCTTTCTCTTCATTTATTTCCTCTTCGTTTTTTTTTCGCCAAAAATATATTGTAATTTTATTTATTAAATACCATGCATTAATCTAGCTATATAGTATAGTACTCTGTAATACATGTAATAATAAAAATGGTTTTTATTTTTTTTTAAAGTGTCATAAAAGCACCTCCTAAACATAAAACATCTATAAATGAATTATTCTTAATATAATTTTACCATATATAGAGAAATTCTGTCCACCATAAATTCCTTTATACAATCCTAGGACGCACGGTAAGGTGCATTTTTTAAATTGTACTCCGTATATATGAATTAACTAATTCAGAAAATTGATGTATGAATGAATGTTCAAATTAAATACTATCTGATTTATTAACATAAACTAGATGAATATAAAACAAACTTTTATGTCCTTAGACGCGATAAATCATTTAAATGATGAAAGTAAATGATCACATGCATGTTATCTTTATATTACGACTAACAAAGAGAATAAAGGAATAATATTAATAATAAATTGTGACTAGGTAATCAATTTAAATTTTCAATTTACGACGTAGTTATTTATATTAGTTTGTAAGTATTACATTTAACTACGTCTTTAATACGAGTTACATGCATGATGCATGCATGGCTGATAAATCCTCGTCGATAGTGGACTTTTACGTTAGAGCTTTATCTTTCATGCATGTACGAAGTACTCCGTAACATTTTATTAAAACTTGCATGTAAGTTGCATCCCATGCATGGTCGATTCTAATTATATTAATAACGTGCGGCGGTAAGTAAGTCTGAAATTTTAAAAGTATTTTAATGGCATAAATTTAATTGTGTATATATATAGTAACGTACGAGTATGCTTAAACACAATTTTTTATGGCTCGAGTTTGACATGATATTTAGTCATAGATAAATTTTATCTGTCTTAATCTATATATAGTCGAAAAGAAAATTGTTTATCAAATTATTTCATACAACTATATCATTAAATTTAAAATGTTACGCAATATAGTACGAAGTACTCTGTAATATTGTACGGAGTATATAAGGGACAACTAATACTTTTTATTAAAGTTTACATATAACCGTAAATGCTAGCTTTAATTTAATTTGCTATTACTAAAGGGGTGGGCCGTGGGAGCCCAGATTATATATCGTCTGCCCACTAATTTCTTGTAAATATTCTTATTTTGATTTTAATAAAAGATCGATAATGACATATTGTTATTATTAACGACTAATCAGTGCTATCACTAGTTTGATCAATTTGAAAGTGAGATTAATTTCCTACGAGTAGTATTTAGTATGGAGTACTTAATACTTAGTATCATCTGTACACCTGGTAACTTGTTGTTCTAGATTAACCAGAACTCGTAACACTACGAACATGGAATGAATGAAGTTGAGTTTAAATTTATGTGAGCTAGAGATCTTTAACAGCCATTTGTGATCTTATACGACTCGAATCCAAACTACACCGGATGATATACATACAACAACAACAAAATATCATTTGTGAATAACGCGCTAAAAACGAAAAACACGACAAAGTAATACTCCATGTAATTTTAAAATTTTCAAAGCGGGCGAGAACATAAAAAATTGTTAGTATATAATAGTACTTGGTACGTATAATGACAATTAATTTGGAACCCAAGATATCACCTACTAAAAGGCCAAGAAAATCAAAGCAAAAATAAATGGGAAATGTTGCCAAAATTAGATGGTTTGGTGAAATGCTATTAATAGCACTAGATGCATAAATTAGGCAGGGTTGTTTGTTTATATATTCATCTTTACGTACGATTCACACTTTACTAATTTTTCATATTTTCGTATAAACTTTAATTTTGTGATAGTGTACTATTTATTTTTTAATCAAATCATTAATTCCAAATTGATGTCATTCACGTGTGGCATGGATTCATTTTTTCGTTATTTAAGAAATAATTTAACCTATAATCATCCTATTAGTTTATGATAAAATCTTTCTTTATATTTGACCTGTGTTCAGCTCAGTTCAAGAAAAAGAAAATACTCAGTATAGGAATTAGTAAACTGACATTAAAGTGTTTCAGTATTGACAATAATAAAAGGAGTTATAACCGTATGCTTATTAAAGTATTCATTATTTCCCCCAAATACATCACATGTGGTCGATGTGGGTTATACACTTATACCAAGGGATTCTCCACACAACTTATTTTTCATATATAGATTGTGTAAAATTTATGAGAGTTTTTTTTTTTTTTTTTTAAATTTTCTTTCTTTCACAAGCTTTATGAATTTTAACATGGAGTACGGAGTATACGATATTGCCAATGCATATTATAAAATGTGAGAAATTAATTTTTTTTTTTCTCAGTTAACTTAAGAACAGCTTAAGATTTTTCAAACCTTTACAACAGAATGCAAATGATAGTTAAAAATTTAAAAAGATAACGACAACAATCCGACGTATAAAAATCTTTCGCTGCTCAAGATCTATAATTTTGGCGTCTATAACTTTACTTTAAAAACTCCACCGATAAATATAGTAAGAGTACTTCATAGGTGATCTTATTGAAGACATGAAAGTAAGTAGGTACGTACACATAAATTACTCGTAAAAATGTACCATGCGAAATAACTACAAAAATCTACCGAAAAATCAATTAATACAAAAAAAAGTACAGAGAATAAATAAATTGGTGCTTAAATAATCAAATTTGAAGTCTACATTAAATGTGGTTTTCAGCAAGTTCAGTCTACTCACTTAATTGCTTTCTCTCTTTGCTTCTAATGTTTGGTGTATAGCTCTCGATCTATTGTGTAGGTTTCTGTTGAAAAAACTCCTGAAATTTAAATTAAATCTCAATCCATTTTATTGAATTAATTATTTACTTTTCTATTACCCGATAAACTTTTTGTGTGTGATATGAGACTTAAGGACAGTTAAAGAAAAATTCAAAACACCTTCGTCTTAACTACATTATACGTAGTAGAGTTAAGACATGTTGACTGTTAAGATCGATAAAATTAAAGAGAGTTGATTGTTGAGTGCTTTACAAACCAAAGGCTGCTCTCTATCCTCCAATCGACAATTTTGTTTCAGAGTAAAATCTCATTTGGTTTATAAAGTGTTCTCTCGTCTCTCAGGTACCGCAGGTATGCGATTCTAACATAGCGAACAATTTGTTAAAAAAAAAAAAAAAAAAAAAAAAAAGAAAAGAAAAAAGATTAAACAATTCTACATACAATCAACTTACTCCGTATAACATACTCGTTAGTACGGAGTCCATAAGGCATTAGCGCAACAAACACATTTACATTGATTAAGATATCATTGTTAATAAAACTGTAAGCCGTAGTTCCGGTTTGGAAACATATATGACTCCACGATTAGAGTTACATAACCTGGTAAAATTGGCCTGACCCAAAGACCATATCCAAGTAACTCGGCCTAAATCCGACAAAACACTCGAATTTAAGACCCGAATTTAACTTGATACCCGAATTTACCTGAACAACTATAACTCGACCTGAATGTCTGCAGTAAAAAGATTACTATCAATGGATAGCTCGATATTAGAAGACCTGATAATGACCCGAACCTGAAACAGTCCAACCTGACCCAAATTAAATCCAAAGATAGCAAACTCGAAATTCACCAGACCCAAATTAGCCCAATCCCAACTCGAACTAGTTGACCCGTTTACTAGGTCTATTATTTTACTCCATTCGCAGGTTAAAATAATCATACAAAATAATTTATTACTACCTCCGTTCCACAATAATAGTCCCATTTAACTTTTCGAAAGTCAAAGTTTAATAACTTTGACCATATATAACATAAAATCTACACAAAATTTTTATATGATAATAAGATATTTATATTCGTTATTAAATTATCTTTCATAATATTTTATTTTCAATGAAAAATATTTGCATATAAGCGATGAAAAATATGGTTGAAGAGGCGCGTTGAAGACCGCATATAAAAGTCAGCGGAATTTATCGTTGTGGCAAGAGAGACTTTAAATATGCTTCGAGATAACTGGGCTGGGCCCAAAATGATTCGTAATTTAGTGATGCTAAGGCTGACCTAAACAAGAGTAATGGGCTTATTTTTGGGCTTGGCCCATTTTGTCATGTTAATACTCACAAATAAGGGTGGGCTATGAAGGCCCACTTTAGCCTCAAATCTAATCGACTTGAATGAACAAATTTCCAATCTAAAATTGAATTTCCAAAACTCAAACTTCAATTTTATCCTGAATTATTTTTGATCCAGATTCAAAGTAAATGAAACTTTATACGGAGTATTGCTTTCATATGATACAATATTAGACCGATAAAGTCTATTAAAACCGCTAGCTTAACCTACATCATTACGTGTGATAGTCAAATAGGTATGATTAACTAACAAAAAATATTTGTAACGAAAAAGTATATATATATATATTTAAAGAAATTGCATGAGAGATTTTATGACAAATTTATCGAGAACATTTTCTATGAAGAGTTGTACTAAATACGAAAATAAAATTAAAAACATAACTAAAATGAAATAGATAAGCCTAGTTATGAATTAAAAAAATTAAATCTTGGTCCTAGCCTCCTAGGTGAGAAAAAGTACCTCAACTACCATTATGATTTTATCATTAAGGTTTACTCCCTCTAATTCACCTTTTTGTTAACATTTACTTGTAAATCAAATTTTTAGGTGAGAGGAATTTTGTATTATAATTACCAAAATACCCCTATGTTGAGATTTGTGATGAGATAAGAGTAAAAATTACTTCTTTTTTAGTATAAAAGTAAAAACCAAAATAGAAATGTTAACAATTGGATGAATCATTCTAAAAATAAAAATGTTAACAAAATGATGGATCAAAGGGAATACCATATATCTATGTACACTACTACACTACCTCATAATGCAATAGAGCCCAAAAAATTAAGTGTTTCGTTGCACATGTTAAGGGCCTAATATATACAGAGTATTTATTACACTCCTTTCATCTTTTCCAATTAGCTCAATGAGCTTACTTTTTCTCTCACAAGTAACACCTAAACCACATTAGCCTCTAGTCTCTCTACTTGTAGGTAGGTAACTTTTTAATCAAAAATATAACGTAAAATATATTATGACGACAAATATCAATATTAATTACTTATACTTTTTAAATTATTTACGTTCATAATTTTGAAAATTTTGAATTGTAAAATATCTAACGGAATGAACAAATTGATATAATGCAGCAAGTAGCTAGGTAAATAAATCAATAATACCTCTTACTCTAGATGATCAATGTAATTTTATTATCTCATGTAAAAAATCATACGGAGTACTTTTGCGAAAATATACTTCCTCCATTCCATTTGATTCTATACATATTTCTTTTTCGGAAATTCCAATCAATTCTATACATTTCTATTTTAGTCTCTACTTTATTAAACTAAAAGACCAATATACCCTTCACTAATACCCACTCAACCCACTTGCAAAAAATAAAGTAGGGGTATTTAAGTAATTCCATTATCTACCCCACTTGATTTTCTTCTACCTTAATTACCGTGTTTTGGTTAAACGTATAGAATCAAACGGAATGGAGGAAGTATTATTTTCGCTACGAGTATAACTTATGTACTCTCTCCGTCCCGGTCATTTGTTTACACTTTCTATTTTGGGAGTTACGAGTCATTTGTTTACACTTTCTATAAATGGTCATGGGGAACCCATGTGGGAGGTGGACCCCTACTCCCTTAACCAATTACATTTCATAATTCTAAGTAAGCGGGACCCCCTTTGTACTTATATTATTATTTTATTAGTTTTTTCTCTACCTCTCTCCTCACATCGATAAATGTGTATAAAGTAAACGTAAACAGATCACCGAGACGGAAGAAGTACAAACAATTTTATACAACAATTTATTGAGATATTATGATTGGTTGTGGAGGTGAAGAAACATATGAAGGAGAAGGAGCATGGAGAGAAGGAAGCCACCAAAAAATGAGACATTTAAACCCCACAAAAGAACACAAAGGACGTCCTCTTTCTTCTTCTTCTACTTCTTCTTCTATTCTTCTTACTATACGAGTATTATATTAATTCAATCATTTGACACGGATTTTATTCTTCGTCTTTATTCCTCCGAGGTTATTTATTATCCCACTACTCCTTTTTCATATGTCCACCAATACTACTCCTCCCTTGTACTTCTATCATGTCTTTTTGTTATCTACACTATTTAACCCATTTCTCATTATATAATAAATGCCAAACCGAAAATTACAATAGGTCTCTTGTTAGAACGTCTTATATTATAAATTATGTCCACCTTCCAATCTCTCTCCTCAGACTCTCTCTCTCTTAAAAACAAAAAACCCAAAAACCAACCCTACATTGCTGTGAAGCCACCGCCGCCGTCGCCCTCCACCACCTCCTCCTCTGCTGTTCTATACTTCAACACCTCCCGCCGGAGATGCGGTAGGCCGTTAGCCCATCTCCGGCGGGCCACCATCGAAGCTCTTTCACCCTCCTGTCTGTGGTCTTGGTTTGCATGCAACTCTTTCGGAGCGCCGATCGTGGTCCCCGCCATCGACCACTGACCCGATCTCTGCCCGCCGTCCCTGTTCAGTTGCTTTTGGTCAGCATATCCTTTCACCCTCTCGTCCTTGGTCTCTCGTCCCCTTCCCTTTCCCGGCGTTCCTACCGTCGCCGGCGTGATTGTTCCGGCGTTTTTCTGGTTGTAAGGCTGGTGGAGGTGTTCCCCTTCCCCTCGCCCCCCTCCCCCACCTCCACTAGCCCGACCTCGGGTGTGGGCCTTTAGGTTTTGGTTTGATGGGTCTGAATCTGACATGGTGTTCCCCTTCCCCTCGCCCCCCTCCCCCACCTGTCTGATTCATAGGTCCCTAGGTGTTCGTAGTTGTTGTCGGGTCTGTCGTGGTTGGGGTTTGCTTTGGTTCTTGGTGGCTCGTTTGGGTCTTGGGATGCTTTCTTTAGGCCTGTGTTTAATCGGGCTACGGTTAAGAGTCGTAGAGATTAGATGTGTTGGGTTCCTTTGGTTTGAAGGGTTACTCACGATGGTGGCGTTTCTTTCCCTCTTGTTGAACATGCACGCATGGGTGTGGTGTGAGCTTTCTTTGGGTGTTGGGGTTATAGTTTAGGTCGGACTGGTTGTGGTGGTTAAGGTCGATCCGGTTGCGGTGGTTTGTTTTTTAATTTAATGCATCCTACTCAACTTCATGGTCAGCCTAATATAATAAAAAGCACTATAATAATAATAATAATAATAATAATAATAATAATAATAAGCAAGCACAAGGCTTTATTGATCTGTAAGTGTTCGGTTTTGGTATGTTTCGGTCTTGGAAAGCTTTCCATGACGATTGTGGCCAGAAGTTTGGTTGAGGAGCATTGTTCTCTACGGTTTATTTGGTTGCTATTCTTCTCGGTATGCAGTTCTTTTGGGTGTTGGGTTAGATCATCAAGATGTAGGAGTTTATACTCCACCGGAGGCGAACTTTGTTTTGCATTCCACCTAAAATTTCTACGCTTCATTAGCGTAAGTATATCTTGTTCTGGTCCCTCGCTAGCCCAGAAGTTAAGAAGACCTCTAGAAGACATCAGTGACGCTTATACGGTTGGCGACAAGGCTCGAGGCCAAGTTTTCGTACTCCACCTACCTATTTTGGCTACCGACTGCAGATTAAAATTTGTAGTAGAAGTTATTATTATATATGATCTTGTTTGTTGTTTATGTTGTATTTGTATCGTAATTGTAACACCCGACGTTAACGGTTGGGAGCAGTTATTGTAATACAAATATTTCACTATTGCCAAAAAAAAAAAAAAAAAAAAAAAAAAAAAAAAAATTATGTCCGATGAAAAAAAAGACTTAAATATAAAAGCAAGTGTAAAACATAACCTTAAGTTAACAATAATATTAATTGGGTCATTACCATTTAGACATGACTTTTATAGTATAAGATCACCTTATACAACAAATTCTGAAAAAAAAAAAAAAAAACAAATTATTATTGAAATTTTTTATCATGCTCTCTAATTAAATGTAGAGAGTATATGATACCAACCCACAAACGTAATTAATTTTCAAAACTAATGCGATCAAGTTAACATACAAAAAAAAAAAAAAAGTTTCTTGGAGAAGAATAACCTTTTCAGTGACCGTTGACTAGTCTCATACGGGAATAATTTTACAAAATTGAAATATGGAGTACTATTTAGGGACAATATCTAATTATTTGTATTTCGTTAACAAATTATTATAAAAGTTAGTTTGAAATAACATAAAATTATACGCCGTATAATTTAACATTATACCAGAACAATAGAACACATCATACGAGGTATTTTAAAAGATTAACATTAAGCCACTGAATATAAGAAAAACAATATATTTAAACGTCCGTGGTATTAAAACGCAACAACAGCGTAAACAACAACAAAATATACAAATTTGCAATCCCTTGTTTGACATAGCCAAAAATAGAGACACTCCTCTACGCTCGATCGAACTTTACACGACAAAAGTCGACCGACACGAAAAATAACAAAAACCGAAGTAGGGTCAGATTCTAGCAAGGAATCTGAAGACGATACCGAGCAATGTATGATCACAGTGGTTATTAGTGAGCAAAACAAAGAAACAACAAGCAAACAACAGTACAATCTCCCTAAAAACAACACAAGTGTAAGAAGAGACAACATACAAAAACTCCGGGATTTTCATTCACTTTCTGACCAAACCTCGCGTGAATATCTTCTTGCAGTATGGATTTGTGCGTAGTGTCGAGTGTGGCCGCACTGCTGCTACTAGCGATTCGTTCAAGCCCCCCTGCCACAGAAATCATACGTACAATGTCGTCTAAGCACACGTGTAAAACCATCTCATTTGAGAACGAGTTAAAAACAAACAAATAAGGCCGAAAAATCGGAAAAAAA
Source organism: Dianthus caryophyllus (assembly GCA_023091065.1). NCBI lineage: Eukaryota > Viridiplantae > Streptophyta > Magnoliopsida > Caryophyllales > Caryophyllaceae > Dianthus > Dianthus caryophyllus. The sequence continues at coordinate 3,652,924 of CM041517.1, forward strand.
AGGGGGCTAAATGATCAACAGATTTCAGTGCCTTGGTACACAAGGTGAACACATTAATGTCACGTCTTAATCAAGACAATATTGGAGTCACAACCCAAAAGAGAGCTTTTTTTTTACTTTACCTATGCGACCTTTTTTACTAGTCAAACTATGTCAATATCGACCAAAATTTACGAAGCATATCACAAACCAAATTAATAACCGTATCAATTTCAATGATGTAGTTCAATATTGGTCGGCTTATAAGAAATAATACGATTACTTAAAAGGTACTGTATAACGTAAAACATAGGGTATTACACTAACATAGTGGTACGTAGTGTCGTTAAGACTAATGAGTATGATTTCAAATATCAGTCACGTTGTGAGCGAGATTCACGTGCATTTTGAGGGATCATTGACACTTGACAACCCATTTATAGGGCAAGGACTGAGGCGAGGCCACCACGAATCCACGAGACCACGACCCATTATTAAGATATCAATTTTAAATGAAAATTAATAGCATGCATATGAAACTTCACATTGAAAACTTAGCATTCTAGATACTTTTATAACAAAACATCTCAACAATGCAAGGACGTCAAATTCGTGTTATTATATCACCACGCTGTATAGAACAAGTGTACAAAGGTACGATTACGGTGTAAAATTTACTCCGGAAGTGGTAACATATAAGAAGAGAGCGTAAAAATGAAGATGGCAAACAGACCTTGGTGACTTCGAGAGCAGATTGAATCACATAGTTAGCAAAAGGGTCTTGCAAAAGTTGCTCAAAGTGAGGAACTGAGAGCAGTTCATAGACGATCCTAGCCTGGCTTTCCTCGATAAACTTGAGACACTTTTCGACAACATGGCTACTGAATTTCTGCATCGACAGATGCACGTACTTCCCTTCAAACTGTGATATTAACTGCGCTGCTGCTGCTGGAATTTTCTGCTCGATGATGTACTGAACAACATAGTTCCTGAAATACAACAGAAAAGCCACGTTAATAACGCTGTTAAAATTATTTAGAAAGTAGACGTTTATCAATACTAGTATATAACAGTAAAGTTTGCACTTTATGATACTCGTAATCATCAAGAGTTTTGAAACGCTAAATCTAAACACAGTGAACGCAAATGGAGCGTAGCACGTATTGCTCGATCCTTCGCATAACATAAACACAATAGATGGCCACAAGTACAACCAAGCCAGATAAAACCGATAATGCAGTCAAAGTAAAGCTAGAAATAAAATTTAACAACTTTTACACGCCTAACTAGCAAGTGATATCAATGAAGCTTCAATTTCTAAAAATATCGAGTGCCTAAAAGGCCGCCACATAGGGTAAGGGAGTTGGATTTAGGCCGCATCAATTCCACGTTGAAATTCAAAAAGATTGCGAAAATTGTATAGAGAACACATCGAATGAATCCTCCTAACGACTTAAACACACAAACGAAAAAGATCATGGCCTTAATCTTTTGTCATACCAAACACTTCAAAATTCACGGTGAAACTATCGGATCAATAACTACTCGAAAATGGTTTTATAAGAAACCTAGTTGCATAAGAAATGCAGATAGTAAATAACATTAAAAATTAAATGGAAACAACAGATAAAGGAAGAACGTGAAAATGGAACATCTAAAGCGAAGAGAACGCCTAAGCAAGAGTCGGTAAAAAAGTGTTAGAAATCTACCCAAAAGGATCTTGAGCAAGAATAAACCCGTTGTTACAGATTTCTCCAACCAATTTATTCCGGTGATCACCATTAGAATGAGCAATGCAGCGTTGTAAGACACAACATCCATGCCGATGAGTTGCAATCTCAACACAGAATTTTGTGGCAGCATCGAAGATGAACTGCCACGGATACACAATCAAATAATTTAGACGAAGCCATTAGCGACTAAGCGAGCATTACAAATTAAGTGCACAAACATCTACCATGGCAAATATATCCACGCTCGTGAAATATGTTACAATGAACAATTATAGTTGCAGAGGCATCTTTTACATAGTGAAGAAACACATATTTTCGCAACAAGAAATGATTTGCAAAAATCTTACGACAGAAATTGAGAACGAATTTGAGTCACGAGAGCGTTTACATAATATAATTATACCTTGTTCTCATCATAGTTAAGGCTTTGCAAGCAACGCTGCACGACATGGTTCCCATTAAGATCTTTTACAAGATCAAGAAAGCCAGGTTCAAGAGCTCGTATAATCAACGAAACCTGCTTCCGTGTTTTGAGGCTATCAAGCAGTTTCTGCACCACCCTCGTTCTAAGACACAAAGAACAACTCTATCAGTCACGAAAACCGTGCCAAAAAACATCAACGAAAAATTAATATACGGAGTAAGTTTTATACCCATGAGTATTCAGACAGATTCTAACAAGTTCTCCTCGGTCTTTCGTGACAGCGTGCACGATCTTCATCTTTTGTTCTTCATTGCACACATCCAACAGTTTCTGAATAAGGTAGTTTCCAAAGGGATCAATCATCAGCTCAATAACATAGTTAATAACTCCATCAAACACGGCCTGCACGTCCTCAAACGACCCGTCCTCAAACTTTTTCTGTAGGAATCGACACCCATGTTGATCCTTCGCCATCAGATAAATTTCACCCCGAACATCTGACAATGAACTAAACATCGCCTGAAACACCAACGAGTCGCAGCTACCTACTGGACTACTAACTCCAGCACTTCTCTCGAGGTCAAATCTCCTTTCGTTGATCTTTTGAATCGCAGAACCGTTAGGCAATGTTTTCTTTCGACCATTCAGATTCTCGTCGCCAGCAGAAGGTCGCCTCATGTTTTTCAACAACGCAATTGATTGTGTGGGACCGAACATATGATCCAAACCTCTCATGTTTCCCCTCATTGTATTGTACACCGTGTTTTCCCTTCCTAAACCCGACAAACCCAAAGAGCTAAGTCCATAGTTCGGAGAACTCAACGCATCCTTACAACCCTCCATTACATACCGCTGCAAGGGGTCGTCAACCACATGAGCACCACCATACATGGATGTCAATTGAACAGGAAATTGTCCCCCAAAATCACCACCATTACCGAAACCCTCGTTCATCCTCGAAACCCTCCACCCATTACTATCAACATAGTCATCACAATTATACAACGACATTCGATCACTACACAACTTGCCATTCCCTCTCGTGATCGGTATACCCCCAACATTGCCACGAAAATCACCTCGGTTATAATGGATCAAACAGTCCAATTGATGGGCCCCACCAACATAAGGCGAGTACGACCCCACAGAATCACCAAGACCATTATTAACCCTACTATAATCCTTACACAATGGGGACGAAAACCCGCCTACATTTTCGTTACAGAAACCCTCTAAACCCACAAAATTCTCGGTCCTAGACGGCCTAATAATTCTTGAATTGTCTAAACCAAACCCATCTGAACCCCCACCACCACCACCACCATCAACACCAAACCGTCCAATGTCGAGTTTACGAAACTCGTTAATCAAACCAATCTCATCCATTGAAACCCCACCACCAACACCACCACGGCCGCGGCCGCCACCACCGTTGTTGGACCCACGAAACCACGAGGAATCCGACACGGTGGGGCTCACATAGTATGAGTGATGATCTACAAAATTGTTGTTTTGAGTGGAGAATTGTGAAGGATCAAAGGGAGGAGGATGAGTCATAGAAGATGAACCAACATCACATAGATTATAACCATTTTCATAAGAATATGAACTAACACTACTACTATTATATTGATTATTATCATCATCATGATGATCATAGTAATTATTATCATTATTATTATTTATATTATTATTATTATTATTATTTGATGTTAAAAGAGAATTTTCCCCAAAAAAGTTGTCTTTTTCTCTACCATTACTCTTCATCTTCTCCTTTCTAACCATTAAAAAAAAACAGAAACAATTACACAAAAATTTACCCTTTTTTTTTTTTTTTTTTCAAAAACAACAACAAAAGTAATTCTTTGAGACAAAGAACAACAACTCAAAAAAAAAATTTATTACAACAAAAGTTTTTTTTTTTTTCTTTTCAAAACAAAAAAAAACCCAGATCAATGTATGACAAAAAAAAAAAAGTTTATACCAAAAAAAGAAAAATGTGACACATATAATAAGAGAGAAAAATTCAGTAGAATTTGACAATCATGGAGAAATTTGATTAAAACAATAAAAATGGAAGGGTTTAAGAAGAGAGGTGAATGAAAAGAGTTGTTTTTTTTTTTTTTTTTAATTTAAAGAGACAAAATGTTTTATATTTATACAAAAAAAATTACTCACTACAACAACTGAGTAGTCTCCCCACACAAAATCACACAAACTTCTCACCGCAGTTTGAGCTTCTTAATATAACAGTTTCTGAGAAATTAAGGGTTTTACTTGGACTTTGTTTTTATGAGAATCCTCTCCCTTTCTAGACCTCCATTTTATATAAACGGTTACGATTAAATTTTAAAAATCCAAGGGTTATAATTATTTGATAAAAAATTATATTTTCTCTATTTCACTTATTTAGTCCTACTTTTTTTACCTTTATCAATGAAAATAACACTTTTACGCCTACAAATATACTCATTTTACTCAAATACCACACACTATATTTTAAAATATGGGGCCCACTCAACCAAACTATCAACATTACCCTTAACTTTTTCCTCTTTCTTGAAATTTGCGAAAACCCCTATGGAACATTTTCATTGAAATAGAGGGAGTATTTTAATAGAGTAAGTGACAGAGAATATATATTAAAATATAGTCTACTCCATATTACACCATTCATCTAAAATTAAAGTTCATAGGGAGGGTTTCACAATTTTAAGAAAAAATTAAGAGTGTGTGGTGGAAAATTAAGCATAAAAAAAATTGTGGGGTCACAGTTAATAATGACCACAAAATGTTGATAAAAATGGGGTATGAACTTTAAATGTGGATGAATGAAAAAAAAATACTCCGTATGAACTTTAATTGTGGATGAAGGGAGTAAATCGGAATGGAGAAAAAGAAATGGGAATATCCAAATTGTCCTATTTACTTTTCTTACATCGGTATGTTTCGCATAGGTTACATAATACGAGTACATTTTTGTGAGAGAGAAAAGTGAGATTATGGGGTTTACTCAATGAAATGAGAAAGTAGTATATTTTTCGAAAATGGTCTCAATGTAGTTTTAAGAGAAAACGATAATTATTTTTAAAAATGTTATAGATTTATACAGTAAGTTTTCTTTGAGACACTCTCATATTATAAGACTTATTAATTACTAAAATATCATCACACAAAAGTGAATAACTATTTGTAATGTTTATAATGAACTAATTCATTTGATATTTTAAATTTTATATAAACTGTCTTAGATTTTCATTATAATCGGCTTAATCGCCTTATTTTTTATAGTATTGGTTACAGTTTTAGAGTGATTTATGGTTGATAGTGATATTTTAAAAATTTCTTGACCATGTTAATGTTAATCTTGATATGGAATACGGAGTAATATTTAATGTAGCCATTTTAATTCCTTATATATTTCATACTGTATTTTTTAGCTTCATAAATAGGTTTCATGAATGGAATATACATATGTCATGTAATAATACAAAATAAACAAAGCATACAATTCCATAAGTGTACTTAGTAGTAGTAGTAGTGTAAACACTATTAATAATATTCCATGTTGGTGTTTGAATAATATTTTATGTGTTACGAAGCTTTTTAGGGTCATTCCACCGGAGATGGGCTTAACGGCGGCCACGTCTCCGGTGGTGACTGAGATTGAAGGGGGCTGTTATAGGGGAGGGAGCCATGACAATGCAGGCAAAAAAAAAAAAAAAAAAAAAAAAAAAAAAAAAAAAAAAAAAAATTTACAATAAATATGGAGTACAATTGTCCATAATTTAATTTCATTTATAATATAGGTTACCATTGTATCATACGGCTGAGTTATTTTATTAACTTTTGGCCTTTGTTAATTAAGTGGCTGGACATATCATCTAAATTATCCAAAATGACTATATATCTTGTGTAGTCCATATCATAATTATTAAACTTTAATTTATGTAAAAAAAATTGTTTATGTTGTGGTTTATAATAAAGCTTTGTAGTAAGTTATACAATATACTTTTATCATACTATTAATTTTGTACCACGTCGTTCTAACATTCATGGAATCAATATCTTTTTTTTTTTTTTTTAACAATATTTAGAAGTACTAGTTTTTTGGTACGTGTGTTGCACGTTTTTATAATATTGTAGTTTAATTTGTACTTGTACAATTGTAATATCAAAATAACTATTAACATAATTTTGTTAGAGTATTGGATCTAGGTCGGCTTTAATAAGTCGCTATACAAGAGGTTAGAGTTGCAACTATCCACCACCAGAGGGTTTAATGGCTGCTATAAAAAAAAAAAAATTAGCATTACTCATTAGTTATTACTATTCCTTTGTTCAATTGTACTTTATACGAAGTACAATGTAATAAAAATGAAATTTCTCTAATTGAAAATACTTATATTCATACTATACATAATATTATTATTTCTCTTTTCCGTGACCAAATGAAAAATAAAATAAAATCATACACATAGACTTTTGTTTTTAAGCTAAAACATTTCATTTTAATTAATAGAATGGATACTCATAGATATATAGATTAGAGCACGATTAAAAAAAAATTCTCTATTATTATAAACTTATAGTATGGTTATTTAATTTTATTAATTACGAAGTTAATCTAAAAATGATTTTTTTAAAAAGTTAAGAAACTGTTAAAAGCTACTCCGTAATAGAAATTATAACTATCAATACAATGAGCGGTAAATTTACAAAATTGGTTAATAAAAATAACAGTTACAAATAATAACAAAAACGAAATTAATTATATAAAAACCATAACAAATACAGAGTATTAGTGAGTATTAGTGAATAACACTCTAATAGTCTTATAACTAAATGCCCTATTCACAAATTAAAACCGACCTTTGTTCTAAACTAACCACATTTCATTTAAAATAGGCATCAATATTATGGATAATTAGTTATAAATGTTCAAGTAATGCGTATTTAAATCATATAAATTGTTACTAAAATTAGTGCTTACAAATAAGTCTTTAAAATAGTACCCATCCCATTTAACTTCACTCTGTTATTATTATATGTCGAGACGATAATTTATATAATTTTACAATATTAACTATTACAAAAATTTGATATTTTATAATATTAATAAGATATATAAAACAAGACTTCGTATGTGTGTATTTTTCTTGTAAACTTATAATTGACCAAGTATTGTCAAATATTATTTCACATAATGAAGTTTAATGCAAAAAATATTCACTATATAAAAAAAAAAGTCATTGTCATGCATGCTAACGAATTGGTAAATAGTAATTCTCCTGTAAGACTGAACTTACACTAAGTTAATGTGAGACCAAGGTACAAATTGCGGTTAAAGGGGTACAAAAATATGAAACAAATCTACGAAAGTCACTAACAGAGGTACTAAAAAGATTTAGTAACAATTAATCATAATTATCACTTAAATAGTACAAAAACTATATAATCGGGTACAAATGAGGCGGACTTACAATAATTTATTGTAAGTCCTGACTTACAATAATTTATTGTACGTCCTGACTTACACAAGAATTAGTGATTGGTAAATAACTCCATATATAATTTTGTCCAACCATGAAGTAGGGGAGTATTACGCAAAGTCAAGCACTAACATTGACCATACATTCTTTTATTTAGGTAAGAGGAATACCATCATGATCATCAATTTCATCATTGCTATGTTTTGTGACATATGTTATGCCACAAATTTTGGTGGGAGACGATTTCACAATAAGTTTATCGTAAGACATATCACATGGGTGATAATTATTCTTTTGGATTAATTGCCAAGAATAATCCGAACTCGTCCTCTTATTCCATAAATAATCCGAACTCAAATTAATCCACGAATAATCCCAACTATTGAATTAACATTCCAATAATGTACTTTGACCAATTTCAATCGACTCTAACACGTAAAAAAATCGTGAAATCGACTCTAACTATGCCTCACTCTTATTTTATGTACAATTCAAACCGTTTTCACTTCTTTTTTTATCGATTAAAGCATGTTAAAATTGGCCAAAGTTCATTATTGGAATGTTACTTCAATAGTTGGGATTATTCGTGGATTAATTTAAGTTCGGATTATTTATGGAATAAAAGGACCAGTTCGGATTATTCTTGGCAATTAATCCTATTCTTTTTTATATATTTTCTAGAGTGTTAAAGGTATTGGTCTCACAACTAAATTAGTGTGAGACGGTCTCTCAGAAGACCAAATAATGTTATATGGAGTTGTTATAAGAAATTTTTGACTTTGAAACATTAAAAGAAAATTACACATTGAACTTCCCTCGCGTTATTTTTAGGTAATATTGCCTTCGATTTGTAAGGAGATTTTTGTTGAAAATATGTTACTACTTTCATTTGTACTTTATTGAAGATGCAAAATTTATCCAGATAATTAGTTCACGTGTGTATTTTTTTCCCGGTATCATTAAAATTAATTGATAAACTTATAGAGATTATATGTACGAGTAACTTTTAAACAAACTCCTAATTTAAGTGTAAGAAGGAAATGTTCCTAATCATGCAAACTAAATCAGTCACCTACTTCAACGATCGAACTACACTATTTCTAACATTTTATTTGAAATCTAACAATTTTGAGGTGGTTCGAATCAAATTCAACTCGATCAATTTCGTTATAAGACTCGATTATTTAATTAAATTATGTACTCGGTATAAATTTAGAAGAAAAATAATACCGTAATTGATCAATGATCATTCACTAATGATTGAAACCTATAAAATGGAAGTACAATTGGGCTTTATGAAAAAGGAAGCATGTTAAAGGCATGAAGATGGAGGACGTAGGAAGATGATACGAAAAGACCAACATTAATGAAACACCAAATAAAGTTGCCTTACAATATATATACGCAGAAATAAAGGACGACGTTAATTGCATGGTAATGTGTCCGTCCTATAAACTTTTTATATTCTCACGCTTCGTCCTGAATAAGTTTATTATGGGACCGTCTTATATATGAGACGATTAATAAAATTTATCAACACTTTATTTATTCTGATAAGCACCAAATGAGCTACTGACAAATTATATTAGTCATTCACAGGTGAAACAGTCTAACTTTAGAATGCACCATTTGCCACTAAAGACTCCTCAGTGTACGTATCTTTCTCGGTCTCACTTTAATGATTTATATTTTATAATATACATATATTGGAACTTTTTTTTTTTTTTTTATCCACTACAAAAGTGTCATTACACAAAAGTTAAATATTGCTCTAAAAATTTATAAAAAATGTAAATTGGAAATAAATAATAAGAAATAATAGGAGAAATATTACAAGGGTCCCACATCGATCGATCGTAATTAACCAAACAAGCAAGCTTATTCGTAATTAACATCACACGAAAGTAACTATTCCGTACATGTTTTACCTTAGGGAGTAATTTCCACAATTCAATTAATGTAGAAATTGTTCAAATGGTTACATTATTTCAAGTCATTTACAAAAACGATCATGTAGCAAATTTCTTAAGTCAAAGCTAAGTCATTAAGGAAGCATTACGCGTTATTGTGTTTGGTTATTTTTGTTCATTTTCTAAATTATAACCCTCTCTCATTCACCAATTTTAAGTATTTTACTGCTATAATTATAATTCCGAGATGATATTTTATCCCATATTGAGGAGTTATTTGGTTGTCATTTGAGAATTATAATTGCTAAGAATTTTATAGTGACGTGAATTGGAATTTCAGATGAATTATTGAAAAAAAAAAAAAAAAAACTGTTTAGTTAGCATATTGGGGTTTAGGTAAGTGAATTCTTACATTTATATGAAACAAACAAGTCTATAATAATGCAATTCATATGATTTTTCAATTCTCATGATTTTAAAAGGGTAACCAAATAATCACTAGTATAATATTTCACTTTGTATTATACTAGATTATACTTGTGAAAAATGAATTTTTATTATAACCAATGCATTACTTTTAACGGTAAGATATAATTTGTCAATTCTTAAACAGGTGGAACATAAAGTAGAACACGATCAAATATAGGAGCAAGGAAAACTCTCATAGTGTTTTATGACTTTATCATCACATAAAAATTTGATGTTTTGTTTTACAAATTAGTTGTTGTGCACATATTAAAAGAAAATAATTAATACATATACAAATAATTTATTATAAGATCGATCAATTTTTATTTTTTTTACCACAAGTAAAGATTGTAAGATCGATCTTTATATGTATATACTCCCTCTATTTCACTCAATTAGCCCCACTTTCCTTTTTCGACAGTTTCACTCATTTAGCCCCATTACTATTTAGGACAACTTTATACAATCAAAATAACACTTTTACCCCTATTAATATATTCATTTTATCAAAAATACCACACACATTATCCTTTAAAATGGACCTCACTCAATCAAACTACCAATATTACCCTTAACTTTTTATTTTTCTTAAAATTTGTTCAATGAAATAAAGGGAGTAATGGTCAATAAAAGTAAGGCAAGTCATTGAAATAGTTTTTTGAGTCATGGTCCTTAAAAATTATTTCCAAATTTGGCATGCTTTCCGAAATAGGATAGGGTAATGCGCGTTTTTGTATTTCCTCTTCTTTATCATTTACGTTGACACATTGGGCTTAAAAACTCATCAATATTATTTCCACTTTTTCTATTACTTGCCTCAATTATGATACACAATAGACTTTTACGAGTACTTCGCACTATTCAAAGTCATGTACGGAGTAATTTATAAGGTGAATTGACTGAATTCTACCGTTCTACGTTTTAATTAGAATCGATAAACTGTTTAATTTTCACATATGTTAAACAACGGATCGGAAGATGATAAAAAAAACATTCCATACTTTTTAATTTTTATGGAGCAACAATCTTTTCCAATAAGTCTCATTTCCTTTTACTAAAATTTTGATCAATTAATGTCATTTTATTTTCAAAAAAAATTCTACAGAGTATGTAAATATGTAAATAGTAAGTCAGTAACGGCACATCCTCATGTTACACTCTTATATACTCCGTATATTCACAAATTCTCATATGAAACGGGTAACCCGTTTCTTGTGAGATACGGGTCAAATATTAAGCAAAAAGACAAAGGACAAGTGGGAAGAAAGATGTTCTTCCCCACTTGTCCTTTGTCTTTTTGCTTAATATTTGACCCGTTTCTCACAAGAAACGGGTTACCCGTTTCACACAAGACTTACACCCGTATATTAGCTTCCTCTATTCAAATTCATTCACATCCTTACTTTTTCACGTTTGCCAACACGAATATTAGAACGCTTATATCTATAATTCTACGTGATTAGAAATTATGAAAATTTGATATTAATGTTGTACTCATTAAGACGTATCAAACAAGATCACACAAGACTATATTTTCTCTGTTGCGTTGAAAGAAAGTTGAAAAACTATCGACTTTGATGAATAGTGTCAAAATGGTGTTGGATGTCAATGAATATGAATAGAGGAAGTATTAATTAGTGGAAATTATGTACTCCGTAGTAAATAACAACTCACAATATTATTCTTATTGGTTGGTTGCAGGGGCGGACTCACCTAATAGCAAGGGGTGGCAGCCGCTACCCCATACACAAAAAAGTCGGTTTAAAAATGGATTTCCGCCACACCAAATATCGATGAAAAATATAATGTTACCCAGTATAATGAACAATAAATATACTTTTGCTACCCTAAACACTAATTTTTGGGTCCGCCCCTGGTTGGTTGCACTAGGGGTGTGCATTAACGGTTACGGTAACCGAACCGTTAAGGATAACGGTTAACCGTGATAACGGTTATGCCAAAACCGTAACCATTACCTACCGTTAAGAAACGGTTATTAACGGTTCGGTTAACCATTATAATCTTGATACGGTTAACTTAGGTTAGCAGATTAACCACTATGTTACATTTTTCTTTTAATTCTACAGTTCTCAAAAAAATACTAGCTACGTAAAAACACGACAAAATATTGAACGGTTTAATAAACTGGCCAAATGTAAGATGTCCATGTTTCATCGAGTACAATTTAACAACCAAGCATTTAGCATTATCCAAACATTTACATAAAAAAGTCCCGATTATATAATAAAAAACCATAAAATAACCAAAGTCCAACTATTATCGAATTTATTGATTTCTGAATGCTTGATTGTAACTTGTGACAAATTAACATTGTGTTCCAAAAAATTGAAGAGGATGAATGTGAAATTGTAGATCTAGGTTGAGTGGTGCACAAAAGCAATACGCTATACAAGTTACTCACTCCCTCTTATTTTCTATTTTTTTTTTTTAATTTTTTAATTTTTTAAAATTTCTTAACGGTTAATCGGTTAACCGTTATCACCAAAAATGCTAATTGTTATCACGTTAACTGCTATTTGCTATTTGCACGGTTAACCGCATCTGAATTAATTTTTAGCGGTACGGTTAACCGAACCAATAAAAGGCACGGTTATCGGTTAAACGGTTCGGTTATTTCGGTTCGGTTATTTATGCACACCCCTAGGTTGCACCACATTTCATTTCTTACCGATGTAAATATTTTTTGTTTTCTTTTAAAAATGGAAAAAATATTTGTTTCTAGATTGTCCCACTTTTCTCCACACAATCCTCTATTTTTATTTTATTTTTTTATATGAAAAATTAGAGTAAATAATTGATAATTGATAATTATAATGTTATCGTGAAACTGTCCTACTCATTTTTTTTTTTTTGGGTTTTTCATTACTTTGTAGTTTCAACGATTTCAAAGCCCTTCTTCGATAACAATGTGGGCTGATGACTTACGTCTGTTGGGCCTTCGTGAAGGTTGACCATTTTAGGATTTAATACACTTGGGCTTATGAAGTCCAAACCCAAATTGAAAAGGTGGGATTGTGCAAGACTCCTTGGGTCCTTACACAAGATTTATAGAGTGCATGAAGGAAAATGAAATGACGTCACATCATCAACCAGCGGTGAAGCCAATTATATTAAAGTGTGATAACGAAAATCGGTACGATTCATTAATACCTTCGCATATTATGAATGATGAGGATGGTAGCGTAATTGGTCATAGAGTGAAATTCTCTGTTTTGTGGAGTACCGAGTACAACAAATATATATCAATTTAACTTTTTGATGTGAAATGTTTCGAAATTTTGACCGTAAAATATTAATATGTATTTAGTACTTCGTATCAAAATGTCTTTCATAAAAGTATTTTCTTATTACAAAAGAAAATTATATATAAATACGTAAAGTTATGGTCAAAGTGTACTTGTTATAGGAGAACCCTGCTAGCCACGTCAACAAGACAAATTTTACGTTAAAAACTAAAATATTCATTTACATTCCTGCTTATATCAGTAATTTAAAATTTCTCACCTTACAAAATTTACTTGGTATAATCTATTCTAATCCATATTCTATATAAGTCGCTAAAATAATGAGTGAAAAACGTCCAAAAAAATGTGTTGATGTTTGTAATACGTGCTGCCTTTGTGATTAAGGTTGTGTAACAAACTATGGTTGCGGTTAGAGTTGCACACATAGTGTGAATTGTCCACCGTAGTCCACCACGCATTACTCACCTTTGTTGAACTACTCGTATAAATATAAATTAAATCTATGAATTTTCCCATCTATATCCTCGTACAATCGTATTTTTCACTTTTTCGAGTTGTACCCCTACGTTTGTCGTATAACCAGCTGTAACTTTAAGGTTAGATAGTCAGTGCTTAAACCATCAAATTTTGCCGTTAGTTTAGTTTCATACAAAAAAGTTAAATTCAATTCGATTCGTATAAGTTCAGCTCAATTTGTATAAGTTTAGGTCTTACTCGTATAAATTAAAAAGAACAAAACCCAATTCACCACACACCCCATCCCAAAAGATTAAGACCGAGTCAAGTCAATGAGGCCCAACGTAACCCACCCCCTTGACCAGAATGACCACTTCTATTTATGGACTTTATATTTATCACCAAATACTCCATAAACTTTGTAATTTTAGTCACAAAACCTTGTTTTGATTGATAAGTTAAAATCACCAAACATAATTGCTATTTCTAGTATTATTGCACACCTAATTTAGCCACTAATTAGGAATATGGGAAAATGGAATTGAGATCGCAGGTCACATTCTCGTATTTTATTTGATGTCTCATTAGTCTATATGATATAATATCATTAATTATAAAAAATTAATGAATAAATAATTACGTAAACGAAATATTTATTAGTATATGAAGTAATAAAACACCAAATGAAACATAAATTGGAACAGCGGATTCGCTCCGGAGAAAATGACCCCAAAAAGAACTGTTTTTTTTTTTTGGGCATAAAAAAACTGAACTTCAACCACTAAATTGACTTATGACAAGGACAATTGAATCAACCATCAATTTTTTTTTCACTAATTCTTATGTGAGACGGGACTTACAATAAGTTTATTGTAAGTCCTCTCACATAAGGGTTAGTTATTTTTATTTTTTATTTTTTTTGATTTATTTGTTTGTGACTTACATTAAGTTAGTGTAAGTACGGTCTTTCAGGAGAATTACTCTTTTTTTTTATGAACATTACATCATAATCACCCAAATGTTTTTGTACTTCTAATTAATTAATTAAAAATGATTGCAACAAAAAAAACAAACAAATTCAGATTAATTATTATACCAATGAGATGCTGCTTTCGCCACCTGGCGGCTTACGGACGCCAGTGTAGTGGTCCCGAGACTCGGCCTTCCCATCGGAAAATATGTCGTTGCCGCTAATCTCACGCAATTTGGCCATGCTTAGAGGCCTATCGACTGACGAATTTGCTGCAGAACTACTGTCGTCGTCGTTGTCCTTGAATATGTTGTTGCCCGACAGGTGGGCAAATTTTTGGCTAGGGATTTTTTTCGCGGTTTTAATTACAGTGTCGGTATCTGTCGTGACTCGGAATGCTGGGGAGGGTTGGACATCGCGAGGCTGTATTTCAGGAGGTGGCGCGAATATGTTGTGGCCACAGAGCTCTGTGAATTTTGCATCGGAAAGTTGCTTCTGTAGTCTTGCGTCGGACTGATGTTTGATGCCTAGAGTTCCGCTGAGCTCACGCTGCTTTGCGACTTCTGGCAGCGTGGTTGGCTTCCTCGGGGAAATGCTCTCGTCGGGGGTGAACGAGATTTGACTCATCCCCACAAGGGTTTGCTGAAACACACCGTTTAAAAGTAGTCGCAATTAAAATCGTTATTTACGAGACAACACTACTTAGAAAAAAAAAATCGTCATACTTCAGATTTCAGACAACGTAAGACGAACAAACCTGGTATGTACGCAAGCCAGTCTTGTTACTTGGACTTACTCCCATGGGGCTATCAGACTGTTGATCATCGTCCTCGACTTCTCCAATGAAAATGCGGCTTCCTGTCATCTCTCGACGCTTGTTTTCAGAGCACGGCTTTCTGCATTACATCACCGTAATTAAAGTTTTGTTTCAATTCAATCTACTTTGATTCATTTCATATCACATCAAAATTGGGAGCTTCGATCGATTAATGTTTTACGTCGTGTAGCAAAATGATTAGCTTAAAACGACGATAGTAAACACGGTAAACAATCTGTACACAATACAAAAACAACGTAACGTAAAATAAAATTGAAGAATTTACTTACCGTTTCGAAAGAGATTCAAACTCTTCATCAGTGACTTGCCCTCCAAACACAACCTTACTAATTCCATCTGATGGCTGCCCATTTTCCAAACATAATTACGATAAAGTTATCGTCAGACCATTTTCCAAACAAACCCTTAAATAGGTAAGGTGTCACGGTAAAGTTATCGTAAGACGATTATATATGAAAATATATAATTTGAAATTTATAATCGTACAGAGCGAGTGAAACCGTTTTATTTTGGCTAACCTGAAAATTACGAATGTTTCGAGGGGAGGAAGAATCAGCAGGAGGGGCATCGGACCAAGTTAGTAGATCTGCAGTTGATGTGTGCGTCTTTCTCACTGGAGTTCTTCTATGGTCCATTTTATTTCCCTCTTTATTTTTTTTATAAACAAAAATAAAATGAAAACTTTAAAAGTAATTTTAAAATGTAATGGAGTACAAAATAGAGAGCTTTTTCACATAAATATATACGTTAAAATCTTTGAAAAAGAGAGAAATATTTTGGAATTTTTTTTTTTTTTTGGGTTGTTTTGTGTATTTTGTTGCACTTTTTTTTGAAGTTGTTTTATAGGGTGTGCTTTCAAGTGTGGAAGCAGCAAAAGAGCACAAAAAAAAAGGGGGGTGGTTTTGTTGGGGAGTAGCTTTTGTTACTATTTTTAGTATGACTTGTCACTTGGGTAATTCTTCCTTTTTAGGGTGCAAAAGACAAGTATGTTTTTACCCGAATATTCAACTCTTTTTTACACTTTTACCATCTTTATCTATGCAAATATTAAAACGTAAATATGTAAAATTTCAGAAAGACTTGTGTTAGATTGTTTCACGCTATTGTTAGTGAGAGACCTCTCACAAGGAAGTAGTTCTCTTTTTTGGAAAAATTGTTACTTACTACGGAGTAATACCTTATAAAAACATTTTTTTTACCATTTACTACCTTTTATACTTTTTTTTTGAAAAATTATTACCTTTTATGAGATTTTTTTTACAAATTGCTATCACTTTAATGTACAATGAATGAAAATTATAATAAAATCATTTTTCTTTATAATTTTTAGGACGTCGGGATATAGTAAAGATATACGGAGTAAATATTAAGTATAGATGAAAATATAGATGGAAAAAAAAGAAGGTGAAGGTGAAAGCGGAAGAGAACTATCGAAAAAACGTGAGCTACAAAAATTTTACAAGGGTATTATTTTAGGTATATTTTACGATAAAATGATACGGAGTAGATTTTGGAGAGAAATGTGAAATTGTGCCGTTAAGTATCAATTTATTTGGTCGGAGATGCAAATAGGTATCGAATTGTAAAGAACAGGTTCATAAAAGGTACTCCCTCCGTTTCAGTGAATTGTTTACAGTTTGACTTTTTTGTGAGGGGAAAAAAGTCAAACTGTAAACAAATGACTGAGACAGAGGGAGTAGTAATTTTTTTTAAAAAAAATTATAAAAGGTAGTAAATTGTAAAAATTTATATATATAATGTAGTTATTACAAATTGAGCCTTTTTTTTTTTCTTGTTTATGTTTTTTGTGGTTGTAATTGTTTCGTCTCACGTTAAGTTAACGCGCGATGGACTATTAGGGAAACTTATTGATAAAATTTTAAAGCTATTTAAAATTATAAAAATTGAATACTCTCTTTGTGTTCTTAAGATCGACGTACGAGTATCAAATAATATCTCGCCTGCCTTTATTTAATCCAATACATTATAGGAGTAAGATATTATGATAAAAATTCCACTTGAATGAGTAATAATTTTTTCTATTTGATAACAATGAAATTGAAGGGAGAAATTATGTATGATAAATAAAAAATACTAAGGAGTATAAAAGATACTTCGTACATAATACTCTGTATTACAACTTTTTAAAGTATGCGCTTGTAATGGCAACAAAAAAAATTTGATCATGATAACAAAAATAATTTACTCTTAGAGTATGATTGAGTGATTGACAATGGTAAAACAAACTTGTTTTCACTAAGGCTCTGTTTGGGAAAAACTAGCTTAAAAAGTAGTTGAAATCTGAAAAGCTAGCTGAAATCTGAGAAAGTAGCTGAAACTGAAAAGCTAGCTGAAAAGGTAGCTAAAAATAACTAACTGAAAAGCTAGCTGAAAACTATTTTACTGTTTGGTAAACAACCTGAAAAGATAACTGAAATAAAGTAAAATGACGAAAAAGGACATACGGAGTAGTTATTGATAGTTCTATTATTGATATTAAATTATTTTTAATACTTCATTATATTATCATTATTATAAAACAACATGTTCCGATAATTGTAACTAATTATTTTAATATTTAAATAAAAAACAAATTAAAAAAAATCCTAAATAAAAAATTCAAAGTTCTTGTTTTTACATGTTGATATTCTAATAAGAGGATAAACTTGGTGTGAGAAAGAAACACTATAACAATGAAAAAAAATACTACGAGCAACTTTACCATGAGAAATTAGGGTTAAGTTTTATAAATATTTTATGAAAATAGCTATGGAAATTTATATTTTAATTAATATGATAAAAAAAAAAAGTAATAATGTGAATTAAAAGTGTATAATAGTAAAAAGACTTGTAACCAGCTAGCTTATTTTTTAATAATTACCTGAAGTAACTTTTTATTTCAGCTAGCTGAAATAAGTTTTCAGCTACTTGAAATATTTTCCAGTCAACTTTCACCAAACACTTACAGAAAAAAAAACAGGTAGCTGAAATTTTGGTCAAACCAGCTAGCTGATTTGTGCAACCAAACACGGCCTAAAGTTTACCATATTATCCAAAAATAGGTTAAAAATTTGCAATTTAAATCCGTTATTAGTAGAAAATATGTAAATATTTTATACAGTATATTTAAGTAAATATTGTATATGGAAATTAAACCCGTACTTTGTAATTACCGATATATATTCAATGAAAGAATAGAACCCGGCTCAGGGGATTAATTTTTTTTTTTTGGCAACGTGGATTAATTAATTTATATGGTATCAAAGCCTTGTGACAATATTAATAGGTCACGGGTTCGAATCTCAAAACCCCTCCCTTTCAAAGTGGATTATTTCGTACCAGGTATGGCGGGTCTATAGTTGCGGTCACACTTCAAGCCTAAAGGGCATTCGTGTGAGCAGGGGCGATTTCAGACTTTTTGGACTGTGGGTGCCGATTAAACTTGACAAACGGGTTCGTCAGGTTATATGAATCGAGAAAAAATATCGGTGCGTGGTATAATATGAGTCGGATAAAAGTTAAAATTCGGATCAAAACAAGTTTTTAACGTTTTTTTTTAGAATGATTTGGTAATATAGTGTTTTTTTAAAAAAAATAAAAAATATTAGAGTTTTGGGTCGGAAATAAAACTATTTACTTACCCTTATGGAATGCGTAGACTCGGATTTTTTAAGCCATAAAACACCATCGCGCGATACGTTTTACCTGATTAAATTAATTAAAAAAAATGAGTCGTAGAACAAAACGCCATTTGAGGGGCGTTTTCAATGAACTAAATTATAAGACTACTTGAGATGGCGATTTTAAACGAAATAAAATAACAAGTGTAAATTAAAAGAAATTAAAGAAACAAAAAAACGTCATTGCGAAATGAGTTTTTAAAATTAAGTTTCTCTTAAATTATAAGACTATGTTTATCTTGGTCTCAATAAAGTCTAAGTCTAGGAAAAAAAATTATTAAATAACAGATACTAAATGAATTGTTAAATTAAAACTAAGTAAAATAAATGTCTCATAAACTTTGTAAAATTGAAGTAAATTTGGACAGAAAAAAATTAAATATAATACAATAAATACTGACTTATTAATTACTAAAATGTAAGTGGTTTAATGGTAGTGGAGTTGATTTGTGAATTATTGGTCAGGGGTTCAAATCTCCTCCAATGCATATTTTTTTTTTTTAAAACAGACCTATTAATTTTTTCCCGAAAAAAGTGTGGGTGCCATGGCACCCATGGCACCCACGCTAAAAACGCCCATGCGTGTGAGGGAGCGTATCAGAGCGTATAAAACCGATCTTAGTTCTCCAAGCATCAGTTTAAGTTTTTAGTTGAATTGGTTCCTGTCTCCTAACATGCGTTTACACTACTATATAAACAATTAAGTATTAAGTATTCACAATCGTCTTAAACAAAGTTTTGTATCAATATTATTTCTTAATACTATGTCGGAAAAAATGAAAAAAAAAAAATTCAGGTTTCCATTAATTGGAGTTTAATTAAGAGTAACTTTCAAGTGATCTCTTGTGAAAGGCATATTCCACAAACCACACCAAAACAAAAAGGAGTAATAATTGAGCAAATTGGAAAAGCATGTGAAAAATTAACCACTGTTAATAGAGCACTTGTCAAAAGCAATAATAATAATAATAAATTATTAATAATACAGTAATAATTAACCTAATATTACTATTATTTGTAGTAATTAGTAATTGTATAATTGAAATATATTCGAGTAATTAATTACTCCGTATTTTTTACTTCCTCCACCATCCTTAAAGCAACCCATTTCACTCTATTAATTATTTAATTATCATCATCATCTAATTATTGGTGAGGATAAAAAATGGGATTAATTTGTAAGAAAAATGTTAAAATAATTGATTCAGCTTAAAGTTTAAGTCGATAGTCAAAAATTTTAGATGTGACTAATAATAATGTGTTTAGATGAAACGCTTCTATTACACGTAAATGATCTAGTACAATCGAATTGAATAATCCATGTACAACCGAACCGATTATTAATCAATTATGATATTTTTCATTATTACAATATTCTAAAATTATACGCAATGAGAAGAATAATTAATTTTGAACCTGATCAAACCAGACCAAACACCGATCATCAAATTTTTGAAGGACTCGAAGATCGGACCTATTGCCCTATTGGTAGCTAGTCCAACATGAACCAAACCGAAAGGTCTAGATCAGTCCAAACCACTTTTTGATGACCCCTAACCTCAAATTAACAAATGAATGTGGATTCATTTGTTAATACGGAGTAATAATTATGAGATTTTTAGAACTTGATAAGAAATTTCATTAACACATATAATCATTATTAAAGAATGAATTATGTTTATGATTATGAGTTGTAAAATATTGATTTAAGAAGGCATAGTGGCATAAAACAAAAAGAAGTAATTAAGTGAAACATTTGACCAGAGATTAAAAAATTGACCAGCATGTAACTGCAGTACTCTGCTAGCTAATCATCTCAGACTTTGCTCCTTTGCAAGCTAATTTTAATTATTTTGTCCTCCAAATTATAATTATAATTATAATTCATATATAAACACAGTGATTAATCTCATCATATGATACCCTCTGACTTCAACCATTTTGGTGGCACGTCTATATCTTCACCCTAATTTATCTATTTCTTTACTTTTTAATGTGCACTTTTTTTTAAGTTTATACGGATTATTTTTTCTGTCTCAATCAACTGTTTTTACTTCTCTTATATTCTCCTTACTTTATACGGAGTAGAAAAAAAATATAAATAATTCATTGTAACAAAAAAAGTACAAATTATGCCGCCCTCTATAAATGTGAATCCTGAGAATTTTAGCACAATAAATCGTTGAGCCTATAATTATCCTGGTTTTTTGTTAAACACAAATTCTTGTGTGAGATGAGTCTTACAATAAATTATCGTAAGTCCGCCATAACTAAGATACTTATTCTAATCGTGCTTAGCTTCCGTCCAAGCACAATGACCATGATAGTCGTGTTTTTGTAAAGACAACGCTAAGGTTTTTAATGCACTACTTTGACCTTTATTTTCTTCGTTTATACACGATTGTTTTTGGTCAAAATTATAATTTTGTGAAAGATATTTTTACAACAAATGTAAGTATCTTATCATCGTAAAACAATAATTATTTAAACATTTTAACTTATATTTAGTCAAAGTTGCGCGCGAAACGTTACTTATCTAATTAAAAGTGAAATGTGATTAGCATTATATTGTGTAACGAAGCCACAAAGGGAATATAGTTGTTTGGTTAAAAATAAAGTTGAGATATTAATCCTCCTAAAATTGATTATTTGACCAAAAATCAATGTGTATTAACTTGATCCAACTTGAGCTATGATGAATATACTCCGTACAAATTCACATATAACTCAAAATTTTTTTTTTTTTTTTTTTTTTTTTTTTTTTTTTTTTTGCCAGCTGGATACAGTCTATGGTCATCGTTGCATAACCGACCTCGCAAGGTTGTGTGCAGCGGTGTTCTCAGACCTAGGACGAAAATTAAATGAAAGACAATGAAAAAACTTAGAAAGAGAGAAAAAATCTAAAAAGACGGTAGAAAGAGCGTGATCAGCTTCGTGCGGTTGACGCAATTGTTGAACAATCTTGAGACAGTCCGTGTAGACCACCAGGTGAAGGATCCTTTTCTTAATTGCCCATCTTAACGCCTCCCTAATACCTACTGCTTCAGCTTGTAGTGCTGATTCCGCTCTATAAATATAAGTTTTCCTAAATAAATTAAGGCCGTCATCCAGAATCCATCCCGCAGTTGATCTTCCATCCTTCAACCATGTTGCATCCACCTGCAATGAGGGATGAGCACGGCATAATGAGAGTCCGGTGAGGATGAAAGCCTGATTATTCATGGTGTCATCATCAAAAAGCTCTTCGGGCCCATTGGCTGAGGAAAGCTGTTGACTTTTGTCCCTTTTAGACTTTTCCGCCTCCACTGCATCTGACGTTAGGCTCCTATAAGCGAAGATGTACTCCTTCGAAAGACATGTCGTGTTCCTATACCTCGCTGCATTCCTAGCAATCCAGATAGTCCACAAACTTCCCAGAAAATGTGTCTGCCTCCAATTTAAATCTTCCCCCTCTTTTTTATCTGCTTTCCCCAGGAAAGATAACCAGTTGCAGATCCATTTTTGCAAGCTGCAACACTCCCCTTCGAAGATCCTGATGCCTAAAATGCTTCCAAACCAAAGGTGTTTAGCGAAGGTACAGTCCCTGAAAAGGTGCTCATAGGTTTCGAACGAATCCAGATCGTGGCATAGGGCACAACCGGGCATGTGCTCCATATTCCTCCTATGGAATTCCTCCCCAAGCGGAAGGCACAAGTTGAGGATTTTCCATACCAGAAGTATCCATTTTCCTGAGGCTGGAAGTCTCCACAATTTCTTAAAGAATTCTCTAAAACTCTCCTTGCCCCTCGCTGTGTCCCTCTTGGACAGATGACCATCCAAATGTATTCCGAGAGCCACTCCATACCCTGATTTTATGTCATACGTGCCTGACCTATTCAAGTGCCAGTAGAAGGAATCGTAACTCCTTTCCAAAGTTAGAGGGATGGACGCTATCCTATTCACCCAATCCTTAGAAAAGGTCTCCTCCATGATTGTCTTATTC
The DNA here is from genome assembly GCA_023091065.1 of Dianthus caryophyllus. Classification (NCBI taxonomy): domain Eukaryota; kingdom Viridiplantae; phylum Streptophyta; class Magnoliopsida; order Caryophyllales; family Caryophyllaceae; genus Dianthus; species Dianthus caryophyllus. The sequence continues at coordinate 3,676,122 of CM041517.1, forward strand.
CAACCTCCCTCGTCCATTAAAGAACCCACCGTCCAATCCGACAAAAAGTTATGATCAATGTTCGTCTTCGGAACCGGAATTGTAGCTTGAACCCATTTGTCACTCCATACCTTGACCTCTGAATTCCACCCAATCTTCCATGCTAAATTAGGTTTCAGCAGTTCCCACCCCCATAGGATACCCTTCCACATCCAAGAGCCCTTAATAGACGGGCCTACTACATTCGGAGATAGCTCATCCATAATACAACCGTATTTTGCTGTGAAAATACGGGAAAGAAGAGTGTCCCTACGTGTAATAATTCTCCACGTCTGCTTAGCTAACAAAGCCTGATTAAGACATGAAATGTTGCGAATGCCAAGACCTCCTCGCGATTTAGGAAAGCTGAGGAGGTTCATACTGCACCAATGGATGCCCCTTGCTTCCTTTGTTCCTACCCACCAGAAATGCGCCAAAATAGAATTAATCTTTTTAGCTACACTTACCGGTATTTTGAATACCGATAGAAAGTACACAGATAGAGAGGATAGGATTGAATGAATTAAGGTGAGCCTTCCGGCTGGTGACAGGAAGATGCCATTCCACGATGCCATAATTATCTAAACTTAGACAGATAGACATTACGAGCACATAATTTGGTTTCAAATTAAATACTCCAAGTAATAATTAATCTAATACAACTTCCCCAAAACACGACATGACAAACTAAATTTAGCCTATTTTCAATTTCATCAAACAATCCGATCCAAAATCAAGTGGTGGTGCTCAGGTGGAATTTGGGTTAACCTGGAAGTGTGCCTCAAAGTTTGAGGTCCCAGGCTCAAATCCCATCTGGAACCAAAAAGAATTAAACAAAAAAAGCACACCACTTGTCCACCGCATCCCCCGTCGAGGGTGGCTTACATGGTACATAAAGCTTACGATTATACTTACGATTATACTTTGTTCTGTTCTAATATCATAGACGCTAAACTAACCACAACCTCTTTTGTGGCCGTTCTAATTCAGATCACTATAAAGCTAGCTAATTAAGTTTCACTTTCACTATAACAATACGAAACTTAGTGATTGTGTCTATAAAACAAATTTAATATCCCGAAATGCGGGTTTTCTTTATATTAAAAAGCAAACAAAACTATGAAAACCGAAAAATATATAAACCCTAGTGATGGCAAATATGAAATATAGTTTGACGGCAGGGGTTATTTATGTCAAAATGCATTTAAATTTAAATAGATTGTAAACGATACAATCATTGACTTAAGCCCTATTTGTAAATAATTAAAGATGATGTGATACACGAACTGCTAAGGATCAATGCTAATTATAGTCATTATTATTGTTATTAAATTTAGGGTTATGTTGGTCGACCGTACATTTTTAACTTCTCTTTGCTCTTTAATCTTTCAATCAACAAAGTCGTTTTCATCATATTTTTTTTTGTAATTAGGTGAGAATTTTAATCTAATCTTTGAATAAATTTAGGTGTGATTTTGATGTTTTTTAGTGCACTATTAACTAGATTATTCTTTTCATTTACGTCAAATATATAATAGGACAAATTAAGTGGTAATGTATCAAATTTAAATAGCAACATTTTAATGTTACGAGTCCTAAAAAGTTATCCACCTAGAATATTTTTGGTGTACTCCGTAAAATTTATGTTGGAATTCGTACATACAATATCTGATTTTGAAAGTCACCTTGATTGTTAAACCAGTTAATACATGAAATTTTTGATTACAACACTATAGAAACTAGGGGTGTGCATTAACGGTTACGGTAACCGAACCGTTAAGGATAACGGTTAACCGTGATAACGGTTATGCCAAAATCGTAACCATTACCTACCGTTAAGAAACGGTTATTAACGGTTCGGTTAACCATTATAACGGTACGGTTAACCGGTTAACCGTTAACCACTATGTTACATTTTTCTATAATTCTACAAGTTCTCAAAAAAATACTAGCTACGTAAAAACATGATAAAATATTGAACGGTTTTAATAGACTGGCCAAATTTAAGATGTCCATGTTTCATCGAGTCGATTTAACAACAAAGCATTCAATATTATTCAAACATTTTTACATAAAAAAAGTCACGATTATATAATTAAAAAAAACATAAAATAACCAAAGTCCAACTATTATCGCATTTATTGATTTGTGAATACTTGATTGTAACTTGTGACAAATTAACATTGTGTTCTAAAAAATTGAAGAGGATGAATGTGAAATTGTAGATCTAGGGTTTAAGTTTTTTCAAAAGGAGGAAAAAGAGTAACTTTAGAAGACGGCATAAACAAATAAAAAAAATAAAAAGGAATTTTTGGTTTAGTGGAACACAAAAGCAATATGCTATACAAGTTACTCACTCCCTCTTTTTTTCTATTTTTTTTAATTTTTAAATTTTCTTAACGGTTAATCGGTTAACCGTTATCACCAAAAATGCTAACCGTTACCGTACCGTTAACCGCTATTTGTAACTTGATGCAGTTAACCGCATCTGATTAATTTTTAACGGTACGGTTAACCGAACCAATAAAAGGCACGGTTATCGGTTAAACGGTTCGGTTATTTCGGTTCGGTTATTTATGCACACCCCTAATAGAAACCAATAGATTTGACATTATAATTCTGATGTGAAATTGACACCCTTAGAGATACTTGATACGGAGTACATGGATGATGGATCCTTTATAGGGTTCGAGTCCTCATGTTATCATGTTACGTCTTCGACTTATCAAGTGGCCTGTAACCCAATCAATTATAATACAAAGTACTCCGCATATGTTTAAATTTTTCTTCGTATAAGAAACAAATTGATAACAATTAAATAAGACATAGGGAGCGGAAGAAAAAAAAAAATGTGTAACTTATGGATGATGACCTAGGTTGCACCAAAACGGACACGGACACGACACGGGACACGGGACACGCCAGTCCGATTTTTAGGACACGGGACACGGTAGGAAAAAAAAATCAATATGTATATTAAATTAAAGGGAATTTATAACTCATTACAATTATCATGTATACTATGATCATTCATAACTCAAAAAGTCGTAAAACAACCAATACGTCAATAATTATGTCTGAAAATCAAATGTTTACAAAATTACAAATTAAACTACAAAGTTCCAAATTAAAATGCCAATTTAAATAAAAGAGTATTGAGTTACTAACTTTAAATTCCTCACTAGTTTACTACTTTAGTACTTGACACTGCGTGGTTTTAGTGTTTTAGTATTATATATATATATATATATATTTTTTTTTTCTAAAGCGAAAAAGTTAGTATAATAAGGTGTCCTCTAGGACACGGGCCGTGTCCGTGTCACTTGGGCCGTGTCCGACACGGCTTGTTTTAATAAATAAACCGAGGACACAGTTTAAGGCGTGTCTGACACGTTTGGAGGTGTGTCCGACGCGTGTCCGTGTCCGACATGGTGTCCGACACGGGAACGCCAAAAATTAGGAGTGTCCGTGCAACCTAAATGATGACTATTGATACTCCGTAAATAAACTTTCATAAAGCCCAAGAGTTTGGGCTCATCATATACCACTTATAGATTATGACTATTGATATAGATTATGGACTTTCCAATTATGAAGTCTCATGTCATAACCATTTTTGGGCTTTGGATTTCTATAATCTCTAGTTATGGAGTTTTATGAACCTTTTTTTTATTTTTTTGTTTTTTTTAATCACGAATAGAAAGTAAATAATTACCCTATCATGTGAAACTTCTTACTTCTCGCAATAACTCCATTGTAAACCCGTCTCATACCTGCTGATTCGAAAGCAGAAAGTGGGTGCCTTGGCTTATATATATGATATGGTGGACTAGGAATCGTGTAAGGTTTGGTGAAGCTTTAATATTGCATTCGCGACGACTTGTACAGATGGTAAGTTGGTAATGCATACATAATATTTTGTGTGTAAGGAACTGATATAGTGATATGGTCAGAAGATTGTCATGTGGTGTGATACTTGATTTATTCTTATTCGTATTATATAAATATAATACAGAGATGTTGTAATCCGTAATATTTTGTTTAGAGAATTGAAATGAAAAAAGCTTTCACAAATGAATAAAAAAAACCGTCTAATACGAAAATTCGTAAATCCGAGGATTCAAAAGCATAAACAAGTAACGGTTTTAACAGGCGTAGAGTTGTACACGTCCAAATTTCCTTTGATTGTAATTTGTATCTCGTCGTTTATAAATTCCTTCATTAAAAACATAATTAATTAATAATTAATTACTCAATTAATAAACAATACTCGTATAATACGGAGTATAATAATGGCGACCATCACCAAAGTAGTCACACCGTTCGTCGGCCGTTGTCACCGCCGCGAAGTCCGCCGTATATTCCGCCGCACCTCCGTCAACTTGTTCCCGCCGTCTCCCTTCTCCGCCGTCCGATTCTCTTCGTCCAAAGTTTCTTCTTTCGCCGCCATCGAAACGACGCCGGTTTACTTCTTCTTCTTCATCTTTTCATTTCATTAGTAGTATTATTAGGTTTGATCAAATTTGATTGAATGTTGATGATTAATCATTCAAATTGTGCAGAATAAAGTGTTGATTATCGTTTTTTTTTTGTTCAAAGTTTCGCTTCATTTTAGTGTATTATGCAAATTCTTGTATGAGACGGTCTTGTATTATTCGTTTAGCATCTTGAGTGTGGGACCGTCTTAGCCGAAACGTATTACATGAACTAATTGGCCACACTTTATGAATGATTGATGGAAGAGTGAAATTTGATTGTGAGATTAGGTTTTGATTAACTAGTTATTTGTGTGAAATTAGAAGTTTGAAATTGATTTCAATTAGCTTACATGTAGTTGGTGTTGATTAACTAGAAAATGTTCCAAATAATTGGGAATTAATTGGTCAGTCACAATTGCAGTATTATTTTGTCGCTGCTTAATCTCGCTAAATTTGGTTAATATCACCTTAAATTGCAATATGAATAATGTATAATACAGTTGCGACGATTTTTAAAATATTTAGAGTACGGCCGTGATATTGTATTGTGACCTTTTTTTAAAACCATGATCGTAGTTATGAGTTTTCACTAATATTTGAATCTTTGGTAATGGTATGATCAAGTATACGAAGGAATTAATAAGTGTTGACGTAAGTTTGTTGATTTAGTGCCAAAGCTTTCTTTATAAGCTTAGGTTCGTCGGGATAGATAGGGTGTCCTAGTTTACTTTGGCCTTAAAAGAGTGTCCATCTTTGTACAACTTTACAAGTGTTTGGGGACGTCAATCTTCCTGACGTTTATGCGTGTTGACAATCTCAAGATGTCTCAGAGTTACGCCTTACTATTTTGCTTCCTAGTTGTTTATGTTATTAGATTCATATATTTTCATCAAATCAACATTATCGATGTTATCCATTAGTTAGGCAGTGTAAGTTTGTGATTAATCATTGCCCTTGTTGATGATACCTCTTTATCTTGTGGGTTAATCTTCAGGAATATATATCAAGCGTGGAGGAAGTCGGACCTGATAATAGCATATTAGGTTGTCCCGTATGTTACGACCCATTAATATGGAACGGTGAATCAAGGTTATCGATGTAAGCAACATTGTGAATATGGTACTCCGCAGCAGTTTAGCATGTACACTATCATTCTTAAATCTTGATATTCAACAACGTATATTTGATGATGTTACAGTGAGACAACCCCTGGTACTACCCTTCAGTGTAAGACCTGTAAGAAGTCATATAACAGCAAAGATTCGCTTTTTGATCTTACTATTTCCAGTGGTTCCAAGAATTATGTTCAATCAATGCCACCAGTGACAGAGTTTTTCAGGTGGTGATTCATCATGTTGATTGCTTGTTTCTTACTCTTGTACTTTCGATGATTGCATACATAAAATTTGTCAAATAATCGCATATTGGGTTGTCACAGTACCCAAGCCATGTCATTTTTATACGAGAGAGGTTGGCGCCAAAATTTTGGGTTGGGTGGTTACCCAGGCCCCGAAAGAGAGGTGATTTATTCATTCCCTTTGTGACATTTCCTATGCATAATCAAACAATGTCTAATTTGACTCTTTCTGAAATGATAATGAAACGGTTGTTTTGATTGATCAAACATGACAAATTGATACATTGTATGTTTAAAATTTGTGGAGGAGGGGCGGTTTTATTTTGGTGAGCTTCTTTAGTTGAATTCGATGGTAAATGTTCGCACTTTGAGAACTGCTTAAAGCTGACAGGTCATTAGTATTATCATCCTTGTATAAGAAATCAGGAAATCATACACACACAGTTATGTTGTCACTAATATGTCTTGTAATTTGTTCTTGGTTTTCAGTTTGAAATGGCCAAAGAATACTTCAGGCCAGTTTTTGGTGGAAACATTGTTGACGCTAGCTGCGGGAGTGGATTATTCTCAAGACGTTTTGCTAAGAGTGAGCTGTTTTCTCTCGTTGTTGCTCTTGACTACTCAGAAGCAATGCTGAAGCAGTGCCTGGAATTTGTTAAGGAAGACCCAGACTTTCCCAAAGAGTAAGAAGTCATTTCCATTGCTAACTCATGACTTCTAGATCAGTTGAATTAATCTCCGTTAAATATGCGATAATTTTGTCGAATTATAATAATATTACAGTCTGTCTCTCGTTTCTGAACAGAAAATTAACCCTCGTCAGAGCTGATATCTCTAGACTTCCATTCGTTTCTCGTTCCGTTGATGCTGTGCACGCTGGTGCTGCATTACACTGCTGGCCTTCACCTTCAGCTGCTGTAAGCTTCAGTTCTTATCCGTTTTTGCTTACCTTGCTTATTTATAGTTGGTTTTGGGTATCCAAATATCAAAGTAGCTTCATATGAAAATGTGCAGTTTAGCCAAGGTGACGGTTTTCAAATAATAACTCGTCTTGAAAATTGATGATATCATAGGATCCTTAGAGAGATAAAATGGTGATGTTACGTACAGTGGTGGATGGATAGTTGAGAATTCGAGAGAGATAATATCAAATATTCAAATATATTTCATGTCAAATTTTAAATCTAGGGACACATTTCCAAAATTAAATTGAGTTAAATTTTGCATAAATTAAAATTTCTGGCTGATTAGCTATAGAGATCAGCAAATTCGGCATGATTCTCTTCATATTTGGTCAGTTGTACTCAATATAATAAGAACATTCCTATATGTCTTGTTTCTAGATTGAGCTTTTATGTGTATAGTATTTTTCGATTGCGCTAATAATGTCCTTGTTACCGCCTCAACCATTTTCTAGGTTGCTGAAATCAGTCGTGTATTAAGACCTGGGGGAGTATTTGTTGCCACAACTACTATCGCTGATGGCCCTTTCGCATTACTCCCATTTAGGGGTACTTTTCGTGAGGTAAACGAGTTTAAAATGTTTTGAATTTGGATATTCTAGAAACTACTCTCAGTTATTCAATTCATATTAATTTTGGCAACGTGGATTGTGCTGTATGGAACTGCACTAATAGTACTCTTTCATCTGTATCGTGCTGCTTTAGTACCTGCAACAATATTCCGGATCCCGTGTTTTTCTATCTGAACGTGAGCTTCGAGACCTCTGCACAACCTGTGGTCTAGTGGACTTTAGATGCACAAGGAATGGACTGTTTGTCATGATCTGTGCTACAAAACCTAGTTGAATTACGACAGTGGTGACGATCTTGGTCCCTTGTGAGTGAGCGAAGTTACTTCCAAACTGTGCATTTGCATTTTTAGAGGTTTCTCTATGTATGTTAAGGATAAAAACAATTCTTACTATCAGCAGAAATGTGTAAAACAACTCAATATTTGGTGGTAATTATTCATACAGAGTAATATTTTTTCCAGCTGACCAAGAGTTCAGGATAGGTTTAGTCGACTTGAGATTCTCTGATCTTTTTGCTGAACATGCTCTGAACTATGTTGATTATGCTCCATTTACCCGGTCATCGAGAAGTGTGACTGATTTTGAATAGAAGACGATACTCAATTAATCAAGGGAGTTAATCTGAAGACTAATCTGAAGACGGACTGTCTGCAATGCCTGCAATTTGTATGTTCCCCATGAACTTGACCACTTGACACATGATAAAAATTAGGAGAGTTACTTATTGCTTTCGAGACTATTGTCGCTCTTTCTGTTACCACTTGAACTTTTATTTCAAGCCTAGCAGTTGGGACTTGGGAATCCTGATACTCGTGCTCTTAACGCAGGTTATCGTGCAGTCTGGCTTGTCGTTCCTGAAAGTGGTTGCTTAATTCAGGCAGAGCTGGGTTTTTAACAGTAGCCTTGCAGATCATGCATCGGTACATCATATATACACACACATCGTAAAGAGTCTGCCATTCACTGATAATCGGAGAAAGAGCACTTACCAGGTATGAGAAACATGTTCTAACCTTACTTTTATGCATTAAACTCTGTGCTTTGATGTTCTTTTAGTCCATTTTATACCCACCTATTGGACTACGCGATAATAGACCATACACTTTGTCATTCAAGGCCACTTACAATACAAAAAGGTCAAACACTCTTCAATACCGAAGAAACGTAGTCTAGCCTTCTTTAGGAAGACCGTGAGGAAACCTTTGATAATCAGTGCAGTAATTATAAATCATATATTTTAATTATATACTACTAGTTGTTTGATCGGTGTCAAGATTGAAAGCAATGAGGGGATCGAGTATAGATATTCATTAGAAAGATACAAAAATATCGATTGCTGACAACAAAATGAAGTTGTATGTTTAACTTTGCTTTGTATGGAGTATTGTTTATGATATGGGTGTGGTTAAACCATCTTGATAGCGAGCTCAATCTGGCTCATTATCGGTTCAAAAAAATTCACTCGATGGGCTTCAAATTGGTTACCTAAAAGGTTCGAACCCAATTGAATTGGAGCTATGCTCTATATTTGTCACTTTAATTATATTGTGAAAAAAGGTTTTGGTAAAACTATAATAATGAAAAAATTTCAAAGAGGTTTGAAAATATTGTTTCATATTTAGAAGTAACGTACAATTATAATAAAAAAAAATTACATATACAAAAAATAAATGAAATCAAATTCGAGCTTTAAATCGAAGTTATAAATTTACAATAAACCCATGTACGCTTCCCCTTTCAACGTGAAAAATCGACTGTTTTGAGTCAGCTTCAATTATTTACACCTTTAGCTTTGGCGTGTAATTAACGATAATTTTCACATTTATAAATAAATTTGTTTTTTTTTTTAAAAAAAAAAAAAAATTAATATATAATCTTAATACGGAGTAGCAAATTTCAATTGCTGTTATGGTAGGGCCTCTTTTGATATATACTGGATTTTGAGTTTTGACCTTCTCAGGCTATTCATGGATTTTTTTTTTACCGTGTAACATCGACTCTTTTCCCGAGTCAAACCGTGTTCAATCCATTCAAGGCATTGCATATCATAAATTAGTTATGAATTATATGGATTAATTTTTAGGTTGTATTCCATCTGTCTCAGTCGCTTGTTTATACTTCTCTCAAATTTTTCAGACAAAAAAATTAAAGCGTAAACAATTCAGTGAACGGATGGAGTAAAATATATTGTTAAAATGATACTCCGTAATAATTTAGGTATAACTAATTCTCTTTTCACGTATAATAATTGAGTAATTTCAGACGGTCTATAGAATTATTAATCTATTTTTTAATTTCTCAACACTAAATAAGGTACTCAGAAAAATTTTGTTGACCGTTTCACTCATGAGACGATCTATATTTATAATTTTTTCGAATAATTTTATACGTCAAGGTAGTCAATGGAGTTGGTAGACTGGTAGCTGACTAGACTAGCTGATTGTACCATTGAAACATCAGTGGAGAGATAGTAGAAAGGTCGAGAAGTGAGAAATAGAGATATTTCATCATTATTACTCCTTCTGTCTCATTCATTTGTTGTTTACAGTTTGACTTTTTTCCCCTCACAACAAAGTCAAACTGTAAACAATTCACTGAAACGGAGGGAGTAGTGTTTTAGTCACTTGCTCGTATTCTCTAGTTCTCTCGAAACGTAAGAGAAAATTGTGTATCTTATGCTTACTGAGTTACTGGTACAATATAATCACCTTTATTTTTATTACTCCGTACTAATTTCATTACAAATGAATAAATTAATTATACAATAACCTACAATTAACACTTTTAATTTATACAAAACCAAATAATCACACATAAGCACAAATTCAACAATCTTCTAGCTTGTTTGCACACTACCCTTAGAACTTAGACACACTACATTCCTTAGGAAGACCCTGAGGAAACCTCTGATAATCCCTGCAGTAATTATAAATCATAAAGTTCTTCTGAATCCATCGCATCCTCTTTTGGCTAGTCGAGTCGAGTTGCTGATTCATCCAACTCGAACTCGAGCCTTGGCACGAGGACCGGCCGTTGGCCCAAACACACGCGTCTGCGTTGAAGTTCCTGAATGCAGCCGTGAATGGTGCCTTCGACCAGTCGGTCTTCACTCGACCACCTTGGGTCGCCCAGTCTTCGGCGTCCCATAGGCTTGAGTATACTCTCATTGGTTGCCTATTTGGGAAGGGTACTCCTATTGATTGCATGTTTTTGAACACTCTTATGGGTGAACCGTCGACTGAAAATCTGTTACATGTCGCCAAATACAAGTTTAGTACGGAGTATAAAACTTAGAATTTGTATTTCGTTGCATGGTTCAAATTTCAAATGGCGTATATTAAGAAATTTTTTTGTAGAAGTTGTTACTTACATGATGCTCTGAGCATTCCAGAGGATAGAGTAGGTGTGGAAATTGGTGGTGGGGTCGAACCATAGACGAAACTGTTGTTCTCGGCCTCCTTTGCCTTGGCTGTATACGTTGGTGTGTAGCGTGTAAGGTTGGCCGGTCACATTGCCTAAGAACTCCAAGTCTATCTCGTCATGTGTAGGTCCTTGGGACGATAGCTGTAAGTCGAATAATGATTAGTCGATATTAAAAATATTTTCATTATTTTATATCGAGTAAAGTTTTTAACACGACATGCTAGTTTTTAAACTTACGTAATAGGTAGTAACGGTGCCGGCTGAGTTCCCAGGCACAAGTTTTATCTGCAAATCAATTTTTCCAAAAAGATACTCGTTTTTCGACTGAAAACCAGACCCAGAAGCCTGATCGAGGGATAAAGTCAAAAGCTGACCGTTGTTTAGTATCTTTCCACGACCGTCTCCCCAAGTGATGTCCATATTTTGATTAAAATTGCCGGCAGCAGAAGCCGCGGCCAGTAAAATAGCTAGTAAAAGAAGCCGAGACATAAACCAAGCCATTAGTAATATTTTTCACAAGTAAGAAAACAATATGATGTGATTTGTTAGAAGTATATAATATAATAAATATTCTTATAAGTAGACTTATTAGATAAAATGTTGGTGATATTGGTGATACAAAAGTGACAAAATGTTAAGGGGTATATATATAGGTAAAAGAATGTGGTTAAAGGATAAGGGAAGGTAAGTAAAGAAAATGACAAGTTGACAAAGGTATAAGTGAGTAGGAAGGTAAGAAAGAAGTTTCATTTGTAGTAATTAATTGAAGAAAATGGATTGATGAAGATGAAACAGCTGTTGCCTTTGCATGGGGCACTTAATTTGTTCTAGTAGTACTCAACTTTGGTCACCTTCTTACTTTTTGGTCACCATTGTTGACGCCTATTGGTTTCGACTTTGCCTGCCAAACGCGGGGGTTTTTGTGTCCTATTAAACTATGCCACGTTGGATTCAGTGGGACCGTCTTATTTAATATTTCGGTGAGACGGTCTAACCATAATGTTATTGTTAGTCTTCTCACACAAAAGGTAGTTGTTAGTACTTGTTACTAAAACTATCCTGGTCTAGTGGCCATGATTGAGAAATTTCGAGCTGTTACGTTGTAGATCATATGTTTGCATTTCCCTTTGAAAATTTATTTGGAACTAGATAAGTGAACCTCGACACTCTGTAGGAACTATAAATATACTCCCTTTGTTACACTTCTCTCAAATCCCCTGACAAAAAAGTCAAAAAAAAAAATAAACGTATATAATCTAATCAAATTGAATGGAATAACAAAACTAGTACTCCGTATGATTTATTACTTTGTTACTTATACATATCATATCATATTATAATAAGTGAATAACAAAATTTTATACTCGTACGTACAAGATGAAGTCAACTATTATAGAATGTATAGAATAAGACAAGTAGAGATGAAAATATAATTAGGTTATTGGGGTCATAGATTAATGTGAGAGTGACCCACTGAATTCAATGGGTTTAGTAAGGTGGATAGAGATAGAGATAGTGATAGTGCATGAATTATATAAGTGTCGTGGTGTTGTACCTCATAATGTTCTATCATTCCTTTTCGTGCATTCAACTTCATACCCCTTCTAAGTTAGCCGTGTGGGTGACGATTTCAATTTAATCGTCCCACATCTATACTATGGAAACACGGAGTATCATACCTAGTTAGAGTTCTTAGATTTATGGTTGATGAGTTTTTCGGACGATCAGATTGGTTACGGGTCTGATATTCTGATTGACGTGTAAAGATATTAGTGTATTTTAGGCTTAAGTCTCAAAGTTTGTTGTTTTTTATGTTCAGTTTTGCGATGGTTATATATATATCTTACGGAATAGTTTTTTGAGTAAAAAAAGGTAGTGTTGGAAATAATAATGAAAAAGAGTTTACAACTTGAGTAAATTCCATTTATGAAAAATCAATTACGTTAAGTAATTACTAATCTAATATGGAGTAAGATTCTTCCTATATAAATAAAAAAAATCTACTTTTGAATAACATCAATAACTATTACTCCATTCGTTCGAGTTAAAAATTTACATTTACGATAGTGATACTATTTACAATAGGTGAGAATCTTTGGTAGTAAAACTATAAATATACTAGCATAATGCCCGTGCATAAATGCACGGGATGTATAAAAATAAGTTAATAGTTAATTGAAAATTTTGGTAATTGAATTGAATATTAAATTAAAATAAGAATACTTTGTAGTAATAATATAAGCGGAACCTAAATAAACATGTATTCTTAGACCCAAAATACAACAAACTGTACGTATTTTACCCGATCACGTATTTATTTAACATGTAACCCGCTTATTCGACCCGTAGTTGTCTTCAAATTAACCCGTTTAATAGGTTTAAAAGTGTCAATTTTGATTTTTCTTAATTAACTATCAAAATTTAGATGATAGAATCGTTGAAAATTGTTATAAAACAATTAGAATTATGGAACATCAAAACTGATCAAAGTATCGCAATACATTGTCTTAAAATTCATCATTTATTATAATAATATGGTAAAACGCGCTTAAAATGTTATATTGAAAACACATTAAATAAAAATAGATAGTTTAAGAGATAAAAATATATAAACAAATATTCTGTTGTACATAGAAGATATTGACTTACTTATATGACATAATTTCAAAAAGGAAATAAAATAAAAGGGGTAAAAAAAATAAAATAAAAGGGTAAAAAAAGTTGGAGGGAAAATTTGTGTAGGATGGTTTTTGTTATATATAATTAATAATTAATATAGATATGACATAAAATTTAAAAACGCAGGCGAGGTCTTGTGACAAAGGTTTGGACACAACTACAATACAAAATTACAAACTTTATATCATAAATATCTAAGTTGAAATGAAATTTTAATACTTCTATTTTAGAAATTGCTCGTAATATATGAAATAAGTGTAAAGTTATCCACACGGTAAATATCAGTATTTTGTCATTAACCACTTTATAGTCATCCCGTCATCCTTTAATCTGTCTATGGTAATTTTCTTTTTCTATTATTTAGGATTGATAAATATTCTGAAATAAAGGGTGCGGTGTTTCTTAATTTTGAAGAGACTTGCGTAGTTACCTAAGTTTTTTGGAAGCATGGAAGTGTTGGTGGTAGTTGTAGACTTGGGAGTTCATTTTAGGAAATGTGGAAGGAGTAAAATAAAACGAGGAGTCGATGATTTCTGTGGGGTCTTTTTTCCTTGGACTTTTGGGCCTGGATTGAGAATTAGTTTATTGGGCTTGGATTCCGTTCATACCGTTTTTCGATTTATTGAGTTCAATTTAGATTGAAAGATAGGAGTAATATATAGGCCCTGTTTTTTTCCGCTTTTTAAATTCTAACACAAATGAAATTGAAATTGAACTTATAAAGAATTGTCTTTGAATTATAAGAGCTGAAATTAAACTCAAAAGAACATGACCTTAGTATTTACAAGCGTGAATGTTGGAGTATATACTTTGCATAATACAATACCAACATAATTAAATTGAAGAATTCCGATTACAAAAAAAAAAAATGAAGTATAATTACGCGAAATTCAAATAAGCTTTTCTTTTTCATCTTTATATATTTAGTTTGTTCAAAAACTCTGATACGAAAATTAAAGTTACAAAAATTAACTTCGTCTTAAAAAAACATCAATATAAAAACGTAACATGTGAATACATTTAGTTAAAAAAAAATAGGTGTGATCAATGTATAGCTCCAAATATTAGGTATAATGAACGTGCGTTCCTTTGTAAACCCTACAATTCAAGTATTGCTTTAATTTTTAGTCTTTTACTACCCTTGATTCTTGAAGTAAGCCTTGATCTCTAAGCTTTAGGTCCATTTTTACAAAAATGTAAGTAAAGAAAGATAAATACTGTAGTAAGAATGTCATCCTTTAACTTTTAATATGTTCTCTTCCATTACAAGCTCTTTGCTTATACAAATTACACAAGTATCTCTACCAACTTATATACTCCCTCCGTTTCAGCGATTGTTTACAGTTTGACTTTTTATATAAGGGAGATTTGAGAGAAGTATAAACAAATGACTGAGATAGAGTGAATATTTTAGTTTTATTTATAAGCAAGCTAACAACAACTTCACATGTTGTGCACATTTTATAGTGGTTGCTACTTTTTTTTTTACTTCAATATTATATTACTTCATGGGTCTCATTTATATTGTCCATTTTTACTAGAGTTTATGTATTCAAATATATAGTATAGTGATCCTTTTACTTTGTTTATAAATTAGTAGGGTTCACGTGAGACTACTTTACATTAAGTTAATACGGAGTATGAGATATCTAAAATAATGTATAGTTACCTACAATTAAGAGGACTCGTCATAATTTAATTGTAAAATTTAGTATGTTGAATAGAACTTATTACCGAAAGTAATGTTGAAAAAAAAAAAAAAAACATCTGCATGTGTATACATACTTCGTATCTTGAACTATTGTTGAACTCAATGTTTTGTACAATATAGTTGAATTACTTTATAAAATAAATTAGCAACTGTGTATGGAAACTCAATAATAATACTCCTTCCGTTCCAGTGATTTGTTTACAGTTTGACGTTTTTGTGGGGAGGATTTAAGAGAAGTGTAAACAAATGACTGAGACAGATGGAGTATAATAATACCGAGTAAAAATAATCAACAATTTCAAAATAAAGTTAACACTTTCAAATATACTCCGTGTAATCTATCAAGTGTTATTTTGGTTATTCGTAGTATAAGATTATTTCACACGATACACTGACCTTTACTTTGATGTGGAATATATAGTTGCATGCACTTTAAACACTTTCCGTAAAAATGAGTTGAATACTCAACTCAACAAATATAATAACCTTATGATCGAGTGAATTTAAAGAAAATGTGATCTTTATTTTTACAGCTGTTGCACAAACATACATGTGTAAGTTTATAACATCAAATTCAACACATAACTACGACTAATTTACTTTAAATTCGAGGTTTCCGCATTGCTCCTTATTTTAGGGACCAGAGGTGGCCATGGTTCGGGCATGGTTGGTTCGATTCAAGCCCCCACGGCCCACGTACTTCTATTTGGTCCGATTTGTCGATCGTATGGGGTAAAGGGTCGAGTTGTTTTGGTTCAAATTCAACCGATTTTGACTCACTAATTATAAAATATAGCATAAAGTTTAGGAAATTGTGAGTACAGGGATGAGGATTCACGATTAAGTGAGTCCACCTGTTTGATTAGACGATTTTGTGCTACCGATTTCCTTATTTCATATCCACACCGTGAGAGCCCTCTAAATGAGTTATCTCAACCTAGATCGAGTGGGTGTATCTTATTCAATTCATCATATGCTCAAAACTGATGACACAATTCACATGAATTGTAATGAAGGAAATTACTCAAAATTACGGAGTACTTTCTATGTTACGAGTAGGATCATCTTCAAGAATAAGAGGGACTTCACTTCTTTAATAAAATTAAACATCTTTTCTAACGTGTGTATAGACATTAAGAATTCATATAAGAAAACATGAGATACATTTTTTTTTCCTTAAAAAAAATGAAAATGTATATAAACATAAAAAAACTTTCACAATAATTTATTTCTAATATTTGTGATTGTAATTCTTTTAATCTTACATTTTTTATTCTTCTTTTTGATCACAACTTATTCACATAAAATTTATATCTTCAAATAAAAATTAAAACATCATATAACAGAAAACGAGAAAAACACGTGTTATAAAAACCGTTGAACAGGAATAGGAATAATATAAAAGCAGGGACAAGTTATGTATACATTTGTTTTTTCGCTTCAATTTTTTGTCTAATATTTGTGATTGTAATTCTTTTAATCTTACATTTTATTCTTCTTTTTGATCACAACTTATTCACATAAAATTTATATCTTCAAATAAAAATTAAAACATCATATAACAGAAAATGAGAAAAACACGTGTTATAAAAACTGTTACACAGGAATGGGAATAATATAAAAGCAGGGACAAGTTATGGATTATGTTCCACAAAATGAAAGATTTAGAGACCAAAAAATAAATGTTGACTTAAAAGTGAAATACATTCACCAAAATCTCCACGAGTAATCAGTAAAGGGTTGAAGTTAGGTGGTCAAAGTACGTTCAATATTTTGTCATATGCTGCCATTACAAAAACGGCACCGACTATAAAGGATGAATTAGTCACCACCAAAATTATTTCAAAGAATTCAAGTACAAAATACTTCTCTTTGATTTTGATTATACTTAGCTACCTAGTGGTCCTTCTAACTACCAAATACCACTACTATCTCTACCCTACTTGCCTACATTGTTAATCAAATACACTAAATCAATCATGCCACGAGACGGTTTTATAATAATATTATTATTTTACTTTTATTTAGAGTTTACTGCTCATAGATTCTTGTGTGGGATGGTTTCATGGTAGTGCTATTGTGAGATCTCTCTCTTATAAAAGAAGTGTAGAGTTTTGAAGATATAAATCGATTTTATCTAAACCCTTCAAGCCAAGATCAATCGTAAGTATTATACTTAACCTTATTAAGTTTCCATGAACAATTTAAGCTGCAGCTGGATCATTTTTGATGACCCAGTAATTAATTAATGAGCTCTAGTCATAACATAATTACCCTGTACATGTTGTGTGTGACCCATCAGGTCCACTTAAGAGCTACTAGACACGTAACTAGCAAGATTTATCGACCATATAAACTTAAGAGGGTTTAATTCTTATAGGACAGTGAACATAATTCCTTCAAGAAGATAAGGGTAGCTTATGCCTTAATTAATTCTTCATGAATTGATTTTTTATACTCCGTAATAGTAGTAGGTCTTACGATATAGGACGATTTCATATAAAACCTACTTTTTAGTGTTTTAAATATTTGTACTTTAACAATTGTATGTTCCATAGAAAATTAACCGTTGTTACTCCGTATTTGCTTAGTTCATTAATAAATGAAACGAACAATACCGACAAATAAAGCGACGGCATACAAATTTTGAAGTATTTTTTTTTTTTTTTTTAATTTCTTTTTTATCAACAACCAAGTAGGCAAGTACAATAGGCAGCTAAAACTCAAATCAAAATAATTGAGTACCTAGCAACCTTTGTGATTAGTTTTATGTCTTGTCTAAAATATACTCCGTACCACATATGACATATCATATCATTTGTTTTATTCAACATTTACATTGTATTATTAGTTAAGTTATCTGTTTGATTTGAGTGGTTAACAAACTAATCAAATACCTCCGTATTTCTTTACTGTTTTCTCAATAATATTACGTTGTATATGCATGTATCTTCTTTGTTAGGATTAGGTATGTGATCATGTAATTAGTCCTATTAATAGGTCGGTAAATTTGAAACGGTTATTTTGAAGTCTGTTTATTGTGAAATTGTGAATCAATGGATGCTATAGTTTTGCTCGACCCGAAACCAGCCTTTGAGGTGGCGGGTTGGATGAGGGCCGATATAGGCCTGTGCCCGGCCTGCTGGATATAAGCTAGTTGAAATAGAAGAGAGGCCTAGCAAGCTGAGCCTCAAAATCATGACCCAGGCACGACCCATTGGGCGAGATAGGCCACGTGGGCCTAACCGGCTACTTAGTTGGCCACCCTTTGATGCCATTGTACAAGCAAGCCTATTACAAAATCTAATACGGAGTACTAAAATAGTTACTCCGTAAAAAAAAAAAAAAAAAAGTATCCTCAAATTTGACAATAAGTGAAATAAACAACATTTGAGCCAAAGTAAATACTCGGTCGTTGATGACCCTTTGACAATCCCTCTAATTCTAAATCTGATCACTTCCAAGTACGATACTTCTTTTACACCTACAAAAATCGTTCGAACTTCAACTTCTCACGACTCTTCAACGTCTGCCGAACCACGAAATGGTAATACCATCAAACCCCAAATCTCAATAATAGGTTTTAGGTAGGAGTAGCTAGTATAAAAAAAAAAGATGGACACCAAATCAAAGTAGGGTATACAATATAGTTTCCCCTATATCTCAATCAAATTGGGGTACATAAGAGCATTATCCTAGACCTTACATTACATAATAAATTAATCAATGAACAACCAAATAAATTAATGTTTAGTCAATATGACAATCTTTTGTTATTAAATGTATATATTCTCCATATACTTCACCCCTAAAATTAGGTAACTAAAGTGAGTTCCTTGATCACCACTCCTCCAAAGTTGAAGTGAAGTTTTTCTAAAGGGCTCTTCTAAAGAATAAAAACTTCATATACAATGCCCTTCATTTTCAAGCTACCTCCTCTATACACTCTACTTACCCTTATCATTATACTTTCTACTCCAACCGATTTCTCCGATAGTGTCCACTATTTTCTAACTCGATAAATATTTTAACAGTCTTACTTTCAAGATAACAAATTCTGTTTCATATTAATAAAATAGTCGGTCCACCGTTTCTTTTTATAATATTTACTGTACCATTCCAAAGAAGTGGAGGGAGTACGTTGTTATTATTATTATTTTTTATTATTATTATAAGTATTAGTATTTGATATACATTTCACTACATATATACTTTGGTTTGTTACAAGTATAAAACTTGTTTATAACACTACCTAAGAGTGAAAGTGAATGGCTACCTACATGGTTGAGCAAGACCATGGGTGTGGCTTCTTTGAAGCCATTATTCGATGTCGAAGAATTCGACTACGAAATTCCACGTGTCGTTCTCTTCCTTCGACAACCCACAAAAAGAACTCCACTCCGAAAACCCCAAATGAAAAACAGGGCACTTCTGTGCCTGAGGGCGCCAAACCAAGAACAGACGACACAGTCGACGAGAAAATTGTTCAGAAGTCGACTTTATGCAGACGTGTTTCAGACGCTGCAAGAGACTCGAACTCGACTGACACAACGACCACATCATCGTCAGGGTCGTCGACTGCTTTAGCCTTGGTAAAGGTGAATAAAATTCAGGAGAGACAGTCACCATTAGGCGAGATTAATCGAGTTTCTTCAGGGAATATACTACAGTTAGGCCGAAACAGTTTTTCCTCGAAGCTAAATGGACACGTAAACGAGAATTCCCCGAGGAAAATCGTACCTAGCAATGTGTCTACAATGGGGAATATACTAAGGCGAAACAGTGAGGAGGTACGAGACCGAAAGATGGATGTAGAGGAAATAAAATTCATGGGAAATGAGAAGTATAAACAGGGGAAATATGAGGAGGCTTTGAGGTTGTATGATAAAGCCATAGCAGTGGACCCGAAAGTGGCCGCTTATCGAAGCAATAAAAGTGCGGCTTTAGCTGGGCTAGGTCACATTTTAGACGCTGTTGTCGAGTGTAAGGAGGCTCTTACAATTGATCCTTTGTATCGACGTGCTCATCATCGTCTTGCTACACTTTACTTCAGGTAATTTTCACTTTTCGATATTTATGGAGTTTACAGTTTAATTTTCAAACAACTTCAGATGACTTTACTAATTTCAGAAAATTTCAAAACTTCACAGAACTTAAGATGAAGAGAATAGGTCGTACAGGTGTTAGGTTGGTTTCAAAATTTGCCGTAACTCTTGGGTTTTGCAGGCTTGGATTTCCGAAGGAAGCACTAGATCATTTCAGTTTGTCGGGAAGCATAGCGAGTAATTCTGACTACAATCAAGGAAAAGCTCTCGAAACGTGCCTGAATAAGTGTTACGATTTCAAGGAGCGTAAGGACTGGACAGCATTGTTGAGACAAACTTGCGATGTGCTCGCTCTCGGTGTTGATTCTTCCTTACAGGTATTCGTTCACGATCAAAATTCTCGATGCAATTTTCATTGGTAGCGGAGTAATATTTGTTGTAATAATCGCTGAAATTGTGAAAAAGGTTCTGATGGTTGCGCTTTTGTTCTGTTTTCGCCTTTTTTTTTTTTTTATGACATGAAGGTGTATGCACTTGAAGCCGAAGCCTTGCTGAATCTTCACAGGCACGATCAAGCGTATGCAGCTTTTAGACGAGGAACGTCTTTTGACATGGATTCTTATACTCGCTTATTTGGCCAAAAAATAAGCAGTTTCTTTTACACGGTTAAGGCTCAAGTTTATACCGCTGTTGGAAGGTCAGTTCAGTATTTCAGAACATTTATAGTACGGAGTACAATAATCGATCTATAGTACACGAGTCATACATTAGTGCTTTGTACATAGTCGATTTGGTGTTTTTCTGAAGTGTTTGATAAGTCGTGTCAGAAACTTACAATAGTGTTTCAATGATTGGACATTTTTTAGGTTTGAAGACGCTGTATTAGCAGCACAAAACACCGCCAAATTCAACCCAAACGACACGGTCGTTCAAACAATACTCATCAAAACACGATCAATATCGCTTGCAAGATCAAAGGGGAACAAACTCTTCAAGGACTCGAAATTCCTAGACGCTTGCAAAGCGTACAGCGAAGGGCTCGAGTACGACCCTTACAACTCTGTACTTCTCTGTAACCGCGCAGCGTGTCGCTCTAAACTAGGCCAGTTTGAGAAAGCCCTCGAAGATTCTACCCTAGCACTCAACCTGCAGCCTTCATACAGCAAGGCTAGACTTCGACGTGCGCACTGCAACGCAAAATTAGAGCGTTGGGAGGCCTCGATTCAGGATTATGAGATTTTGATTCGAGAAAAGCCCGGTGATGAGGAGGTTGGGCGGGCTTTATTTGAGGCTAAAGTCGAGGTTAAGAAACGGTGTGGTGAAGACGTTAAGGACATCGAGTTTGGGACTGATGTTGTCTGTGTTTCAAGCATTGAGTGCTTCCGACACCAGATTACCTCACCAGGTTGTTTTACTGTCGTATTTATTTCTAAATTCGTTCTCGTTTTTTTCGTGCTTATGTACTGAATGTTCTGATGTTTTTTTTTGCAATAGGGATGTCTGTGGTGCTGTTTTGCAATAAATCGAACCAGCAAAAGACGCTTCCGTTGCTAGAACATGTTCGTCTGAGATTCCCATCCATCAATTTTTTAAAGGTTCGTCAAAATTCTATGATCCGCGGGAAAAAAGATGTCACTTAGAGCTAAAAACAAGGCCTGTTTACTGAATTCGTAAATGAAATCTCTAATAAACATATCAAAGACGAGTTTTTACTGCTTAATGTAAACAAGTATTTTCGACTAAACGATTTCAGTGTTTACGATACCCATATAGGTGGAGGTAGAAGATCATCCATACTTGGCAAAATCTGAGGCAGTAAATTACATTCCAGCCTTCAAAATATACAAGAACGGTTCAAGAGTCCGAGACATCCCTGGAAACAACCTCGAATTACTTGAGAATTCAGTCAAGTTGTACAGCAGCTGAATTAACAGCGACGACAACAACAACAACGACTACGACAACAACAGTGGCGACAAACAGAAATACAAGAGTCCTTACATGTAATGTAACCAAAACATCCTTAAACAAAATTCAAAGATATGCACTGACACAATCATCAAACCAATCGACCGACACGAAAAATAAAAGACAAATATTAAACAAAAAAAACTTTGTCAAATTACCACTACAGTAAAGTAAAGCAAAATTTAGTAAGCAGAAATTAGTTTCAATGTTTTAATATACAAACAACTTTATGTATTATATGCAACATAAGGTTTTGTTTAATGTTAATCAAAGGGATGATTGAATTAGTTGAAAGGGTTTTTTTTTCTTTTTTTTTTTTTTTTTTTTTTGTGTAAGCTTTTGAGTGTGTAGGACATTGCAATTATTGTTGTTTTATCCTACTAAATTATTAACATACTTCCTACTACAACTTTGTTTTTGTCATGCTTTTGGCTGATTAATTTCACCAATTTGTACTATAAATTTGTTTATTCGGGTAATGTTTATAAGCATTAAAGTTATTTCCATATTTGGTAAATAATTCTCGACAGTTGTCACGTTAGAGTGTATATAACCTGTTGGAATTTTGGCAGCAGAAGTATTTGGTGGTGTATTTGGTGGTGTATCCGGAATTTCCAAACATGATTTTTGTATATTGAATGTTGACTTTGTATGATACATAAGGGGCGGGGGGATAGGGTGAGACCTATGAC
Source organism: Dianthus caryophyllus (assembly GCA_023091065.1). NCBI lineage: Eukaryota > Viridiplantae > Streptophyta > Magnoliopsida > Caryophyllales > Caryophyllaceae > Dianthus > Dianthus caryophyllus. Next base: position 3,699,027 of record CM041517.1, read on the forward strand.
TCCACGAGAGGAGTCTAAGATTACACATTTACACACATACAAATGACACATAACCTATTTATACTACTTTCTGGATACATCTAGTGTATAATACTCCGTAATGTTTTAGATTACTTTACTCAAATATTTGAGATAACTCAATAAATTTCTCTAGATAAATTAAACTTATAGATTATATATTTTGCTAGACTTTTCTAGAGAGTTTCTTTCTAGATTTTTCAAGATTAATGTTCCAACAAAACTGATCTATTTAAATTTCTGATTGAGTTGATTTCTGACATGAGAAGACTAGTGTCAAGCATACTGAGTGTGGAGAGTGGAGACCTGTCGTTGCATCCTTACTTCAAGCCCAAAAGGGCATTTGTGTGAGGGGGCATGTCAAATAATATAGAACCAATCTTGAATTTTCAACCATCCACTTAAACTTTTGGTTGCTTAGTTTAGATAATTTAAGACAAAGAGAACCACCGGCCCTATATATCACCATTTATAGATGGTTGTTTGTGCGGGTCGAACTACTTCAAGTTCCCTTTTCAATCTAATATTTACGGCCAAGTGCGCCCTTGTGAAACCCGACCTAGTTGGGCCTTAATCAACTCAAGCAGGGTCAACCCGACTCTTTCTAAAATTTCAAAACTAAACGAAATCGAGAAATATAAGCTATGAAGTTTGCCAAGTGTATCGCACACTTTGTATATTGTTATATGACGTTCAGGTTTTACAACCAACAACATAACCAATGTAATTTTCTCATCAACAGAAAAGTGATACATATACGTCCACATTTAACTTATTTAACCAAAATACAAACAAACACCTCTTAAAATAATCACAATTAAAAAATCAACTCAAAATTGTTTTCGACAATAATTGCTCAATACCATTATAAAAACTACAAAAAACTTCGTTAGGCCATATGTTTCATAGTTTCATCATATCTCAAAAAGTCAATAATCTAAGAAGTTAACGAGTCAAAATCTCTCAACGTATATAAAAAACCACATTTTTATTTAAAACGTGTTAAGGAACCAACAAGGCGATGGTTGGGCTGATATCGGTTTATACACTCTAACACACTCACGAATGCTGAGGCAAGTGTGGAGCCTTGTCTGGTATGCCATCGCAGTGCGAAATAATCCACTTTGAAAGAGAGGGTGGTGAGATTGAACCCGCGACCTCTTGTCATGAGGCACGATCTGTGTTAAGGCAACCAAAAGGCAAGGTGATGGTTGGAGCGTCTCAGTTTATCTTATACACTCTAACAAAACGGGTATATCCGTCTTAAATTAAAACGGATCAAGTATTACGAATAAGACAAAAGACAAGTTGATAGAGAAAATATACGGAGTAATAGATTTGTATTCAATGTGCAAGTGGGAGAGTAATTGATGACCCGTTAAAAGCTTAAGACGGATAACCCATCTTGAGTAAGACTTATTGATAAAAAAAAGAAGGTGATTAATTTACGAAGTCCTCATCCTTTTATATTACATATTGATAATGGATGGACGACTCTCAAATGTTTTTGTATCTTTCAAGCGCTTACAATAATTAGCCATCGAAGGGTAGTTAGCAATTTAAATAAAGATTGAATTTCATAATTCAAACATATGTCAACTCTTCACTTGACTTTTTAATTTATTCGAGTACCTCATCGATTTACGTCAATAAGTTTATCTTTTTATTTATATGGAAGAAATTTGCGTACATAAACGGTTTTTCAAAGTATTAAAATAGTTTTCGACCGATAATTCATTGCTTGAAATGAAGTTGATTTTGGCTATAATTTTGAAGCAATAAGTCCATATTGTACTCCGTATTTATTTTGAAATGAAAAATAAACTGAAAACAGTAACAAATTCTATTTTAATCGAAATGATGAAAATGTGGCCGACTGCAAAGGCCGTCCTGCGTCAGCTTGTCAGTCGGGCCACATTTTTATAACCGTAGGGTCTTTCCATATGTGGGTAGGGGATCACGGATCAAGCTAGTCAAATTCAGGCTCAAACTCGACCTTTTAGTTATAAATGAACAAAGGCTCATAGATCAGAGTCTGAAAACATTCGTCTAAGATCGGTCTTTCGCTTGGGTGAGCCAAGTTGGTCCCTTGCTGAATCGCTCGAGGCCGGCCAAACATATTCCGATAAGTGGATCGGGCTTTGTTGGGCCGCCCCGGTCTGTACAGTTAGCCAACTCTAACGGCCCATGATAACGTGATCAGCAAATAGCCAAATATTACAATGCACTTGATTCTTTGCAATTTTACAAAGCAGGTTTCGTTTGGGCTTTTGTGTTTGGCTGTTTTGCGTACAGATTTGCTTGGCCCATCATTAGTGGGTTGGGCCATTGTAGAAGTACTATTTTTTTGTTTTTTGAAACTATATTGAGTAATTAAAATTAAAATTGTTCTCAAAAAGAAAAAAATAAAATTTACAATTTTTTATATGATAAAAAAAGAGAGGAAAATCTACTTGTATTGAATTAACGATGGCTTTCATTGGACATACCTATATACGGAGTACTCCATATAATTATTGTATCAGGTAAATAAATGTTAGATATTAGAATACCTAAAATGAATATTTTTACAATAATAATTTAATTCATTATTTTCGGATATAGCAAGGATTTAAACTAACAAATTTAGTTTAGATTGTGGTAGGTGTAACGTGATACGGAGTACTATTTATTGGCTCTGAATTCATATAAGACATCAAATGAAATTTTCATCAAAGAAAAAGGTGTTGGATGAGTTGTTTATGACAAATTTTGTTGCTATTTTTAGTAGTTCATTGAACTTATTATATATCAGTCTTGAATTTGAATTTTTAACGTTAGTTAATTGTCATGATACTGTTTCCATAATCAGTAGTTTATAAAAAGACATTATTATTTGTCATTAATTTACATTTTTATGATAATTTGATATTTGATAATTTGTCCATATTTGTTATACTATGGATTGCTCGTAAAACATTAAGAGTGTGTTTGAATTGACGGAATTGGAGGGAAAGGGAGGGAAGGGAAATGGAGGGATTGAATTTCTTTTGTTTAGATACAAAATATGGAAGGAAGAAAATGAAGGGGAATGATTTGGAGGAATTCATTTTCCCCCCTCAAAGCCTAATTGAAATCTCTCCAAAATATGCAAGATTTGGAGGGAAAATGATATCTAAACATCACCATATCACCTCCCCTCCCCCTTTCCTCATTTCCCCTCCTCTCCCTTCCCCTTCTATTTTGTAATCCAAACACACTGTAAAGGTGTGTTTGGATTGAAGGAAATAAAGGGAAGGAAGGGGAAAAAAAAGGAGAGATTTAGTTTTCGTCGTTTGGCCACAATAGATGGAATGAGTAAAATGTAGGAAGGGGGATTTGGAGAGATCCATTTTTCCTCCTCCAAGTGTAATCAAAATCTCTCTACATTTGGAAAGATTTGGAGAAAAAAATCTGTCCAAACATTAACATATCATTCCCCTTCCCCTTCCCCTTCTCTCATTTTCCTTCCCCTCCCTTCCCTTCCTATTTTGTTATCCAAACACACCCTTAGGGTGTGTTTGGATCGAGGGAAATGAAGGGAAAGAAAGAGGAGGGAAAGGGAGGAATGGAGGGATTTAGTTTCTGTTGTTTGGTTACATTAGACAGAAGGAGGGAAATGGAGCGGGGGATTTGAAGGGGTCCATTTTTCATTCTCCAAGTGTACAAAATCTCTCCACAATTAGAAAGAGTTGGAGAGAAAATTTATCTAAATATTAACATATCATTCTCCCTCCCCTCCCCTTCCCTCCCTCTTCTCTCATTTTCCTTCCCCTCCCTTTCATTTCCTATATTATTATCCAAATACACCCTAAAACTTCTTTCATCACCTTGACATATTTCATTCTCTACCAATATCAATCAAATTTAATCCAAGCAAAAAGTATTAGGTCACTAAGCTAGTTGTATTATTAGACTTTATTACCTCTAAATTAAGGGCATGGGTACTCCACTTTATTATTATATATCCTAATAAATGGAGGTCCATTTTTCACAAACTTTTTATCATAACATCAACATACACCAAACTCAAAAAGAAAAATAAAAAATAAAGTCACAATAACTCACCTAAAACAAGTATAGAAAAAAGGCCACTATTAGCTGTCCAAGCATTCCCTCTCTTCTCTTCCTTTTTAAACACCCAACTTTGCCATTATTAATCTTCCCCCCCTTTAAAACATATGCCACTCAACTTCCACATTCAATCATACACAATTTCATACAAACATTCAACAACAACAAAAACACCAAACAAAACTCACAAATCATACACTACATTTCCACACCCATTTATTTGTAAGACATGATCAATGGAAGAGACAACAACAACATCATCAACAACAACAAAGCACTAGTGAAACTTAAAGCACAACCACCCTCAGACCTTTTAGTATGTTTTCCGACACGGGCCCACTTATCCCTCAAGCCGAAGGCCGTATGTAGCCCATCTAGGCCTAATGGTGACCCGACAAAGCGGTTGCAGAATCCTAACTCCCAGTTGAGGAGAGTAAGCACCAGGGCTGCCAGCAGTGCTATTGCTGCTGGCGGCCCTGGTAGCCCACATGTGTGGAGCAAAGATAACCAAATTAGGGGAGGTGGGCCTGAGATGTCTGAGCCCACCTCCCCTAAGGTTACTTGTGCAGGACAGATTAAAGTGAGGCCGAGGTCGTCTAATGGTACTCCTTCGTCGTGTAGGAATTGGCAGTCTGTCATGGAGGAAATCGAGAAGATTCACAATCGCGCCAAGTTTAAGAAGAAGTCTTCGTGGGGCGGGTCCTTGGGTTTTAAGAAAGATGTTACGAGTTTTCTAACGTGTTTGAGAAACCTTAGGTTTGATTTTCATTGCTTTGGTTCGTTTCCTGACCAAGTTCTGTCGTCTGATGATGAGGATGAGGACGAGGATGAGGATGTTGTCTACGACGAGGGTGAAGATACTTTTGAGGAGATCATTGACGATAATGGTGTCGCAGGCAATAGTAAAAATAATGAAGTTATTAACGACGATAATAATAACGCGGTTTTCTCTAAGTGGTTCATGGTGCTGCAAGAAAACCAGAGTATCGACAATGATCACAATAATCGCGCTGCTGATGAAACAGAAAATGACGATTTTGCCCCTGCAGTGCCACCTCCAAACGCGCTGCTACTCATGAGGTGTAGGTCTGCACCGGCTAAGAGCTGGCTAGAGGAGAAGGAAAACGACGAGAAAAGCGACAATTTGAAAAGCGACAAAGACGAAAAAGCAGCAGTGATAGAAGATAATAAAGAAGACAAAGACGAAGACGAAGAAGAAAAGATTAAGAAGAAAAGAAGAGAAACGTTGGCAATTGTAATGAAATATGATACAGATTTCTACAAGTTGTCTACTGATGTTGCTCAGGAGACTTGGGTTGTTGGTGAATTTAAGGATCCTTTTTCCAGGAGTAGAAGTTGGAGGAGATGATGATCTATTCTTGGGTTATCTGGAAACTGTCTCTCGATAATTTTAAAATCACGTTAATGTTATGGGTTTTTAGATTGAATTGACGTTGCTTAGACGTCCGTGTCACGTTATTGTATATGATGTTATTTTGAAGGGTCGTGTTTTTTTAACATGTGTTTTATTGTTGCTTGTATTTTGGAGTGCCGGGTTGGATATAGATTTTTGTGGAGTCTTTTTTTTTATCGATAGTGTAAGTGTATAAGAGAATGTATACGGAGTAAATACTTGTAACTTAATTGACATAAATAAATGGACCAATTCTAAGAAACAAAATAAAAATATTGATTTTATGCTCTATACTCGTAATATCCTTGGAAGTATACAATTGGGAAGAAATTGAATATTAAAACATTTTTACTTTAATGTTGTAATAGTTTGGTAAAGAGAAGAAAAAAATAAATTGTTCTTTTGAATTGTTATGTGGATGTCCACTGATAGCATAAAATCCAATCACTCAATGGTGGTAGTAAAGTAAAGTATTAATTTAATAATCTAATCCGACGATACATCTTTTATTTAAATAAATAAAAATAAAAATAAAAATGATGCTCAACCAGTATAAAAGAAAAAGAAAAATAGGAATAATTATCAGAAATAATCTGAACTGAACCTCTGATGGTTGGAGGCTCAGGATCTATTATATACTCTAGCACGCCCCTCACGCGAATGCCCTTTAGACTTGAAGTGTGGACGCAACTACATGTCCGCCTACCTGGTGCGAAATAGTGTAACTTTGAAAGTGAGAAGTGATGAGATTCGAAGGTCATAAGGCATACTATGTCAAGAACCAACTCAACCAAAAGTTTATGGTAATGGTTGGAGGCCTAAGATCGATTATATATACTCTAACAGTTTTCAAATAGAAAAAAAAAATTAAATTATTTTTATCAGTGAGTTCAATATTGTTGTAAATGAATATTATTATTAATAGAATTATAGAAATAAAATTAAACATACATACCGTTCTAATATGTATAAAGAGGCCTATTTTAATAATTAAAAAAATCCATGCTAATTTCTTTAAGAGATAAAAAAAAAAAAAAAAAAAAAAAAAAAAAAAAAAAGTCTATATAAAAAGATGTACGGAGTACTACACATTCATCGAATCATAACAGTAATATTAATCCCTAATAATGCACCACAATTGAGTAGATAGATTGCAAAAAGCAACAAAAAATCTTTAAAAAAAATAATAAAAAAGTTAAGAGAAATAACAAGGAATGTTTCTGACATGTTAGAAAATCATTCTTTCAATTATCCCCACATAAAACCCAAAATAATGTGAACTTCTCATATTCACTGTTTTTTTCACTAAAAATAATTGTGAAATTTTTCACAATTGTTTTTACACTTTGACACTTGTATATAATTGTGATTATGGTTGGTCTTAAGTCTTAACTTTGACCGTGATTAGTGGACATGATATTATGAATTTGGCAACTGAAATAGACATGACATATACAAGAAGGTAACTTACTTCGTACATTAAATATGTTAAAATATCAATAATTATCATCTATTTTCATTTTGTACTTGTGATGGTAATACGGAGTAATATTTATTCAAACAACTATTACATATACTGATATACGGAGTAATAATTACCATCTATTTTCATTTTGTACCTGTGATGACCGGATTTTCTAACATGTGCCCTTAGGGCACATGTTAAGGTGTTAATATAAGAAGTATTTTCATGAAAATATCATGTGATTTTAAAAAATGAACTCGTAATCACAACATTTAGATGGTTATCTATGATATTGTTTCTTTAATTAGCACCTTAACACGTGCCTTTAGGGCACATGTTAGAAAAACCCTGAACTAGCCCCTATGTGGTCTGGTCACAACATCAAATCGAATATGAATCTTTATGTGTAAATAGAGCTGGCAAGCTTGACCCGACCCGAGCGACCCGACCCGAACCCGAGCAAAACCGACCCGATAGGACCCGAAATTATAGCGACCCGAAACCGACCCGTACCGACCCGATGACGACCTGTAACCCGACACGACCAGGGGCGGACCCACTAACAATATTGGTGTTGCAAGTGCAACACCAAAATCAGGAAAAACTGTTATATCTAATAAGTGCTTCTCATATCTACCACTAATATAATTTGGCTTAGTGGTAGTAGCCATTAGGGAAAGAATTAAATGTGTAGAAGGTCAAGTGTTCAATTCTCATTATTGTCATTTTTTAATCCTCTTTTAGTCTTTCAATGTTTCATCATTAATTGTTGGAGTATTAATTAGTTCTTTCAACTAATTGCATCTTCAATTTCATACATTTTCAAATAATTTACCATTATTTTGGTCAGAATTACTTGTATATCTCTTTGTACATAACTTATGATTTCTTTTTCTATGATTCTATATTATAATTGGGATGGGTATTCGTCTTATGAAACGATTGAACTCGACAAAAATTGTTATGAAATAGGATTTTTAACACGTCACTATATTATTGAATATTATTGTTCGGAAAAAGTGTAACTATAAATAAGTTACTATTAAAAATTTGCAACACCAAAAAAAAAGTTCTGGGTCCGCCCCTGGACACGACCCGATAAAGTCTGACCCAAAACCGAACCCGACCCGACCCGAAATGACCCGTAACCCAATTCAACCCGAGTTCATTTGATAGCTGACCCGACCCGAAATGACCGGTGACTCGAATTGACCCGAAACTTTGAAGATTTTAAAGAAATTTTGAAACTTTTTTTAAAATTTTTCAAATTTTTCAATCTTTCAAATATAAACCAAATATAATATTTGACATTTTGAGATTGGGATATAGTTAAAATTTAAATATTGGTTGAAAAATATTAAAATTTCAAAATTTGTTTTGGCGTCAAAATTTAAGCCTAAATTATTAGTGACCCGAATTTGACTCGAACCCGATTGACCCGACAATTTTAGCTTTAATGACCCGACCCGATATGACCCGGACCCGACCCGAGACCGACCCGAACACTATTATAACCCGAAATGACCCGAACCCGATACGACCCAAACCCGACCCGAAACTGACCCGAACACTGTTATGAACCGAACTGACCCAAACCCGATACGACCCGACCCAAACCCGACCCAAGTGACCCGATTGCCACCTCGTGTAAAGCACATAATTTTGGAATGAAATCTCTTTAATATTAAGAATAGGACAATTATATACAGAATATATAGTACGGAGTATATTAACAAACAAAACGAAAACTAAACATGTAATACCAACGAACCGAAAATCATTTATTTAATACTCGAGAAATAGACCTAGAAGGCTAGAATACCCTTCAAGAGATAACAAAAGGCAAGACATACAACATGACACACAAAACACATCAAATTTTAATTGTGGACATCACAATATAAGGTGAAAAGGAAAAAGAAAAAGAAGATCGACATGATGAAATGTATTCTAAACTTTAGGCTATGATATAAATTAAACAATGCATTTATAAATTTCATATGCTTGAATATAATTGCTTCTATTTCACACTATTTTTATTATAAAAAAACAAATGATCATTTGCTTTTACAGCTCAATCAAACATTAAAAAAAAGGGAGTTTTTAAAATAAGGAGGAAAAAGAAGAGAGAGTTTGGTGAGTTTAATAATTGTTAATCATTACGCCAACTCTCTCAACTCCTTATTATATTTACTTCCGTACTTTAATTTTACGGTGTTAATTAGTTAATTAAAATGTTGAAATTATCTATGTGCACTCTACACTTGTGGTTTGTTGCCTTGTTTGCATCATAACTTTTCTTCATGAAGTAAGATCTTACGTCAAAAAATTTACCGTACCGATTAATCTAAAAAAACATGTTTAAGAATATGTTTATGTGAGCATCATAAGTTTATCATTATTATTATTGTTATTGTCAAGCAAAATACAGTTAAATTTACTATTGATGTGATACTTACATTCACTAGCAGAAAGAATAGATGTTTTATTGATAATGAAGAGCACAAATTTCAAATTTCAAATTTCAATTAGAAGTGTTCGCTTATCTCACACACGAAATCCTAACCCAAAACAAAAACAAGGCCCCAAACAAATTCGAGGCATATGATCCAACCGATAACTCCTGTATAATTCACGAATATAAATGGGTGTCACCGTCGATAAGAAAGAAAGTCAACCATGAATAAAAAAAGAAATCATTTATTTATTTATTGTCAGTGGACTACCCCTCTACTGTGAGAATATATCATATTGTGACACTTCCTTCAATGCTACCAAGTAAAATGACTGTTTCTACCGTAAGATCGTTGTATGCATACAACGATCTTATTTGAGACTTTGCTAAGCAAAATTAATTTAAAATAAAATAACTACTAAAAATTTACTATATGAGTATGTGATCATCTTTAAAAATTGTCATTTATAAAATTTACTTTTCAAGAAAAGAGAAGATGAGAAAATGGGTCAACACAAATTCTTATTTAAGACAGATATATCCATCTTAAATGAAGACGAGTTAAGTATTAAGAAAAAAGACAAAAGACAAAGGACAAGTGGGTTGGAACTTGGAAAGATGTACTCCGTAATATATATATTTGTCCTTTATGTACAGTTAAAGAGTACTTGACCCGTTTTAGACTTAAAATAGATATACTCCGTCTCAAGTAAGACTTATTGATGCGGCAATGGTAGCAATATTTACTAGCAGATCTAATCCGATACATAGGGATTAGAGGAAGTATAGTTTTGAGAGAAATAGAGAAATTTTAGGCTTTAATACTTGTGGTGTGGCCTTTTGGTGTTCAGGAATGTTTGTGGTCCTTTTACTGCTTACATTACTTGTATTGTTGCCTACGTTTTCTTAAAGCGTCCCAATTTCACAAGATCTTGAAAAAGGTTAAAAATAAGCAACTCTAATCTTAGCTTGTGTACTAACACCTCCCAAGAAAATGACTCTTTTTTCCGGGTAAAAAACCGTGTTACTTGATGGTATTATAATTTACTGTTAATGATGTAGTGTTAGATTTAATATAACGGGAATAAGGTTCTATTCTTTTAAGCTTAATTTCAGTTCGTATAAGTTGAGCTTTTATAAAACTCATTAAACTTTAATTTCAGACTAACTTTTATGAATTTCAATTTCTTATAAGTTGATTCGATTCTTATAAATTAAATTTCATATAAGTTGAAAAGAACAGCGTCTAACTACAATTTTTTTGAAAAAAAATAAAATAGAATCAACAACCATTCTAAGTTCAATCTATATGCTAATTATCCATACACATTTGAGCTTTAAAAGTAGAACGTAATAATCCTCAGATATTCTTGACTAATTTTTCAAAATTATTTCAAACCACGATAAATCAGTCACATTGGATACCGCACTATATATCATTATCCAAGACTAAAACAAATGTCGTGGTCGTATTATATACAAGTAAGACCGTAACATAGTTGTATATGTAGTGAAAGTGATGCAGTGTTATACGACGTTAACTGTTGAGTGGCCATAAGAACATGAAACGTGGGTATGGGTCATCTTACACACTATTTTCCAACTTTATTAGAAAAATGCATTGGACCTAACTTTGACGAAACGCCTTCTTTTGTGGGCCTCCAGGCCCAACTCATCCATTCATATAAACCATTTTATAGCATACCACGAGTTTTTTAAAATAAAATGTAATTTAAAATAGATACTATCATACGAGTATATGATTTAAAACAATAATTCAGATATTTTCATTCTATACAATTTAACTGATAACACGAAATATATACTTTTAAAGTTTTGGTAAGAACTATAGACCCTTTCGTGGAAGACTGCATCGAGAAACAATCATATGAGAGAGCGTATGTGGAAGCGGTCAATATCAAGTGTTATGTTTTTTGTTTTACGGAGTAACATTTATTGTAGATGTCGTATGGTTTTTAATTAACGAAATTGTTTTTTCCGTTCAAGAAAGAAAAAGGTAAGGATTAAGGATGACGATGATAATAACAAACAGGTCTGGATTCCATGCATTTGATGTATCATCTCAATTCTTATTTGGTATTCTACTACACGGAGAAAATCCAAAAGAATTTCAATTATTTCACAATAATGCATTACAAACCGGCTACAAATTAAGACGTAACAATTTTTCATAATAATAATAATGCATAAATCCACTCACCATAGACATAATGTTTCACTAGACCACGTACAAGCTTATCTTTACTAATTTTATGGTCTTACTATCGAATTACTCGTTTCCCATTGAAAGGGGTTTATGCCTGGCATCGTATTCTGTTATTTTTTAAATTCATTTCAGTTCAACTCATATAAGTTTAATTTTGTCGACAAACATAAATTTTCAAACCAAAAAGTTCATTTTTGCTCTAATAAATACGGCTTAATAACTCCTATAAATTCGGATTTTATAAATTCAGTTCCAACTAGCAGAAAAGAAACGGCCGTTAGGCCTTGTCCTTTTCGGCATATAGAAGCTGAACTTATAGGAGCTAAAGTCAATGTAAATTAAAGCTTAGTAGAAGTTATCGGAACTGAACTTATAAAAGTTGAGCTAAATTTAAAAGAGCATAGCTGAACTTATAAGAGATAAAATTAAACTGAAAAAAAACGGGTCTTAGTCTTATGGCTACCACTTACAAGAAACTCGGGTTTATCAAGTCCTATATCATACCTAAAAAAGCCCAAGCTCTAATCAACTCGTTAAAACAATCTAGTTGATGTGGCTTACCATTACGGGCTTTGTCCAATATTCCTAAATCTTAATCCTTAAACCCCAATTTATTTTTTTTCCATATTATCCCTTCTTAGGTATGTAACTGACTCGATCTGAGTTTAAATTTCAATTAAATCGAAATTGGCTCGAAAATGTAGACAATGTTGTGATTGGTCATTGGTGAGGAATTTTTTGAACTCAAAAACTTGAAGTGGTGAGCTTGGGTTACGATTTGAACGTCGTTTGCTTATTAATATATTTGTTCTCTCACTTTTCAAATCTAACAAAAATAATATTCCGTACTAAAAAATATATACAACGGAAAAAAGGATCATCACCAATTCAATCAAGCTATGTTTAAATAACAAACATGGTAATTAAAAAATATAAAACTGTTCAAAATTAAATATTTTTATCAAATCAAATACATCGTAAAAAATAGAAATAACACAAATCATACTCATAACAAAAACATACTAAATTTAAACTAATACTTAAGAAGATCAAGCTAATTTTTTTATGTATATATAAATAAGCATGAATTGTAAATTAATTAGTGAGATTTAATTTGAATTATTTGATCATCCCTCCACTTTAGGATTAATTGCCAAGAATAATCCGAACTCGTCCTTTTATTCCATAAATAATCCGAACTTGAATTAATCCACGAATAATCCCAACTATTGAATTAACATTCCAATAATGAACTTTGGCCAATTTTAACATGCTTTAATCGATAAAAAAAAAATGAAAACGGTTTGAATTGAACATAAAATAAGAGTGAGGCATAGTTAGAGTCGATTTCACGATTTTTTTTACGTGTTAGAGTCGATTGAAATTGGCCAAAGTACATTATTGGAATGTTACTTCAATAGTTGGGATTATTCGTGGATTAATTCGAGTTCGGATTATTTATGGAATAAGAGGACGGGTTCGGATTATTCTTGGCAATTAATCCTCCACTTTATGCTAATTTTTTTTGTCCTTGAAATTAACCCCATCCAAACAATGAGGGTAATAAGCCAATAACAAGAATATAATACCCTCTAATTATAGGGCAATTAAGAGCCAATTGAAGCACCTTTACATGATGCGTTATACAAAAATCACAGTTAACTTGACTTTGAACGAATTTGCTTACTTAAATCACACAAATACTTCCAAAATAAATATGACTAGAAAAAGCCTAAAAAAAAATAGTCTTTCACTAACAAAAGTGAAAGGGGAGTCCCCTAATGGCCTAATGCATGCATGAAGCATAGGTTAATTGTGACTATTATTGAATATGTTGTCTCCGTTGTTAAGAGGTATAAAATATCATATTTTGAATAATTTATTAAAATGAAAGAAGTATTATCTGTTGGATTCAAGCCTCTAAATTAAAGAACAAACAATAACGTCTATATATATATATAATTGAAAATTACATAAATATAAATGATATGTGTGAAATTATTACTTGTATTGTACTAAAAAATTAACGTACTTATTTGTTAGAACAAATCTTCTGCGGAGTAAAAGATTGTCTTTATATAACAATGTGAAATACACATATTCTGATACATTCATACATTAAAAGTTATCACATTCAAAATATCAATATGGTGATCATATTTAACCTAATTACTAAGAACATGTTCTTTCGGACTTTTTAAATTGAACTAAATCGAATCGAATCAATCGAAATGAATCGAATCGAATCGAGTGAAATAAATGAATCGAATCGAATCGAAAGGCCCAATCGAATGAAGTTCAATTAAATAACATAATTGTCTGACTTTGTCTTGAAAGGCCCAGGCGAAGTGAGTTAGGCAAGCCCAGGCCCAGATGAATGGCCAGGCCCAGGCGAATGGGTGGCCCAGGCCAGAAGTGAGTTAGCTGAGCGAAACTTCTTGAAAATAAGCTGGAAAGAACATGTCCTAAATGTGATATTATTTTATGAATCAGAAAACTCGTCTTTCACCGTTTAAATTGAAAACGAATTTCCATCCAAAATCCCATGTCACATGCCACAAAATACGTGCACTTATCTGTAGCCACTTAAGATGGTGATGATGGGTTGAAAAGTTAATAGAATTATAAGTCATAATCACATAATTACAAGAATATGTCCACTAATAAGAAACCATAATTGGTTAAATGACATTGATTTTGCAAAAATTAAGTGGGAAAAAGTTGCCTAGAATTATGAGCTGATCGTCAAAGTAATTCACATTTTCTGTTTCCAATGGAATCATTGCCCTCCATTATGCATCCTTAGCTTTCTTTAATCATCTTATTACAACCCCATTATATATAATTACAACTGTGACACTAGAGACGAGTCTGGACCACACCCACGAATCAATGGAGAGAGACTGCTCCATAAGGTTTAGTGAGTTCCATGCCAAAACCAATTGGTGATGAGAGGAGTAGCCTCTAGACTTATAAAGTGAGCAACTCTCACTTCCATGATCAATAATGTGGGACTTACATGTGAAATTAATAAGGGTTTTTTCTTCACAGAAATTCTTTAATGTGACTATTATATACATTCAATGAACTAATTGTGATTAAATAAATTTTTATAAAATACTCCGTATGAATGTTATCAAAACTTAAGTGTGTTTCCAAAATTAGGCTGACGTTATTAATTCCAAAATAAAATTGAAAATTGAAGTATTTAGTTTAATTTATTTGTTGTACGGAGTATAAGATTCATTGATAAATTAAAACTAAATTATCGGCTTATCCTTTTATTTGAGACGTTTCTAACATGATATCAAAATTGCATGATTTTGAGGCCTCGAGTTCGAATCATATATACGGAGTAGGAGCTTTCCACAAGCATAAATGGATTTTTTAATACCATGTGATATATGGAGTACTTTTCAAGTGAACGGATTTTCGAGTGATGGAATGTACGAGTCTAAATCATTTGCTATTGGCTGAAATCATACTAATACTATTAAATAAATTAGAGAAATATTCAACGAGAAAAGCCTGGTCGATTAATATGTTTATCTTAGAATCACTAACATGTACGTAAGAAACTAATTACATTATAATTCACTCAGTGTTACTTCCAATAACATCGACAATACTTACAACAATACGACATTTCAGCCAAAAGTATCGATCCCAAAAGGCTGAAATAAAACATTTTCATTATAAAATTACTCACTAATCATCTAATTAAGTAAGCTATAAAGCTAGATAGGTAGCTAGTAATTGTAGTAGTACCCTAATAATAGTGATTAGAGATTAAAATAATGTAAAAATAACATGCACATCAAAGAGTAGTGTAACATTTGTTTGCAATTAGTTAAGTAAATTAAATTAGTAGACTTAATCACGAAGAGATTAGCGAATAACGGTTGGCTAAATCCCAGCCATAGAACGTTCTCTCATTAGAACGAATGACAACAAACCCGGATATGCCCGCAAACAGTTTATCCGTTTGCTTCCTGCTGCGAGGTCATCTCCCTTTTTATTTTTTTTTGCCTTGCATGTGGGAATCTTTACTTGTTTTTATTTTCTATTGCTTCCTACAATCATTCGTTCAATTCATCATGGTTAAATACTTAAATTATAAGGTTAAATATATGTTTATATATGATACTGATAAAAGATAAATGTACGAGTGAAAACTCATTTTGTAGGCTTAAAGGGTTATATCGTAAAATTATCAGTTGGCAATAGCAATAATAGCCACCAAGCTTAATAAAGTTTTCAATTCTTTCTGCTATAATCAATGTGGGACAGCACATGTGAGTTATAATAAGAGATTATCAATAATAGTAAATACAGCTAAGATGAAAGAAAAAGATTATACATAAGAAATAACGTGGTAGAACTCTAATTAGAAGTGCACGTGGGTTTATTCCACGTGCAAACCCTAACTAAGCCAAAATAAAATGTTTGGCGCAAATTAGATCGACTTAGGTTGATACTCTCTCGAAGTGACAACTATCATCAAATTCAAAGCAGGGGTCCGACAAAACTCTAATTAGAAGTACACATGGGTTTATCCCAGTACATACAAACCCATAATGAACCTTATATACCAATAAACCCCTTACACAAAAGCTCCCGGACTTGAATTGATATCAGGATTGTGCAAACTAAATTTAAACTGGTGATTAAGGCCGACCAATAGACGATTTTATACCAAAATACTAATGTTGAAACATATCGGTCACAATGCGATGTCATGGATGAGGTAAATTTGTAACAAAAAATAGTACTCCGTACTCCGTATTCCGTATAGGGTTTTTATTGTTTTTAATAATCTTTGGAGATGATTAAAAAAAAATTCACCTGTTATTGGGACAACAGAAAAAAAAGAAAAACTATTCCGAAAGGAAAGGGGGACCATAACTTTAGGGTAGATCCCCAGGAGAAAGGAGGTTCGGGACCATCCCCTTTGAGAACGGATGGTTTGACATGTATGATATCAATCTTAGTGCTTCACATTATATGGTCTTTTTGATCCAGAACTTACTAGCTTTGTGTAGTTGTAGTATGTAGTGTCTATGTGTTTGTTTGTGTATACCTTTCTTATAATATTAAATTAATTAAAATAATAATTGTACCAAAAGCACACCCGTCATATCTGGTGCGAAATAATCCACTTTGAAAGGGAGGAGCGGCGGTGAGGTTCGACCTCTTGTCACAAGGCTTTGTTACCATGTCAGAACCAACTCAACCAAAAGTTTAAGCTGATGGATGGACCCCCAAGATCGATTTTATACACTCTAACAATAGTAATAATAATAATAATAATAGTATAATAGAGCTTCTTATTGTAGGGGCAATGTATGTTTGTTGTATGTGTTGGGAGCTTAGGAGGTACATTGGAATATGGTTGCTAGACTTTACTACATTATATATTCTATTGTCACTTATTAGTTTCTTTAATTTATTGGTGAGGTATCATGGGTTCAATTGGGTGAAAGATTATTCCATGGTCCTTTAGGGTATAATGTCTTTTTGTATGTGTTGTTGTTTCATTGTAAGCGATCCATTTAATATATAACAGATGTTTGGAAAACAAAGAAATAGATTGTTCTATTTCATCGTTGACAAAAAAAAAAAACGTATGGATAGTATTTTTACTACTGATTGATTGATGACGTAAAGAACGAAGTTAAATTGATTCACTTTTGATCAATGGGTTTTCTTCCTTCTTGAGGATAGTTAAGATTCGAGAATTCAGATAACATAGATTTAGTAAACTGATCATCAAATTTCAAGTATGCATGATCGATAACGTGGTCATTTTGGGAAAACAGTCCATTTAGAGTCTGTTCTCCTCATCTTAAGTTTTTCTCTGGTTCAGAAAACTTCAGATAACTTCAGAAAACTTCAGATTACTTCAGACAACTTCAGAAAACTTCAGATTACTTCAGAAAACTTCAGATTTCTAAATAAATAAATTAGCAATTATAATAATACCTAAGTTATATATAACATTGAAGTTATTAATAATAGGGATAATGATATTCTTAACAATAATAATTATAATAATAATCATAATAATTTGAATAAAAATAAGACCAATCCAAAATCATTTTATTGCAAATCATAAATAAAAAAATTATTTCAAATTAAATACATAGACTTTTAATAAAATTATCATAAATATTTATATATCAAATCAAATAAAATAAACATAAATATTAATTAAATATTAGTGGAAAAAGTGAATATACTATTGTACTCAACATTTATCGTAAACGAAACAAAAAGTTCAAGTTAATAATTCTAAATGAAGATAAATTTAGAGGAAATTTGATAAAAGAAAATAAAAGTAGCAAATATAATAATAATAATAATAATAATAATAATAATAATAATAATAATAATAATAATAATAATAATAATAATAATAATAATAATAATAATAATAATAATAATAATAATACTAATAGTAATACTAATAGTAATAGTAATAGTAATAGTAATAGTAATAATAATAATAGTAATAATAATAATAATAATAATAATAATAATAATAATAATAATAATAATAATAATAATAATAATAATAATAATAATAATAATAATAATAATAATAATAATAATAATAATAATAATAATAATAATAATAATAATAATAATAAATCATATTATTTCCAAAAAATTTCAGAAAACTTAAGATAACTTCAGAAAACTTAAGATAACTTCAGACAACTTCAGAAAACTTCAGATTACTTCAGAAAACTTCAGATAACTTCAGAAAACTTCAGAAAATTTAAGATTGGTTCAGAAAACTTCAGACGAAGAGAACATGCCCTTAGTATCAAATAAAATCTTGCGTCGTGTAAAACTTCAGACGAAGAGAACATGCCCTTAGTATCAAATAAAATCTTGCGTCGTGTATGGACTTAAAGACACTGCTATAAATGTTCACTCTCATTTATATTGTCGAGTTTCTTGATGTATCATATATAATCACCTCAATATTATTCTTGGTTTGTTCACATCTGACACCGCAAAAATAGTTTAAGTTTAAACCCTAGTTCCTTGTCCATTGTATAACTAACATGGTTATTCTGCCACTGGTACACACGATTGCATTGATAGGTGATAACGTAGTCGATTTAGAAAAAAAAAAAAGTCCATTTAATAGATATGACACTCCTTAGAGTAGTGAGCCATTTAATTTCCATCAATAATTGGAGGTAATAACGAGATCCATATGACCATATAGTTTAATAAGGGCTACCCTAAGAAACACCAATAATGAAAGAAGATAGAAGTCTAATAATCTAAGTGGTTCTCTTTCTTTACACGCCTTGAATGAAAAGATGCATAGATTTTCATGGTTTGGACCTTGGAAGCATTATGTTTGGTGTCCCTATTTCTTATACTAATATCTTCTTCATTAGTGGACGCCAACTCCTCTTCTATACTTTTTTTCTCTAATTTTTTTCTCACTTTTTTTCCTACCTTAAAAAATATAAATAAACATTTCAATTCTCCACCTTCCCTAGGTAGTGGGTTTCCCTTTCACCAACTATAAATTAATATTAATATTAATATAATAGTAAAAAAAAAAAAAAAATCATTTTTCCTAGAAAAATACTTTTAAGATAAAAACAAAACAAACTTAGTGACTAAATAAACTAAATGTAGTATGCACTAACCCCTACATTTGCACACAAAAATTTGGAAAATTGTAACCTTTGAGGTGGGATTGTTGGAATCTAGGTGCCCAATCACATAGGGTATCCTTATTAGTTTAGGGCAATTACTTCATTCCTCAAATCAAACATAATTTATATGTTAAATCTTCCAATAGATTCACTACTTCTATTTCCTTGGAGCAATTGTTTTCAAGCTCTTTAATTTATTACTATATAGAAGCTATTAAGTATTAGGTCAATGTGATTGGTTTAATAATGTGTAAACAATTTGAATTGTGTTTGGTATTCACACCCTTCTTGGAACACAAAAACCAATAATTATATTTTAGTCATAGTAAATTTCGAGGGTAGGTACTGAATAGTGGAGATGATAGACCGTCTGGGCGTCTGGGGACTGGAGACACAAGTCTAAAGAGAGAAGGAAAAAAAAATTAAAGAATCTTTTATTCACATTATTAATGGAGTAATGTCGATTGAAATATTACAAATACTCTACGTGTCGAAAAAATAAAACTAAGATGAAAATTATAATATTTTTAGTTAAGATATGATTAGATTTAGATCATGTGGTAGATTGTAAAAAAAAAGGGGGAAATATATATATTATGAAAGAAAACAAAAGCAATGGGATATTGGGGGATAATCAATGTAGAGTGTAGACCTACTTATCCATAAGTTAATTTTTAACTTGATTAAGTAAATGAAAGTGTTAGCTAGTAAAAATAGATAGATAAGATGGTTAATTACTTAATTTCCTTTTCAATACATTAAATTTTATATACAACTTTGATATGTTATCATGTCTAGAAATGGTATGAGTAGATAATATTTGTTTTTTTTTTTTTTTCTCAAACTATAGTTAATTAGATTTTGTCAAGCTTTGAATACCTTCATTATACATTCAACGTGTCAAGCAATCATATGAGGCTTGCCAACTTTACTAATTAAAACATATTTAATCCAATTGTTTGATTATTCATTTAATTTTTTGAAGGATTCTATATTAACTCAACAAAATCATTACGTGTGTTTTTCTTGTGAATTTTGTATAAATATAAAAATATTTAATTCTAATATCTGCTTTGCACTCTTATTTTAATATTTTTGTTCACCCTCATATGTTGGACGTTAACTTTGCTCAAAATTAGTTAAAGTCCTTAAAGACATATGTATCGACCAATAACTTTAAATTGTAAATAAATAAATTATGGCGTTTTTCATTGAGAATGACAAACAATTACTCGTATAGTCATATATATTTACCCACGTCATATGAGAGAAAAGCGTAAATAAAAAGTTAACTTCAATATAAGAGTATTAGTTTTGTGTAATATTGTAAGAATTCACATCATAAAGTTTAGGTCAACCTGATAAGTCTCATACATTTAGCCCATTTATACGGGTGTGAACAAAATAACTCTTAAAATCTTATTTAATGAATGGGCCAAGTCTAATCTGGTATATTTATGGATGGAAAATAACTTTGATGATAAAGACCATAAACAGGTCTGATATACTTGCTATACATACTGCAATTATCAAATATTATACTCCCTCCGTCCCAATCATTTGTTTACCACTCCAATTTTTGGGTATATCACTGATTTGTTTAACTTTATTTTTTTAGGAAGTTTTTATTACACAAAAATACTAATTAGCCCATATTCACTTCCCACCCCCACAAATAAAATTCTCCTAATTAATACTCTTACGCCATATTATCCAAGAGCATATATGTCTTTTATGGTGTTTCCTTAGTCTTTGTGTCAAAATGAAAGATAAACAAATGATTAGGACGAAGGGAATACTTTATTTTTTAAAATAATTATTTTGAGAAATTAGTTATCCCATGATTTAGATGGTTGTCTAATTTTATATCTTATCTTTACTTTTGAATTATTAAATCTTTTTTCAACATACATAAAACATAAAAATGAAAAGGAGGTACAATGAGATGCTAAAGTCATTCCAAGATCACTCTTGGGATTAGTAACATATGGGGGTAATTATGTTGGAGTATATTACCCACATGTGAGTGTCTCACATCGATTGTGGAAGAGAGTTTGGTGTGATTTATAAAGTCTAAGGGTCCGTTTGGATTGAAGGAATTGGGGGAAAGGGAGAGGAGGGAAAGGGAGGGGAACATTTTCCTTTGTTTGGATACAAAATATGGAAGGATGAAAATGGAGGGGAAGTGATTTGGAGGGATCCATTTTCCCTCCAAAATAGGCAAGATTTGGAGGGAAAATGGTATCCAAACACCACCATTTCCCCTCCCCTTCCCTCATTTTCCCTCCCTTTCCCTCCTATTTTGCTATCCAAACACACCCTAAGGGAACTCCTCTTATTGCCAATTGGTTTTGAGAAATGTGGATACCCTTGGACTTGTAAACTGGGTTCGCTCTCTTTCACTCGGGTTTGGCCAGGCCCGTTACATGATTCTAACAAATTAAGCACATACCTTAATGTTATCACATTTGATTATTTGATGTTAATGCATGTTATTTAATCATCGATTTTTTAAAATGTGTGTTAAAGGCACATAATTACATCAATAGAAATTAAAAATGTGAAAAAGAATATGCTCCTTACAATTGAAGATTCCACAATAATATTCAGATATATAAATACTTTCTAAAAGGTATTTTTATATCTGAATATGATTATAAAGAGCATTATCATATTAATAACTAATAATAATATTTAAAAATATATCTCCTTATAGATTCGTATCATATAACACACGACAATCCCATCCCTCCTCCGCCCACTATAGTTTACATTAAATTCAAATCCACTGAAACTTTAATTGATAACCTAAGAATCAAAATATAATTTATTTCTAAACAACACGTGTATGTGTATGTAGACATGTAGTATGTAGTATGTAAAAAAAGACTTCAAGTAAACACATAAATTAGGGATTAGTAGTAAGATTAGGCACGCCTACTTAACTTTAATCCTGATATTAGCTAGGAAAACGAAACTCTCGAGTAAAAAAAAGTGATGTAAGATCATATTTTTGTGTTGGGAAGGTTGCATGCTAAAAAATAAAAATAAAAATGAATTCAAAAATAAAGGAGGGTTGTAAAATCATTTGATGAGAAGTGGCAGTGTGCCTTACATGAATGATAAAGTATGACATTGATGTTTAAAACTCTATTCTAGCAACAACATAATTTCTACGGTTTTGGACCTATGTTGTCCATTTTTGCATTGATAACAACTCCATTAACTAACTTTAAGTTTTTTTTTCCTATACTTTTATTGAAAAAATATATCTTTATAAGACCTGTATCACATCGTTAGACATATGATTATTTATACTCTGTAGTAGTAAAAGTAAAGTTATCGTTACATGTATAGAAGTTTCATGTGAGAATGTATCATACAATAAGTAACGTCGTTGAAAATTGAAATGGAGGTGTCCATCAGTTTAAAGTTATTTTTAATTAATTATTTTCTATCCTATCAAAAACAATTTATATATAAACAATACAATTTATTGTTTATATTATTACACCTAGTTTTATCAGAAAATAATTACCACGATTTCCATCTGAACAACAATACTAGCTAGTACTCCGTATTCATTTTGTTTAATTAACACAATGGTAGAACTGCTACTTCGTCAATTGTTTGAAACACATATTGCCATGTTGGACGGTCTTACACGACTTCATTTTGAGATGCTCCTTTTAAAATGTGTATATTTAACAATTAGAATCGTAAAATGTCACCAATACTACTCTCTCACATAATCTACACTTGCCTTAATTCCCTCTCATGCATGAGTCCCAATAGCACTATCTGGAGACAACAGTATTTAGGTATGTGAGAGGGCGTGATACTGAAACTAGCTAAGCATTATCCGGTGACAACCTATCAATGTTAGTTAGCTATTTTCAAAAAAAAAAAAAAAATTACACAGTATATCGTAGGTTTGATGATGTTAGACGATCATACAGAAGACCCGTTTCTATAATATTTTGAATAGGGCAACAAAATTGAAATAAATTAAGTAAACACATTCTACTTCACAACCAAAAACACATTAGTTAATTCCTCCAAAAAACAAAACATACGGAGGAGTATTTATTTAATTTGGAGCACAAAATCTGAACTAACAAAAAAGATGATACCCTTTTTATTTTTATTATTTCAGCAGTTTGCACTTGATCTTAAATAACTGCCACCTTTTTTTTTTTTTTTTTTAACTTTTGCTTTTCTACAATCTTTTTATAAAAATATAAATAAATTTGATCCCATTTTTTGGTGTCAGAAAACCTTTCATATTTTTAATATGAAATATTCTAAGCTAATATCTATGCTAAGTTGGTAACTACTAATAGAGTGATACTTAATTGTATTTCTTTTTGTAAGATATTATACGGAGTAATTTTGAGTGAAGAATTTGGAATATTTCATGTATTATTTTAACAAGATTATGAATCTCTTTTCATGCTTAATATCTCTTGTATTAATTTCTTTTTTCAGTGGACAAAAACATGTTGTTATGCAGAAAGTGAAATAGCAGGGAATACTAAGAGAAAGTAGAAACATGGAATTTTAAAATTTAAAGAAAGATATTGAATTTTGATTTTGACCTATTACAAGTAGACAACTTGTCACTATATAATTAATATCGAAAATCAGATAGCGTTATTGATGATTGCGCTGCCTTCTCAGAAATATTTCTACACACCATATACGTAGGTATGTGAAAAAGTGGAATTAAAACTCGGTGTCACCTAATTAACGATATGATCATATCGTTGTTCTTTCTTACTTTGTCATTAATTTGCAAGTTGATCAATTTAATTTTCAATGATATTGTAGATTGCATAATTTTTTTTTTTTACCAAGACACACAAAGATGGAGCTAATCCAATCCTACTTAAGTCATCACAAAAAATTATGTATAAGTTGATCTTAAATCTAGCAATGGAATATATATAAATCGTCCACCAATGGAAAGATCATAACAATTCGCGATTGTTTTGTTCCTATACAAATGCCTTTATTAAGGAAATTCAATTTGAAATTTGAAAATTTCTTAACGTAAATTTCGTGATAATATAATTCGAATAATAGAGTCTCCTTATTAACCTACAAAAAAATTAATTAAATTTAAATTTTATTAATATTTTGTTATATTTTTAGTTTGAGCGTTATCGACCCAATGACCAACAAGGCAACAATATATTGACAAAGCACCAAAATCAAGTGTCAGTGTTTCATTGTGAGGTCGCCACTTGCAACGTCTACGAATAATGACTTCTCAAATTATGTTTAACTAACGAGTAGTTCTTGTGTAAGACTTGACTCACACTAATTTAAAAAAAGAAAAAAAACATTTAATTTCTCCTGTAAATTGTTCAATTTTCTGAGTAATCTATTTTTATGCGCATGCTTATTTTATTTTACATAATATTTTATTTTTAAATTTAATAATCTTGTATATTCTCTCTTGGTCGACAACCATCAATTGTTCAACTTCTACTCCGTATAATAATAATAATAATAATAATAATAATATGTTTATGCAGCATCATAGTATTCATTGGTTGACAACTTGACATGCTATGGTTACATTATGATGGAATAATAATTCATTCATGATTATATAAAAAAAAAAGGTGACAGAAGATACCATTTTCCAACATTACATACATTTTCCACTAATATTTTTACTGTGGAAAATCAATAATTACATATCTAAGAAATCCTGATCTATTGCTAAGAACAAGATCATATCCTCGGGGAAAATTGATTTTCAAATCCCCTTTTTTAATTAATTACTTCCTACTTACATTCATTAGCATCATCGAAAATTAAAATTACTACTCGTAGTAATTAATTACACAATCAACCCCTTTAGTGAGCAAAAATATTTAGGGGTGTGTCATAATCTCATATCGCTTTTAAGGATTAGGTGAGTTTAGTGAGAGATCGTGTTCGTAGTTTTGCAGGACTTTGACTCATGTCTTAGAATAGAAGCCGCGTTGAGATACTTGCTTCCATTCTGATAGTCTTTGTAGAAAACACATCACTTCAGAAGGGTCTTGTAGAGTATAAGCAGCATTGGTTTCCTTGGGAAACTTGGACACAAGGATCCCAAATCCTTGCTTTCTTTTACGCAACACTTTAAATGCATCTTCATCAGTTCTGTCATCTCCAATGTAAATTGGTAATACATCTTTTGAATTCGCAAAACCTGTATAAATTAAATGTATATGTCATTTATATGATCAAGAGAAACATGCTAAGATGGGACCACCTTCCCTCTTATAAATAACAAATATGTTCAACAATTTATTTGAATCTATCACAAGATTTAAATATAACTTACCTAGTGCTTCTAATAAAAACTCAATTGCATTTCCTTTGTCCCATTTAATGGTAGGTTTGATCTCCAACACCTGTATGATTGGCAACATAAATAACATGAGTATAAAATGACACATAAATATTATAATTAACCTTAATATATGTATAATATGCAATCAAATAATGGTATATTAAACTATATGTACCTTTCTTCCATTATTCATTTTCAGTTTAGGGTAGTCGCTCATCACTTCTTTAACTTGCTCAGCTAATTCAGGCCATTTCTGAAACGCATAAAAAAAAAAAGCAGCCATATAAGTACTCCGTATTTATTACAAGATCATCTAATTTATTGCAATGTTTGATAATATACGATGAATATATGAGATAATATTAGTTAGACAGAAAAGCAATTACCTTTTCGTCTACGCAACGAAAATGTACTGACAGACAAAACTTGTTACTTTCAATTTTTGCTCCTTCAATAGAGCTTGTTTTTCGAACCAGCTTCTCGTACACCTCATTAATCATTGGCAAGAACTCATTGGCGGGTTGACACAAAACTGATTTATCGTCCTGCAGAACGTAACACGCCCAAAACAATTAGAACATTCATATCGACTAATTATTATTTCAAAATATCAGAAGCGCATATAATTTAATAAGTAAATCACAGATAGTCATGACTTGGAGTAGCACTACATACTTCGTCATTAGAAGGCCCTTCGATGTCCATTCCGTGGCTTCCCGCGTAATAAAGTTCCTTCAACTTGACAAAATCATAAACCTACAAAAACCCCACCATTATCAATATATAAAAATCTTAATTATTACTCCGTACAGTAAATATCTTATCACGCAATAATTAACATTTACTTATATTTTTCCATAGAAAAATAAAGTAAATGTAAACTATTCACCAGTAGTACAGATAAAGTATTTAATTTACTGTATAAATTATGACGATGGAAATAAAAATGTAAAATGTACCTTATCTTTGCCTCTTCCGCTCACAATAGCAGTAGGAAAGCATTTTGCTACTTCCTTCACAGCCGCTCGCATCTGATAAAATTGCAAATTTTAAGAAGTTTGTTCGAAAATATTGGACAAATGTACATAGAGAATATTATACGAGTACTATATAGTCAATTTAATCAAAGTAGTTAACCTCTTCAGACATGAATGCTCTCTCAGGGTCTTGAACAATCGGCGAAAGTGTACCGTCGTAGTCCAAAAACATGACGATTTTCTTCCCTTTCGATGCCTTGATGATGTTGTCAAACATCTCTAGTGCCGAGGGGTGCGTTTCCTGATGATAATTTGATCGAATTTTTATTTAGTATTACTCTAATAAAAATGACATTATTCCAGTGTCAGATAAATATAATATAATATAATATAATATCGTACCATCCAGGAGTCGCGTTCAGGGGAGGAGGGAGGGGACTTAGCAGGGGAGGAAGCCCTCATGGAGTCAACCCAAGCGCTAATCTTAGGAGGACCGCCTTGGGTTTCGAGCTTCTTAACAACCCTGCGGTACCTGTAGCGGCCGACAGTCGGGGGCTTAGGTACCGCATGGTTGAAATTGGGCATAACAGCCAATTTGATGCCGGTTTTGGCATCTTGGACCACCACATTTGAGTTAGTCATTTGCTTCTTACTCTGGATATATGAAACTTGAAACTTTAATAATAATTCTCGAACACGAGAGATTATAATTATATATTATCGAAAGAGAAGGGAGGAAACAGAGGTAATTAAGAAAACAGAGAAGAAGAATAAAGAGGGTGAAGAGAGTGAAAAATAAGAAGGGAGGAATAATAAACGAAGAGAGACACACAAGTAAGAAAAGAGGAGAAGGTTGAGTCAATTTATAACTTGTTTCAAGCACTAACGGACGAAACCACCTCTTACTTTCCAGCTCTCGTTTTTAACTTTTTTTTTTTTTTTTTTTTTTTTTTTTGGGTTGCAAAAATGGACCCTACTTTTTCTATGTTCTCCTTTGGGTCCACTATCGTATAACAATTTTTATATTCTTTTCCAATCAAATTTGTAGAGCATGCTGAAATTCATAATTTTTTTTTTTTTACTAGAAAATTATTATGAAATTGTTTCCTATGACTTACGAGAATCGCGTTAATTTTATTTTTTTGGATATAAGAATTATTTGTTTGACCGTGGTTGTATTAGGAATTTTATCAAATTACATATATTACACCATATTTGAGGTTTCTTCATATAATATTGTGATTATGTGCCCAATATGTCATTTTTCTAACCAAAACTTGACGATGTTAGTTTTTGTGAAGAAGGTGCAAATATGCCCCTTTTTTTAACCAAGAGTCGAGGAAGCGTTTACCAGCCAGATGTAAGTAAATTTGTTAATATTATGTCCAACAGTGAAATGTTTGGTTAAAAATGGGTATATTGGGAACATAAACACAAAGTTTAGCGGTATTTTATGAACAAACTTCAAACACGGGATACCATGTGTAATTTGATAAAGTTCGAGGGTACCATGGGAAATATCTCTATTGTTTTTTTAATCATGGTTGAAATGGTATTGTTATATAGTTTCTCTTATATTTACCGAGACACCCCACATTGGTGAAATTCGAACACAAGACCTCTAATCACTACTAGGTTATGATATCATGTACTCCGTATCAAAAGTTTAAGTTGATAGTTGAATATCCAAAATCAGATTTATACTCTAACATTATAACGTGACGTATGTTTTAACTTATAGAAATATTATTATTTTTTATTAAAATTTCTATATTTAAAATAAAATTGTGGTGAATGAAAATATATTAATGTTATTTGGTGACTTTCAAATTTCTAACAATACTTATTTATTTTTATTTTTAAAGTTTCACTTTAAAAATTAACGTGTATTGATTTCATTCGTCGAGTGCAAAACTATTATTAGCTTGAGGAGATTCCAATTTATGACTTATGGTAGTATGGTACGCGAATTCCATCTCATTCAACATACTAAAAACACGATATATATAAGCTATATAAATAAATTAGAATATATTATTTAAATATTCATGTGTCTAATTAATTAATTGATTATAAATTGATTATGGAAGTAATAAAAAAAAACACCCTGGCCTTCTTCCTACATACGATTCATTGAGCCGTTGAAGTCTACTTTTTTTGTTTTTCAGTTTTTCTTTTGGAGAGGAGCAAATATGCATGTGTTTATAAAGTGTTGTTTCTTAATATTTTCATGGGTCTTTCACTTGAGGGATAGCCAAGTAGCACAAATAATTGATTATGACTTCACTATTACCATACATAAAAATTTAGAAGCGATAGTATATATACTACTTCGTAATATACAGTTATCTTGTGAGACGGTCTTCAATAACATTACTGTTTACACTGTAATAATAACGAAAATTTAAGATTCTTGAAATTGTTTTAGGCAAACTAGTTTACACGTGTATCTAAAAAAAAAAAGTCATGCATGGTCCTAATTTTGGGATACCCATAATGTCCTAAATTTGAGCATTACCCTGGCCCAAGTCACTACGTTGAAAAAAGTCTTACGAATATAATATTTTTATATTATTTTATTTATAATTTATATAGTTGCTATTATCAAACAAATTATTACACAATGCTAGTTTTATTATTAATAATATTTGGATATTTGGATTGTGAGTATTATTCAATGTGACTACTATTATGGAATTGCTCAAGATTAATTACACCATGACAAAATAAAAGTTTGATACAATTTAAATTAGGAGACCATTGTTAAAAATATTACTCGTATTAATTTTTCTATTTAAAAGATTAACTCACATTTATATTTTAGAATCAAGAGTTCATAATTTTATAAAAATAAAATTTGATCAACTAAACGCATTAGCTATTAGCTCATTATTTTAGGTGTATATAACTTAGTACTTAGTACTATACATTATACTAGTAGTTTTGTTCAAATAAAAATATGACAATTAAATATAACAACTTACTGAATCAGAGAAAATATATCGACTAAAATATACGAGAACGAAGTATAGAAGAGATGAAATGGTGTACCGCATCCATATAGAGAGATAGAAACTTGCGCAAATTGCTCCAAAAGTAGTAGTAGTATGTAGGGAGTATCCTTCTAATAATTGGAACCAAGAAATAATAGTACGTTTATTGATGTGAATGTTTAATGCATTGTAACTCTTAGCATGGGTATGCATGAGTATTTATAGTAGAGATCATGGTTAATAGTATATGGAATATGTAGTATTCATTTTGGAATCTTAAATTAAAATTATTTAAATTAGCCTATCAAACAAAGTAATAATAATGTCATATATAGTAGGGGTATTTTGGGAATTTCATGGTAATTTTGTTGTCATGGATCTTTGGAGTGCCCTTAAAAAATGGCCAAAAGGGTTTAGCAATATAAGAAGTAGAAATATTCATAATAATTTCAAGCAATGGTAGTAGTAGTTTTACCTATTATAGAACTTAGTTCCATAATTTTGGGCTTAATAAGACCAATGTACGGAGTAGAAAGAATTGAGATCGCCTGTCCCATTCTCGTGTTTCATTTGGTGTCTCATTACTCTATATGGTAATAAATATAATTAATTATAAAAGATTAATAAATAATAATTACGTAAAATAGAGATTTCTTACTATATGAAGTAATGGGACACCAAATGAGACATGAAGTGGGTTTAAGATGTCTCCCGCTCGTAGTTAAAAACAATTATTTTCTGTTAAAATAAAGGTAATTATCCTTGTGAATAAATTGACATTAATTTTACTGTCTTTAAGTGGGTTTAACATCATTTTAATTTTTTTGCCAAATAAAAAATAAAATGATGAGATGATGCTATTTAGTTGTAACATTTTGGCCCCAATTAAAAGTCGAAGTATCACCCACATGTCCTTTTTCACAGTACTTTAGCCTCACTTGTGTGTGTCGTGCAAAATTTCCTAGAAAATCATTCATTCTAAAATTGTTCTTCAACAAGCTACATCTCGTTGAGATATGAGTAGTACATTCAATTCCTTTAAACATTTCTCATTTTTATTTATCACATGGACATTTTCAGTGGGAGTCCCCCATTAAGGTATTACACCCGTTGTTTAAAATTGAGTACCCCCGAGACACATGTATTATTTTAAATCATATAGTACTCCCTCCAATTCTTTCACATTGCAAGATTTGCAAATAACACAATTATTAAGAAAATGGTTGAATGTGTGTGATAACTATAAAAGAGAAAAAGTGGTACGTATAGTGTGTTATGTGAGAAATATTTTAGGAATGTTGTAATGCCACTAAATGAACCATTTTTTGTAATTTTTTTTTTGGTCCAATATGAGCCACGAGGGCAACACAACGGGAAAGGGGGGGATTCGAACCTGTGACCTATTATCACGAGTACCTCGATCTTAACCACTAGACTAAGACATCCTTGATACCATTTTTGATAATTGTTGTTAATCAAGTAAAAAAGTTATTTACTGCATATAACTTTTGTTATATAATATGATACTCCGTACTTCGTATATACTTGTATAGTTGTAAATATTTTTTTTTTTTTTTTTTGACTTATTTAAGCCAGGCTTTCTTAATTAAAAATTACTCCGTACATATTGTTGACTTTTATTTGTTAGAAAAAAAAATGGTAAATATCAACCACAACTAAAAGAAAAACGAGTATTTTCGAAAATACTTTCTTTAAAATTTTAGTTGTCAATCAAAGGTGCCACTAACTTATAAAGTGATAATGAAATGCATGTAAAAAAAGGGTCCTAAAAATATACAAAATTATATAATAAGATATCCCTTTGATTTTAAAGGGTGAATCAAATTGAGGTGTTAAAGTAAAAAAGGGTCATGTAAATGATTTACTTATGTTTACTAATGTCCAAAAATGAATTTATATCCTAGACATTTTAGCATTAGCATTGTAATTTGGTGGAACTTTCTCAGCAAGTCAGCATCAACTTACTTAGTACGTAGTACTACTGAATTTACAACGAAATTGAATAGCATAGTTAGTACGTGACCGATTTTTTTTTTTTTTAATGTTTGATAGGATTTCTACAAAGTAGATATTTAAAATATATATACATACGTAAAAATGGTGTACATGTTATCGGTTTCATTGTTTCATTGTTCTAGACAATCAACAGTTAACTAATATCTACGGAGTATACGAAAAATATCGTTAACCTCACTAATCTATCTAAACTACTCGTAGGCTATTAAAATTAGGAAGAATTTGAAAATTTAATCACGGTGACTATAAATGTCATTTATTTTCAAGCAGTTTAGTAATATCAGATCTTATGATAATATACGTTAATTTAATTTACTATTAAACCCTAGCTAGAAAAAAAGGTAAGCCCATAAAAAAAAAAAAAAAAAAAAAAAAATAGAACTTACTAAATATATATGGAGTACAAAGTATACCCATCAAAACAATTGTAGAATTAAAGTCTAATGTACTACAGAGTAATATTCCGTATATGACTAGCTAGACGAGAATTTTTGTTAGCCATAAATCATAATGCCAATGGTATATTGGTATGCACGTATTTTCTCACAATTCACGCATTATTTATTAGGTACAATAATTTTAAAAGTATGTAAAAATTGACAAAAGTATGTACTCCCTCCGTTCCAGTGATTTGTTTACAGTTTGACTTTTTTGTAAGAAAAATTTAAGAAAAGTGTAAACAAATGACTGAGACAGGGGAAGTACGTGATTTTCTCATAATTAATACACTATTTTATATAACGTTCAATATATATAATTTTCTAAAAATCATCTAAATATTATTTCCATTGTTGTCATTCTTGTAATTAGAAAATAAAAACAAACTATGTATTTCATGTGAATTCAATGTTACATCATTCTACATGAAAGATTGTACTCCCTCCGTTTCAGTGAATTGTTACTGATTTGCTTTTTGTGAGGGAAAAAGTCAAATCAGAAACAAACGATCGGCATGTATGGAAAGACAAGAAATACTCCACTTGAGAAAACGTACGATACATAACTTGTTTGAACATCAAATGTACTTACTCAAAAAAGACAACCTAAAATAAATTATGACTTTTACTATATTTGAGTATTTGACACATAAAACAAAAAAGAAAACAAAAAAATAAATAAATAGTACACCGCCCCTTGTAATTACAAACTAGCTGCAATAGAAGAAACTAGGGTTTCTTGTCAAAACCATAAACACCCTTTTAATAAATTTTAATACGTACGATTTTGTGAAATAAAAATTATTATTTTGGTGTCATTATATTATACACCGTCATCCTTTTGTCTAAGAAATTCCTGCCTTCGTCTTTTTGACTAACAAAATTATTACAACTTCAACTTTTGTTCACGACAATAATTCTTCTCTTTGTTTTTCTCTTCTATTTTCTCTTATGCTTGTTATGTACTTAATTGCTTATTTGCTCGCTCATTGGTTATTATAATTACAAACTACATACGAGGTAAAAAAAAAAAAAAAAAAACTAAGAACAGTTGTTTACATATTATGACAATTTGATTGTGACTAAAATATACAGAGTAATTAATTATTATTGATTTTAATCCTCTAGAAGAGGTCACAATTATTTCAAGATCGTAATCACAAGTATTATACATAGTATATAAAAGATTATACTGAATATATCGATATTATCTACGTCGAGAATAATCTTACACATAAATTATTCTCATGAGTAAAGGGTTTTATCGCGTCATGTGTAAAAAAAAAAAATTAGATACTCAACTATTTATTTCAAAGCTGCCAATTAATGACGAGGAAAATAATAATTATTGTAAAATTTATATATAATTTACTCAATTGATAAATTTTTAATAGAGTAAATAAAATGTTTAAGACGAGATTAATGTTTTATATTGACTAGAACAATTTTTTCATGACCATGTTCTTTTTTTGTTACTTTAGAGTAGAATTAATTCCCAAGCCTATAATTTGACATTGGTGTATTTTTTTGGAGTTTTTCTTAAAAGAAAAACGGGAGGAAATATTTCAATTATGTGCAACAAGAATGTCAATATTTTATTCTTGACATTGAAATGAGAAAAGTTTTTTTTTTTCCCATTACAAAAAAGAAAAATGGAGAATATTGTTAGTACAAGAAAAAATGGAGAATATTGTTAGTACAAAAAAAAAAGGGTTATTATAAGATTAAATAAATACGAGTACAAGTTAAGTTAATTATGTAATTTGTAGCTTTCACTATATTTTTTTCCAACTTAATACATCCTTAATTATACGCGACAACAAATTTCATTTAAAATATGCAACTATTTCTTTAATCATGAATTGAAATAATATATTAGAACTTGATTCATAGTCGAATTGAAATTTTAGATAACAGAACCGAAAAATTAAGTTTTGATGGAATTTTGATCCAAAGTTTTTGGTTGTTGGATCGAATATATGTATATTAGATTAATAAAATGTGGATATCTCATCCGATCTAAAATTAAATTCTTTTTTTATAAATTAAAAAATCTATTTAGATAATTACTTTGAAACTTCAATTTTATATTGGATGTTAATTTTTAAATTTAATCAAAGATAAATAGTTGTGTTTTTCATTTTTTTCAACTGCAATATTAAAATTTACAATTAGTTTTGGTATATTTAAAATATACTCGTTTCAATTTAAGGTTTTTTTATTTTTATTTTTTATTTGGTTAAGTTTAAAGTGCATAAAAATTAATTATATATATAAAAGTAATATGGCATGATATGTGATCGAAGATCGATGATAATGCAATCATATTAAAAAGTTCTTTATTGAACTTCAAAGAAATATAATTAATGGGGATAGAAAAATGAATATGCGTGTATAACGATATTTTCGATACATCAACATTTTTATTTACGTAATGACGTTATATGAATATTTGCATGGATATCCACGTCCTCCAAAATATTTTAGATATATATTCGTGTCAATAACAAACCACTACTTGTACGTCATGAAATCGTGTCAAAACTAAGTGATTTTAGTTACAAAGAAGGATATTTTTCATAATAGTATAAAATGACAAAAGCCTTTTTTACTTTCTTTTAAGTTCATTTTGACACGCACAATATATATTCTAGTATTAGAAGAAACAATTATACACACAAAACAAAGAGTGATTGGAGGACAATTGTGAGAAGCAAACTAAACAATAAGATGCATTGCATGCATGCATGAACCAAATTAAAGTTATTATGTGCTACATTATGTACTAAGGCAAAAAGGGTTTTGGACTTTCATGTTCAAATATTCTTTTATGTACGACTACTTCTATAGTTCTATTGCCTTACTTAAAGACCTTATGAAACGACCTTAAAAGTGCATAACATAACGTGATTTGGGAAACCTACTCCTTAGGCCCTTTCTCTTTGTCTTAATATAAACTCGTTTAAGTTCAGCTCAACTTCAATAAATTTAACTTGAACTCTCTTGAGGTTCAGTTCAACTTTTATAAGTTCAGTTTTATCTAACCAAAGCACAAATTTACAAGTAAATAAGTTCACTTCAAATACAACAAATTTAGCTAAACCCCTCTATAAATTCGATCAGCTCTTATAAGTCAAAAAACAACAGGGACTTACTTACACACACGTTAATTATTACTTTTAACCACTAATTTTTACCTTCTTAATTTTTGCTTAAAAACAAATGGGAAGATTAAACAAAATGGGAGGGAGTAGATCTTTCCCGTTATCTATTGTGTAAACATTACTCATTTGTTTTCTCACATACTATGAAATAAATATACTGTACTCCTACGATGTACTTGTCTACTATAGGTATTGTTGGATGCATTGAACAGTATTTTGTATATAAATTTCTAATTATTTAACCCATGTGAGACAAAACAACTAAAAATGTTTGATTATGAAAGATGTTGGCAAAAATGAAAGGATGAAACATAAGCAAACAAACTCAAAATCGAGAAAGAATTATATTATGTGTCAAGAGTCCAAGGAACTTTGGCAAAATACCAAACTATTTGATTCCATTTGATGAATCTCGATCACTTGTCATATGAACCAGTAAAAAAAATAGACTAATAATAAATACGTATGTTAGTTTGACGAAATTATAGGCACTTTTTTTTGTATTTATTTATATTTATTACTCCGTATATTTTTATGTGGTAGAAAAGTACATAAAAAAAGATTCGTATAAAAGATGTTTCCATATGTTCAAAATACCAAAATCACATGCATTTGCTTGACCTTGGTTGCTCCTTTTTCAAGCATACCACGCCTGCATTTTTGAATTGAAACTTAATTGAAAGCATCAACTCTCTTTTTATTTTATTTGCATGCTTCTTCTCTTTCAATTCCTATTATTTTGTGTCTTTATACTCCTAAATGAAAAGTTTCTTTGCAAAATGTTTATTAGTCATATTTAATGGACTGAAGATGTCAGGACGTAATAGTCAGGACAAAAGTGCCCTAATTAGAAGGTCTCATATTCGAGTCATTCTTCCATTGTATTGATTTTACGCCTCCTCTCGGAGTCTCGGACAAAAAAAAAAAAAAAAAAGTCATATTCAATGAAAATGTTTGACTTTTATTTAATTTTTACCATCTCTCCAAATGTAGTTCAATACTTCAATTTTATGGTCAAGATAGGACTTGATTTGTATAGCTAGGTAGGTAGATTATTTTAACCCGATTTTATAGAAAGTGGTTAGTTAGGGTTTAGGAAATTGTTAGGATTTAACAAATTATTAGAATTTTAATAAATAAACGTCATTTCATAAAATAGAAATATATATGTAATGTGCAATATAAGATTGTCAAAGGCCTTGTTTGGTTGCAAAAATCAGCTAACTTATTTGACCAACTAGCTGGTTTAACCAAAATTTCAGCTGCCTGTTTTTAATGGAAGTGTTTGGTGGAGGTTGACTGAAAAATATTTCAGCTAACTGAAAACTTATTTCAGCTAATTGAAATAAAAAGCTATTTCAGGTAGCTTATTAAAAAATAAGCTAGCTAATTACAAGTTTGTTTACTATTATACTCTTATAGCTTTATCCATAAAATAAAAATCATACTTCCTCTGTCTCAGTCATTTATTTACACTTATCTTAAATTCCCCCACAAAAAAGTCAAACTGTAAACAAATCACTGGAACGGAGGGAGTATCTTTTTATGTCAATTAATTTATTTCAGTTATTATTTCAGCTTGTTTTACCAAACAATATAATTAATTTCAGCTACCTTATAAGTCTGTTATTTTCAGCTATCTTTTCAGCTACCTATTCAGCTAGTTTTTCAATTTCAGCTATCTTTTCAACTTTCAGCTAATTTTCCCAAACAGAGCCAAAGTATTGTATTGTTAATATGGTAAATGTTAGGAGTAAAATTTATGTTAGAAGCGGATATACGGAGTACTAAAAACGTATTTACATTTATTATAAACATATATAATACGGAGTACATTGTATTGATATGGAAAAACACAACCAAAGCAACGTATCAAAATTCAAAAATCATACAAAATTCACATGCATGTGAATGAACATTTTCATATACAAGGAGGAATTAATGTCTTATTAATAATTCGTATATAATTTCATTCCTAGTACGAGTACTAAATTACTAATATAGTAATATAACATCATAAGTGTGTAGAAACATAGGGTGGTACGGTCGAATGGTCGTGTTCATGCATGTACACAACAGTCAAATTAAAGCCGGAGGCCACGGACAATATAATTAATGTAACTATATATTCTTGATTCTTCTAAATTTATTGTATAATAATTTAATTAATTGAAATGTCACACATTAAAATATTTGTATACGTACGTAAATCTCGTCATTCATTGTCGTGTGAACACTTCTAGAGAAAATTCCAGGGATCCTAGAACACTTTTTTCTTGGGCACAAAGTAACGATCATTATTTTATTTTTATTATAATTAAAGGACTCTTTTAATAAATACTTTTTTTGGAGTATATATATGTAATAATGTAATTAGGTTGTATTAAAGAAGTAATGCAAGTATCCTCTCAAAAAAAAAAAAAAAAGAAGTAATGCAAGTACCATGTTAAATGATTTTATAATTTCACCTAACTCTCACTTTTTTGACATTCTCGACTCTAATTTGGTATCACGGTTTTCATTTCAAGCTTGTTGTTTGTCTCTTTTGGTGGATTTGGCCATCGAGCATGTTGAATTAAGGCCTAATTTTTAATAATTTTCATTTGATTATTTCATTTTTAAATTTATATTAAATTTAATTTGGTTCAGTTTGATAAAATTAAGCAAAATTAAGCTCAAAAATGAAAGAAGAGGGCCTTATATGCCGTAAAACATAAAATATATAAGTAAATTTGATGTACTCTGTATATGTTAGAATCATGAAACTGCCTCAAGAAACCCGGCAAGAAGAGAATAACTCGCCATAGTCCAAGGGTGTCCACATTTCTCAAAACCAATTGGCAATGAAAGGAGGACCCTTAGACTTTATAAACCATTCCAAACTCTCTTCCACAATCGATGTGGGACACTCACATGTGGGTATTATACTCCAACAGTATAAAATGTTATCCGTGAGAAATTGGAAACTCACTTATATTCATTAAGTATTTTTTATTATCATAATATTTAAATTTTAGGTAAAAATACTGAAAGATTTTTTAAAAAAAGACTCCGTATATAAGTTAAAAATTCTCAAAAGTATGACTCGGTGATTGACAATAATAAGATATTCTTCGATATTTCTATCCTTCTAATTTTAACATGTGTACAGTCATTTTTACGAAAATTATTACTCATAATAATTTGTACTTTAAAAGTTATGGATTAGTGATTATGTTAAATCAATAAATCAAGGTCATTAATAAATACGGAGTAGTAAAGTACATGGAAGTCGGCAAAGGTTCCCCGAATACTTTTTTATTTTCACGCGGATTGTTAACATTGACTAATGTAAAGAAATTGATGCCCTAATTTCAGAAACGTCAAACAAGTTTTCTCATTCTACCTCACGTACGCTCATCAGTGCCGGCATGTGAGGTTAATAATTGATTTTTGAATTATTTTTAAATTGTGGATGATAAATGATAGATAAGTAAAAATATACGGAGTATATAGATATGAGTAATTTTTTATTTATTTATCCTTTTAAATATTTGCATAGTATTATATTAAATTTATATATTTGTTTTTATAATGTGTAACTATAAATATTATCATTACAGAATTCACGTCGGCAACTGAAATATGATGTCATGTTGCAAATGAATAGTACTTCGTACAAAGTTATAAATATGATATTAACATACTCTCGTCCAATGAGGCTTTTCCAGCGAGATGGAGGAAGTACTAAATTTGCCATTTGAAAATTTTGTGAAAGCGTAAATATATGGTACATGGTGCACATTAAAAATAGTATAGAAATAATAAACAATATTCATATATTCATCAAATAATGTTATTGAAATTGACCGAATTCGACTTTCCTTTTAGAGTACACGATATATACGAAGTATGGACGAAGTATAGTTTGAAGACATTGTTGACTATTGAGGTCGGATGAGTTTTCTAAAAATACAACAACTGATTTATCAAAATATTATAGTCCATATAAAAATATAAATGCTTTTATTTGAATGGAGGGAATAACTTTTACAAAGTGTTAACACGTTAAAATATCTTTAGTTAATATAGGCATGAAGATATAGTCCTATACTAAAAAAAAAAAAAATAAACGTTTTATTCAATCAGTACAACAAATATTACATTCAAAGTAATTTTCTATCTCAAAATTTAAAGCAGTTACCAAAAAATAAATATTCCATCCAATTTTTTTTAATCATATCTTTATTATTACTCCCTTTATCTTAGTCATTTGTTTACACTTCTCTCAAATTTCCCTTACAAAAAATTCAAAATGTAAACAATTTACTGGAACAGTAGGAGTATAAATTCTCAATAAATTTATGAATAAATTCCGTATGTTTTTAACTTGATCATGATAGTATATTTCTTAACGTTATGTCATATAGGACGTTGAAAATTGAAAGGTGCTTTAATTTAGTCTCCTAACACATAATAATATACTCCGTACGATAGAAGGGAACCTAATTCTAAAACCTCATACATTGTGTCGATCATAAGACAACATTTGGAGTTTCATATGTGGACCGTCTGAATTCCAACACGACAAAGGGTGGCCGTGGCTGGCTAAATATTAACGACGAGTCAAAAGTTTAAACAATTCTTTCGAGGAATCCAAAATACGTGCGAGTCAAGTATGTGTCAGCTATGACTATGTCACACCAACCTATTTTCAGTTTACTAATAATATAATTATTAAAAAAATTATTGATGTCTTAACTAAGTGATTACGACACACATTTGATTTTGTTCAAGAGTATAAAATCGCTCGTGGAATTTTAATTATTACATAGCAGGTCAAATTTTGGTTACTAATATGGTATTAGAATATTAGTGCCATGTCACACAGTTCGAATAGCACTATCACCCGCGACAAAACGGAATATATAGTTTTGATCAGGCATGTCAGGGCTGTAGAAAGTATAAAATCGATCTTGAATTTCGAACGGTCAAATTAATTTTTTTTACGGTAGTAAAGTTTGACACTCCATCTTTTTTGATTAATATATAAGTGAAGTTAATTGGGAAATTCACTACAAAAAAAAAAATTAAAAAGATAGCGACATAATTAAGCCACGTTAACCTAGTTTAATTAAGGACGTCCTTGATGCACCGCCACTAATTTAGTGATTAATGAACAATTTTTAAATGTAGATTAATTAATAAACTGGATGATTTGTTGCACTGCAAGATTTTGTGTCTTGTGTCTCGAAGATCCGACATTATTGTCAATTTTTAATGTAGATTTAGATTGTCGTATGTTTTTTGGTCAGATAAAACGTAAATCATGCATGGTATTGCAGTAAAATGTCTACATGCTTCCTAAGTTTTATGTAATTAATTAATAGATTTAAGAGAGATTATTGTGACTAATTTGTTTTAATTAGCTACGTGGTTTGTGTTTTAGGTGTTTATGTGTCGTAGCTTCCTATTGATTGCCATGCACATCAAACCCAACACGTGTAAATTTTATCACAAATTATAAACTGTTTCTATATGTGACAATATTATACGGAGTACTAACGTTGGAGATGGATCCAGCCTAATATAAATTCCAACATTGCGATCCCACATTGGTTATGATATGAGAGTTGATCTTGTTTATAAGACCTAGGGGCTATTCCTCCTATTGCCAATTGGTTTTAGGATGGAACCTCCTAAACCTTATAAGCGGACTCTCTCATACTTTCGGGTGTGGCCCAGGCCCGTGGAATTTAACATGGTATCAGAGCCTATTGTTGTGTGACCTAAGACTCTCGTTAAACTGGGCCTTTGCTGTTGTACTGCTGGAAGAGAGGCTAATTGCCCCCCAGTCTGGTTTGAAAGTGCCCTCGTATGTGAGGGGGCGTGTTGGAGATGGATCCAACCTAATATAAATTCCCACATTGCGATCCCACATCAGTTATGCGATGAGAGTTGATCTTATAAGCGGACTCTCTCATACTCTCGGGTGTGGCCCAGGCCCATAGAATTTAACAACTAAATTCATTGTTTTGATAGTTGTTTGATTTATTTTAAATATTACACTGTGAGACATTTTAATATGGGATATGTAAGTCAATATACAAAAGCAATTGAATAATTAATTTGATATAAGAGTATCGTATATCCTCTTTAATAAAGAGCATAGAAAGCATATGCTCGAGTGATAATGTCACTGCATATCTCTTCCGTCAATGAAGTTTCAAAGTGTATCGTGTATCTAGATATCGAACCATTAAAATATATGGAGTACTTAAAATGTAAGTGTCGGTATTCTTAATTTTTAATTGATGCTATAATTAAAATAATAATAATAATAATAATAATAATAATAATAATAATAATAACTAGAATTACTAGCCCACGAAACATGGCTTTTTTTTCACCTTTGGAACATATTTTTAGCCGTCCATAACCTTATAATCTCCACACAATCTTATTCCCTAATATAATGATATGGACATTTTATACCCTTTCTTTAAAGATTACCCTAGCAAATTCTTCTTGTAGGACCCTCGCATCAATTTTAATCCCACGATAAATTCAAAGTGAAATTAAAAATTGCTTAGGTTCGATTCTCTCCAAGAGCAATCTTATGGAGAATTTAGAACCTGAGGCTATGCCTAATAGATCACGAGCCTGTCGCCCTGGTAAAAAGGGTGGCTTACCTGGCGTGTATTGTTTGCAGGCTATCATGCACGCTCGGGGGGTTTACTCTGTGCGCATCGAAGGTAGCGGGACTAGCGGCTGCGGGTTCCCCACGTTACCAAAAAAAAAAAAAAAAAAAAAAAAAGACGTCTTTTTAAATGATCAAATGTATTTATGTATCATTGAAAAGCACTTAAAACGACAAAATTATATGACAAACAACCATAAGTAATAGAAAAATTCATTCCAATAGTTAGCAGCACTGTGTTCAGGAAGACACTATAAGGCTGTTGCCACGCGATATTTAGGACATTCGACTTCTTCGATTAAAACAACACCTTGCTCCAGTTTTAGAAGGGCATAATTCAAACATGTTCCATTTATATTGTTTACGATTTTTCTCGTGATTTCAAATAGATATATCCCTTTTAGCACATAGTGGCGCATCAAGTGTTCTTATACCTTCACCTAGTTTTATGCCCGTGCAATTTCCATGTTTTTTAGGGAGTTCATATAACACGACGGATAATAAGTAAGCTTAAATTTATCTTTTCATTTAAAAATTAATCTTATGACCATTTTCTTTGAAGAACAATACTCCCCCTTTTTATTAATTTATTATTCTCTAAATCGATAAATAATTAGCTAAAATTATATCTCTTTGCCCCATTGATATTAATTATGAATTTATGTCAATGTAGAGTTATCTTAGAACAAGTTAAATAAATAAATAATTAAATAAAAGAGATTTTTTCTCATAATTTTTTTTTTTTTTTTTTTTTTTTTT
The DNA here is from genome assembly GCA_023091065.1 of Dianthus caryophyllus. Taxonomy (NCBI): domain Eukaryota; kingdom Viridiplantae; phylum Streptophyta; class Magnoliopsida; order Caryophyllales; family Caryophyllaceae; genus Dianthus; species Dianthus caryophyllus. Next base: position 3,741,781 of record CM041517.1, read on the forward strand.
TTTTTTTTTTTTGCCGTTATACCTATTTTTGAACTTGATAATCGACGGTCTCTCCATATTTTATTTTCACTTTTTTATGCATTGTCTTTGACCTTACTTTGATTGTGTGTATTAATTTTACGTAATTGATTTTTCATATACGGATTTTACTCAAGTTATATACTTTTTGTCATTATTTTTCCCACTCTACCCTTTTTTACTCAAAGAATATACAGAATTCTCTCTTTTTTGTTTTCTAAAAAATCTTAAATCAATTTTATTCAAATTTTTAAATTTTCAATCATAATTTAGGGTGGTTGTTAACTTTTGGGGTGGTAGAAGGTGAAAGTGAGTCGGTAGAGGTAAATTGGCGGTGGCACGGCGGTGGAGCAGGCGGTGGCCGGTGGCTAGGCTGCCATGTTTTTTTTTTCCTTTGGGTTTGCACGTGATTTCCTCTTTTTCTTTTTTTTTTTTTTTTTTTTTTTTAATTCAATTTTCCACCTTACCACCCACCACACCTTACCATGGCCGCCTGCCGCCTGCCCCGTCGCTGGCCCACCGCCACCGTCCCCACCGCCACCTGCCCCACCACCCCTACCTTTTACCCTAACAAACCCTAATTAAAAATTGTAATTAAATTTATTAAAAATTAATAAAATTCAATAATTTAAACACAAAATTGAAATTAAAAGACGAGTATTACCTCATTGAATTTATGATTGGAGTTCATAATTGAAAAGTTGGAAACTTGAATGAAATTGATTTAAGATTTTTCAGAAAAAAAAAAGAAGAGAGAATTCTGTATATTTTTGGAGTAAAAAAGGGTAGGGTGGGAAAAATAATGACAAAAAGTATATAACTTGAGTAAAATCCGTATATGAAAAATTAATACCCAAATTTTATTATACGTTTTTTAAAACAACTATTTAGATTCAGATTTATCGAATATTATTCTATATTATTTTATGCCGATTTATCGTATGTGAAAAGAATATATATATATATATATATATATTATAACGGTTCATATCTTATCCTCCAAAAAGATGCAAGGAATCACAAAGAAGATTTGGTTGAACCAAAAGAAATTAGAATGAAGGAAGATCTAGAAATCAACGATTTTGGGCTTCAAAACCACACTAACTGAAATAACTGCCAACAAACGTTGTGAAGATTAGAATTAATCACTTTCGGTTGGGCCCACTTCCGCAGCCCCACGAGTGAAGTTGCTAAAACACGGATAATGACTCCTTCGGTGCGATTTAGAATCATGCCGTAACACGGTCTCATAATAAAGAAAATATTACGATAATATTTTTACAGAGTACGATATAGAAAGCGGTAAAAAAAAAAACAATTTTTATTAACGCAACTTTGTATGATTATTATAAAAATAAATTTAACTTCAGCGATTTTTAAAAATAATTTCACGATATATATGATTTTTTTAGTATTATTAAAATCAATGAAAACTATGTAAAAGCCGACCAAACTTATACCCCAGAAAAACATCAAACTACCAAAATTTTGAACTTTGATCATAAATTTGAGTTACGTGCTTGTAGAAATTCCTACCTACAATTCTTTTTCGGGGTAAAATCGTCTCTCACTGTTATCGTTGAGTGTATTATACTCCGTGCTTTTAAATATTTTAAGAAAATATGAAGCGATCATGTGCTCGTGCTGTTATAACTAATTTTAAAAGTAGTTACATTTTAGTCAAAATTAAATTTCTACCAGCATGTAACGGTCTCATCGAGGAATTTATAAAAAGTAGGTAACATACGTGGGCCAAGTTTAGAGTATGGACATGTCAATGCTGTTTGGGCTATGATTCATACGGACCCACGCATCTTGGTGTTTAGTGCTTCTATGACTATATGATTAAGTAGTTTTGGTCTTTAGTTGTTCCACCTTAGTCTTTCTTGTTAGATTTATGTGACCCATGATTATTACTTAATTAATTAATAACGTTGAAGCATACTTAATACCCTACCACTATCTTTCCTGAACACAAAACGTCTTTCTTAGGACGGATATATCTGATTTACGATATAAAAATATACTCGTATATAAATTACTCTGTAATATTTATTAGTACGCAGTATTAGATTTGAGGCCCTGCTTTCTAAAAACTTGTTACTTTGAGTTTTATTATGTTTTGAATGATAAAAGTTCATTTAATTAAGAATTTATGTATCAAATATATTTAATTTAATGTCCAATATAGTTTTTATTGTGCTATGGGAAATTATTAAGGTGTGTTGAATGCTTTTGGAGCATGTTATGTTTTTTACAAAGTTTGAATGGTTGATAATGTTGTAAATAGTAATGGGGTAGTTTCACATCAAATCTATCCATTGTTTAATGAGATATAATTGGGTAGGTTTTGAGATAGAGAGGGTAAACTAGATAGATTTGTATTTTTAGGGTGAGAAATATCATAAATCATAGGTTAAAAGTAAGTAGCATTTGCTTTTTAGTCAAAGTTTTAATTAGGTGGGGATTTGAGAACTCTATCATTTTCATTGTATAATGACTTAGTCACTAGTGAAGTAGATCCATGTTTGCTAAAGTTGATACTTATTATGTAATGACAAATCTTGGGATTTATCTCTAATATTTAATAAGAGGTAAATTCTTTTAGAATTAATTGTTATTTCTCACATTTTTTAAATAAAATTTTAAAATGTCTTACCTTTTTAATTTTTTTTTAAAAATTTTTTCACCTTTTATAAATATTTTCTCAAAAATTGTCGTCAAAAGCTCATATTAACTGTACTAGCTAAATAGATATTTTCACTTTTGAAAACATAAAATTCTCCTTTTATTTTTTCATATTTTGAATTTCGGTGCACGATAGATTACACTTGTAATGAAAATATTTAAAAAAATCTTTAATTTTGAAAAAAAAGTTGCATTTTGGTGGGAGTCGTTTTTAAGAAAATGCTTTTAAAAGGTGAAAAATTTTAAGAAAATTTATAAAAGGTGAAAGTTTTTAAAATTGTGGTTTTAAAATGTGAGAAATATCGTATTACCCTTGTTTTTATTTAGTAATTATGACAAGGTCGGTAACCGCCAATAAATTATACGGATTGCAAAATATGTAAAATTATATTTTTTCTGTCAAATGTAAAATTTTATACATTTCATTTTTGATTTGTAGATAATACAAAATATCTAACCACAAACTTATTTGTTACACAGTGTTAGTGAATTTCATGGCCATTTTCACACAAATATATGCCGTATGGGTTTGAAGAAGGGCAAAAAGCTACTAGACCTAACTTTTAATTTATTAATCTTCCCTAAAGTTAAATTATTAACTACTCCGTACTACTGTATGTTTTAAAAGGCATATATCTTTTACAGCCGTTAATATCACTAGTATTCGATCTACTTTATGACCTATACAGATTCATATCATATACTCTGATCCGTATGAAAACTAAAACTCCAATAAATAGATTATACATTCGTACATATTACATTTGCTTTAGAATCATTGAAATTGTAAATACGTAGTATAATTTTTCACACGAATTTATTGAATTGTTTTACAAAATCGTTAAATTAAATACAATTTAATAACTTTGTACTCCGTATAAAACTCGATCCATTTATATAAAAACAAGCTTAAGACAAATAAATACGGAATATATACAATAAAAAACTATATAGTTTTTCTTTAACTTGAAAAGAAAAAACTAGATAGTTTTATTTATTTATCTAATCTAATATATATATATAAAGTTAGAAACCATTGGCCCATTTACATCATTACAATATAATTGATCTAAAAAATTAATATTAGTATTATTTATAATTCTACTATTACTAGGATTTTAGATGAAAAAATATTAACATATGTAACTTAAAATATAAAACTAAATCTACAATTGAAATCTTTACTATATTAGAACTTTCCAAAAAAAATATTAATTGAAGATGTTTTTAATTGAGAAGAAAAATAATAATTTCAAAATAAACAATTATATGACACATAATTACATTATTTAATTTCTAGGTAAGTCTTCATCCCTTTTTGTATATATATACATCAAAAACTTTAGCTATATCTTTTTAGGTACGTACTATGTTAAATAGTTTTACTTTATTATGTTTTAATTATGATTACAATTTGTGTTAAATTTATTTTTTACGGTGTATTTGATAAGAGTGTTTAAAATTTGAATATTTTTATTTCTTAATTACTATGTTTGATACTTAAACATAGCTTGATTAAATTACTGCTAATTTTTTTTCTTTGTATGTTGTAGATTTATATTTTACGTTCAAGATTTGAAGTTTTTTATTGAACAAACTTGATTATAACCCAATAGAAAAACTAATGAATATGTAACATGAAAGGTAAGAATATATATGTAACATGAAAGGTAAAAGTGATGTACAATATCTATCGATTATCTTATTTTTAAATCAAGTAACTTCGTATTAGATATGGTTGTATAATAATATTTGTAATGCTTAATGCGTAATCTTTTAGTTAGTTTAATAGTATTAAGTTTTGATTTGATTGTTAATCTCAATTTTGTAAAAGAACATCTGCTAATTAAGAAAAAAAAAAAAAAAACATGTTTAGTATAGTGATAAGGTAAAGTTTAATTTAATGACAAAATTCCAATTTCTTTATTACCCCATTTTAACGTAACAAAAAGAGAATATATGTAATTAACAAAAAAAAAAATAATAATAAAAAATAAAAAATAAAAAAAGAAAAAAGAAAAAAGAAGAATATGGTGTAGTATAATTAACATATGTAATCTAAAATATACGGAGTAATACTAAATCTACAATTGGAATCCTTAAAATTGTAGGATAGCAAAATTGAAGAATACATATTTTGCCTTAAATATATTGGATTAAATATTCTAGTTTATGTAAAACTGAATAGCATGTAGACATGTAGTAATATGTAAATCAGCCCTATCATTGTCGACTAAGAACACATGTAAGCATGGCAATAGATAACGTGATTTCTTAGCATGGTTTATATGACCGACATTGATTATCATGTGCGTGCATGACTAGATTATTTGTCTATTGAATACGACTACTGCAAGTTTTAATCAAATTGTTGAAACAACAACTAACCAAATTATGTAGACGACAAAATTAAATAAAGTGGTGATTTCTTTTTTATGAATTTATTTATATTTTATTAAAGGTAGTTTTAGCTACTCTTTGTTTCACTTCCTTGTCCTATATCACTTTGACAACTAAACCATAGTTCTCGAGGAATTATTATTACGGAGTATTACTACATTTTATTATGCTTTCTATTTGTGCATTGTTTGTTGGTATATTATTGCATGCTCCTCATCTTGGCTTTTGCTAACATTTCTTTCATTGAAACTTTAATTTGTACTCCATCTATCTCATTCATTTGTTTACCGTTTGACTTTTTTTCCTCACAAAAAAGTTAAACTGTAAACAATTCACTAAAACGGAGCAAGTATTATTTCTAAAAAATATGAATGAAGCCAACAAACATTAAGTGACTACTTTTGTTGGTGTAAGCGGCTCCAGGCCACATAGGAATAAACAAGTCTTTTGAGTTGTGAACCTAGTTACTCTCTCTGTCTCAATCATTTGTTTACACTTCTATCAAATTTTCCTCACAAAAAAAGTCAAACTGTAAACAATTCAGTGAAACTGATGGAGTATAACGTTGATAGTTTTCTACTCCATAAATTATAAATTATACTAGTAAGGAAACTCAACGGATATGGTCTCACATCCAAAAAAAGAAAATAGATGAGTACTTTCTAAGCTACGTGGCTATTCTCCTATTGTCAATTTTAGTTTTGTGATGAAACTTAGCTTATGAATTGTGATCTCTCGACAAGCGCGATCCAATTTCGATGCATAAATAATCCAATATGGTATCAAGTTCCATATTTGGTACTCCGTATAAGACAATCATGTTCGACCGACGACATGCTAAGGATTAGACGGTAGCAAATGGAAGAATTATTTGAAAAGATCTATTTTTAGATGGATAACAAATACGAGTAAGATAATTGGATGACCTAATTATTACTGATACTTTAGGTTACATTGTATAGCAATTTATTTTAGAGAATAGCTTGTTATTTTCCTAATATTTCTATCATAATATAGCTCTTAATGTTCAATGATAAGTAGGAGAACTTTGACAAAACATTTGAATGTACATATATCGACCTCAAAATTATTGTTGAACTTCTAAAAAACAAAAATTACTCCGAATGAGTTGCTCACTATTTTACTCAATTACTTGGTCATTGAGTTCAATGTTTGTTCATTAGCAGGGGCGGACCTAGGTAATGCTATGGGTAGCGGCTGCTACCCCATACAAAAGAAAAATAAAAAGTTGTACTAACAACTCCTAAAAATCGAAATTTACATATAGTATATTATTTACAATATATATAATATATAAGTAATATATAATCAATATATACTAGACAGTATAAAAAAAGTAGAAGTTATTAAAGAATTATCATTAATGTTTAAATCGTCACTTTTGTATAGATGATTTTTTAAAGACATTGTAACTAATTAAAATTACTTATGCCACCCCGATTTAAAAATTCTGAATCCGCCCCTGTTCATTAGTTCAGTAGTTTTGTAATACAGAGTACTCCGTATAACTTTACAAATTTTTGTAACGTTTGATCTCAATTTTTTTTTAAAGCGATTATAATACATCAAGACATGTAATTCATACTTGAAGATAAGAGATAATTAAAAAGTGGAGCAATCCAAACTAGCCTTATAAAAACACCAATTATGTCAAATTAAACAAACCACATATAGTAGATCTTTGTTTTAAGGAGAAGAAATTCGTTTGGATCTTTGTAGTTTTGTTTCGGTTGCTTTTGTTATCATTTATATGCACGATATAATTTATTTTTAATGAAATTAATCTTTCTCTCAAAAAAAAAAAAAACAAACAAACCACATATAGTAAAATAAAATTAATAAAGAAGAACCACTATAATAGGGATTCTTTGAGGCTTTGCCATCTAAGGTAGGTGTTTGGTTTAGAAAAGTTGGTGAATAATTAAATATTATTCACTATTTTTTTTTTTTTTTGGGATTTTAGCTCTTAACGGTCTATATATGGACTAACTAACCTCCACCTTATAATAAAATAATTATACAAGATTTTGGTAGCATTTGAATATGATATCTATCTAAAGATTAGGATTAATTATTTAATTAACTAATTTTATTAGTTAACCCTTGGAGCTTCGAAGGTCTAATGCCCTTCTTAATTCTGGCCTTAAATTTGACTCCAACCAAATTCTCAAATTTGGTCGTATACTTGTATTTAGGCATGTAGACTTGATTCTGTGTTCTGGTCAACAATTAGGTAATTGCTTCGATATTTTATTGAGTCATACTCTGTGCGATTCAACAAGTTATTAAAATGATTCAACAAGTTATTAAAATTTTGGTCAAACGGTAAGAACTTGATGAATTAAAGGAGGTCTACTAAATGAGGTCCAAAGTGTGCAGTTAACCCTTATATAGGCATTAAACTTGGAATGCCTAACATTGTTCACGCTAAAGTAATACGGAGTGCTCAGTTTAGTTACTATTGAGCTGAATTTTTAGTAAATGTGAAATCAGACAGTCAGTTACTATTGAGTTGAATTTTTAGTAGACCTGAAATCTATAACAAATACTCCCTCCGATTCATTAGATTGTTAACATTTCAATATGGCACGATAATTAAGAAAGGCAAAAAGAGTGGGTGAACAAGTGGGAAAATAAGTGGGGTAGTGATGTCCCTTCAGTTAAGGCTGTCGTGGATACTCTTGCTATCTTTGCTAGTGTGTCTGGCCTGGAAGCTAATCCCTCTAAAACTGATATCTATCTTGGCGGTGTTAAAGACGATGTGAAACACGGAATTCTGGAGGAGTCGGGTTTTAAGGAAGGTGATTTCCCTTTCAGATACTTAGGGCTTCCTTTGGCCTCTGCAAGCCTACGAAATGATATGTATGTATCAGCTACTACTTGATAAGGTGAAGAAGTACATCACTCATTGGGGTAATCAATATCTTTCCTATGCAGGTCGGATCCAACTCATAAACTCCATGCTCTTTGGAGTGGAAAACTTCTGGTGTGCAGCCCTTTTGTTACCTAAGGGTGTGATCAAAAGGGTGACTAAAATGTGCAGAGATTTTCTTTGGCAGGTCGAGGAGGGTAAGCGTCGAATCATGCTCAAGAGCTGGCGTACAATCTGTTCTCCTAAAATTGAAGGTGGGTTTAATATTAAAGAGGTTCTCTCATGGAACAAAACCATGCTTTGTAGGCAGCTAGCTGATTTAATTAAGGGAAGGGTAAGCATTTGGCTTAAATGGCTGGGTGCGTATAAGTTACAGAAGCGTGATATCTGATCTGTTGAAACATCGAGTTCTGACCCGGAATCATGGAGGGGTGTGTTGTCTGTCAGAGATGAACTACTTCAAAAGTTGGGCAGGGAGGAAGCTGAGGTCTTTCTACGGTCCTGGTCAAGCACAAAGGGCTATAATATTTTCAGGTCAGTTTTTCCTCGGGTTTATTGGAGTTCAACTGTTTGGTCGCCTGTAAATGTCCCTCGACATTCATTTATTTCTGCATTGGCTATTCAAAACAAGCTACCTACGGTGGACAATCTCCGTGCACGGGGTTTGATTATTATCAATTGGTGTATATTGTGTAAACGGTACGTCAAGAAGAGAGTCGAGATCATCTCTTCTTTTCCTGTCCGATGGCTAGGGATGTTGCTCAACAGTTATGGCTTTGGATGGGTTTTACTAGACGAGTTCGTAGCTTATGCTTTGAAGCTCGATGCGGGAAGCATTTGTGCAAGACTAAGCGAGGATGGAAAAGCCTTTTGTTTTGCTGTACTTTGGTGGCTACAGTGTATCATCTTTGGACGGAGCGGAACCGTCGTATTTTCGCAGGAGAGACAAAAGAAGCTGCACAATTAGTTCGGCTCATTAAGAATGATGTTAGTTTACGAATGCTTAACTGTAGTAGTAATGGAGGCAACTCTGCATTGATCGATGTCTTAAATCGATAAAATGATGTAATCTCTTTGATTGATATATGGGAATGAAGCTAAATTCTTTCAAAAAAAAAAAACAAGTGGGGTAGTATTTAATTGTGAGATAAAAAACTTTCCAAAAAGGGAAATGTTAACAAATGAAAAATCACCCCAAAAAGGAAAATGTTAACAATCTAATGAATCGGAGGAAGTATACTTTTAATTTACAATGGTCATATATTTGAAACATATTACTCCGTATCATAGTTTATAATATTTGAATTATGTTTGACAGTACGGTGTATTAGTTAATGTAAGCTAATTTTATTATACACCTGAAATTTATCATAAATAAACTTTTATCATTATCAAAAAATTCATATATATAATAAAATCATCAATTAAGTTAGTGGTTTTGTTATTTGAATTCTCACGATGTCAAGAGTGTGTATATTCTTTTAGACTATAAACCGTTATATTTTCATCGCATTGGTCATTAAACAATACGGAGTATTTGTTTCAACATTGTGCCTCGTAATATCACACATATTGTGAAACCAGAGACGAGCCCGGGTCACACCCACAAATGGAAGGAGAGAGCCCACTTCATAAGGCATAGAGGGTTCCATCCCAAAACCAATTGGTGATAGGAGAAGTAGCATCTAGCTTTATAAAGTAAGTAACTTGATCGATGTGGGACTTACATGTGAAGTGTTACTAAGCGTCTTTTCACACATATTATTACACTTATTTGCAATTTGCACTATCATTTTGATTCTATAGATAAACAAAATTTACAAGTTGAAAGAAAACATCCAAATTCACTTAAACTTAGGTCATAAATAATACTTTATAAAATGTTTATAATGAGTTTCACTTTTTTTTGTTATTTTAGATTTGACATATTGATTACATGCAACTTAATAATAAAAATAAAATCAACGTGTTGTGGCGCCGAAATAAGTAATTGGAAAAACATGTAGGCATCTAGTCATTGTCTAAATAATTTGCACTTTAATTACGGGGAATAAACTCCTCTTTTTTTTTTTTTTTTTTTTTTCTCCTCCAACTTGTTAAGCTGGTGAATATTTTTATTTTTTTTTGATGTGAAATAAGTTGGAAATTGGGAGAATATTGGAGTCATTTAGAAAGCTAATTTTGCAAATGATGTTCATCTTTTTTTTTTTTTGTTAGGCCTAGTCACATTGAAGTTGACTCCTCCATTCTATGTTTTTTTTTTTTTTTTCATAATAGGGGCTTAAATTGATCATTTTCTTTGATAAATTTATATAGTTTGGTTCGTCATATTCAAACGGTGGAAGAATATTGGATATCGACTATCGATTAATAATTTTCAGTACTAATAATTGAGTCAAATTATATTTTTGTTTATACATTTTTATCAAACGTGGACTTTTACCTAAATCAATTATACGGAGTATATGACTAATCTTATCTTGAGGCATTTTCATAATCGATAAGACTACATTTAAGTGAATAGATATAGTTTCCTTTATCAACTTTCGTTTTACTCTAGTCTCTAACAATTTTGGTTAAGTTAGCTAGCTCACTATTTTTTTAGTGGTTGAGTTAGCTAGCTCACTATTTTTTGTTACTTCATCAATTTGTTTCACGTATCTTTTCTATGCCGATAATTTAACTCATTTAACATCATTTCTATCTCTGATACCTTTTACTCAACCCGCTATCTTTAAGGGTTGGGCTTAGGTCGAGCCAATCCAACCATAATTGATAGGATCGTTGATTCGTGGCCACCTCTAATTGTGGGTGAATCATCAATGCTTAGTCATGGACTTTTAACATGGTACAACATGGGCTTGATTAATGAAAATTTGGGCCAAAAAAACATGCCTTGGGCCATTCGTGATTTTTAATTTGAATAAGATAAACAACATTTGTGATAACTTATGATGGATTGTCTCCAACCCATATATATGCAAAATACGAACGACCCAAACTTTTTTCTTCTGTTCAAATGTGTTTTTTTCTCCCAGAGTTGATTTTCAGTGGTCGTGATCGCAGTTTTGGTGTCACGAAATCGGACTTAAAAATTAAAATGTTTATCGCAAACATAATTATGGACTCAACGGCTGTGTTAATGGATTTATACTTTAATTTTTTGCTTTTCAAACCTCTTACGAATATAATTTTTTTTTTTTTTTTTGCCCAATATGAGCCATAAAGGCAATCCAATGGGGGAGGAGACCTAACGTCACGGATACCTCAATCTTAACCACTTGGCTAAGACATCATTAATATTTTTCTTATTGTTAAATAACAACGAAATAGTTTTTTTTTTTTTTTTTTTTTTTTTTTTTTAATGAAATGATATTCAACCTTTTTAATTTCTAGGAAAATTCGTTAATGTAAATTGTGTGCTTTTAGTTTTAGTTGGCTACCCGATGACGATAACAATTAATAGAACAACGGTGATGGTCGCACATGAGGTGAATTAATTTACTCAATAAAAAAGTACAATTAAGATTAATATGAAGATATTTGTTTGATTATTTAATATTGAACTAATATAGATAATTTTAAGGAAGGGCGGATAAAATTTGATTAGTTACTTTAATTGTAAAATCAATTTAAGCTAAATATGACAATGGATAATTGGTTAGCTATCTAATATGGTACAATGTGGTATTTGTCCGAACACTATTACACATACTCGGTATAAGTTTTCTCATTATATGTATATATTAAAATTCAGAATAAAGTTATCACTCACTCTCATTTTCGAAATATTTGTATATCGTCTTGTAAGAAAAATAATGACTAAGTGAGAGATTTTTCTTCTTAGAAAAAAATTAACAAATACAACTATGTTATTTTTGAAAACCTACAAGAAATTGAATTTTTTAATTAAGACAATTCAAGTGTTTGAGAACATTTGGATTTGAAACTAGACTTAATTTCTTATCAATTCAACTTAGTTAAATTTGAGACCGTGTGATTCTTACCTTATATGGAGTAGTAATTATTTGCGATTTCATCACTACCTATTACAAATTACGTTCCCTAATTTATCTTTCAAACGCAAATATATTCAATCACGATATTTATTTGTTTTTAGTAAAAAAAAAAAAAATTAGTAACATATACATATGCTCGCTATAATATCCATCCTTCGCTCAATTTCAATTCCGATTTTATAAAATTGCAATACGAAATCCAATGTTACGTGCTCTCAAGATGAATTTTAGAATTATAAGAGCGTTCAAAGATTTAAATTGTAGAGCTGAAATCATGAAAATCAAATCAATTCTAATACTACGGAGTAGTATTTCGAATTAGAGAGTACTCCGTATCATTTAAGGCATATATAACCGTACTACAATAAATAAATGAGTACTTAAATAATGATCATGAATGAGTACAACCCTAGATACATCTACAAGACCACAACTATGAACAAAATCAAAATAAAAAATAAAGAAATAAGTCTAATACCATCAATCAATTGATTATAGGAAAGACCAAAAATTGCTTGCCTTAATCATGATTGTGGTTTACATAAACTACTTAGAGTTTCTGCAACTGCCAAAAATTTCATTGCAGAATTACTCCTTCCTAATTACCTCACTAATTAAAATAATTAAGTTACATTTTACACAAACTACATACACACTAATGACTAAGCTTCTAATCCACAATTATAAATTTAATTTGATGAAAATATTCCATCCCAATCAATCTCATGAGACGAACAACTTTTTAACAACAAATGATCCGAACCCATTTCGTCTCCTTCACCAAATGTAAGCTCCGACAACGGTGGTGAACCACTCGAACCCGAACCTACCTCGCTTTCTGACCCGCTCTCTGCCTTGGCCTCACCTGCCGCATTCCCCACCGTTGTAGTGGTGGTTGCGACGGGCTTTTTGGCCCTACCGGATTTCCCTTGGCTCTTTTGTTGCGCTAGGCTTTGACAAATAGCGTCAAGCCTGGCGTCAACTGAGGAGCCTAGAGGCTTAAACTTCCCGAAATCCCCGCCAATGTGGGACCCCTCATGGCGAAGGTTAGGGAAGTTAAGGCGAGCACTATCACCTCTCAGCTTGAAAGCCGCTTTGTCATACGCCAAAGCGGCTTCCTCAGCTGTATCAAAGGTACCCAACCAAAGCCGAGTCCTGTTTCTGGGTAGCCTAATCTCGGCTACCCATTTACCCCAATGCCTTTGCCGGACACCCCGATAAAGCTTTACAGGCTTCACCGCGGTGGCCGGTGGCTTCATTGGCATGGGCTTTGGGGACAATATATTGGTCATATAGCTATTGGGCTCATAAGAAGGTTGTGGTTGTGGTGGCGGAAATGAGTAAATGGGCTCTTGATATTGGGCTTGAAAGTCAAGCCCATATGTTGGTGTTGGGCTTGGATAGGTTGGTCCATAATAGTGGGACCCATCTAAGTACATAGGGGTATTATTGGAAGAAAAATGTGTAGAAATATTATCATTATAATCACTATTATTAATATTAATATTATTATAATTATTAGAGGATGAAATATTATTATTAGATGATGATGAGGTTTTCATGAAAGGTGAAAGAGCATTCATTAGCTCATTCTCAAATGGGTCTGAGTTGTTGTCACCTGCACTATTGCTACATAAAATATCCATTAGTGTCATTAAATTAAATTAAATTCAAATAAAATCAATTAAATTAAATTAAATTTATAATTAAAACAATATCACCTGTTGCTTAATAAAAGTCTAAGAACAGGTTTAATTTAACACTACTAATTAAATTAAAATATGTTAATTTACTGATTGAATTTTCTACCGAAATAAGAGGAAGTAGAAACAAATAGAGATCTCTTCCCTTTTAAAATAATATTAATAATAATAAAATAAATAAATAAATCACCCTAAAATAACTTTGAGGGAACAAAAATTTACCCTCTCAAGTTAATGAGTTCTATAAAAAAAAAAAAAAAAAAAAAAAAAAACACTAAAAATGGTTATGAAGATTAAAAAAATTATCTCAAAACCAATCAAATAAATGCTATTTAATTATTTTTACTTTAAAATTTTTACGGCCCAAAACATTAAATTAAACAGAAACAGACGACTGAGACAAAGAGACGGAAACTCGAAAAAGAGTAATGTGAAGGCAGAAGGCTCACTTAATTTTTGTGGAAAATGGGGTGATGAAAAAGAAAGATGGAGAACACTCAAAGCCTCACTGTTTTAGGTGAATTGTGTGTTTTGGGTTGAGTTTTGTACATTGTATTGACGACTCTTATATAAGCAGCCAAATTACTCTATTTCTTGTATTTTTTAATTTGTTTGTATTAATTGTGTGAGGGTATTTTGGTCTTTTACATGTAATTTGGCTTGAGTTTTTATTAAGTGCCGGCTAGTTTTACGGCTAAGAATGTGATTACACACCCCAAAAATAAAAAACTTATTAGTTATTACAATACCATATTAAAAATAAATTGGTTTTGTTAATAAGAAATTGTAATAATTTTTTATTATGTACTTCGTACAAAGTAGTTTTTAAAATGAGATTATAAGTACTGAATATATAGTTTACAGCAACATTTATTTAACCATTGGACTCAATATTATTAATAAAATTCCATATTTCGATTTTATCATCATGCGTGTTTTGTAGTTTTGTATTTTATCAATCCGTTTTTTACTACTGGACGTAGTTAAGGTCTTATAATGGTGCAAGTTATTTTATACTCCGTAGCATGTTGTATATTTTTTACGCTATATTTGTATCGTAATTGCAACACTTGACTTTGATTGTAACTTAAAGCAAATATATTTACAATCGATAAAATTCATCGCCCACAATATTTTGCTTTGACGCGATGGTTGCCAAACCCTAAACTAATCCTATTTTGTGCATGTCGAGCTACAAAGATCAAATATAGGTAAAGAGACAACCAACAACTTCTACTTGTCTTGAGCTCTTTGTCTCGACATAATTAGTTAATGAATAATATTTGCAATCAAGTTTCGATTGACATTTTGTCACATTCTAATAATTTGCTTTTTTTTTTTTTTTTTTTTTTTTTTTTTTTAAATACACGCTACAAATATAATCAATTTGATACATATTTGTCTCACTAAAATGTTACGGAATGCTAGAACTAGAGGGTTATTAGGCCGAGTTGGGTCAGCCAAAACCTAATTCGCTTACTACTAAACTTGTCGATTGGGTGGCTAATTCAACCGGGGATTGGTATGGTGGCAGACTGGCAGGTTACGACAAGTACGGTGATCAGGCGAGCCATTGTATGCTTGTTTTGTTTTATTTCAGATATTAGAAATGATCGGGTTGGACAAGACTAATAAAATAGGACTATGAATCAATTTGATTTAGTCCTACTTATTTAAAGAATCATGTAGATTAACATTAAATGATTAGTTATTTGTTACAGCATGATATCAACTTACAAATTAATACTCCGTATTGTTTATTGATTAGTGCTCAAAAGATCGGCTGATTATGAATGACTAACTATATAACTTTCAATAAATTATTACAATGGATAATGATATCTTACTAAGCATGGTAGTAAAATGATAAGGTTCTTAAATTAAGTAAACTAAGACAACTAGTTACATTATTATCTTCAGCTTAATTAATTTGGTAGTGACATAATTTTATGTCTTAAACATACTTAAGCTCATAATAATCATCATTAGTGGGGGATTATGAACCACTACAAACAACTTTTAGTGGTTAAATTAAGAGTTTGATGATGTTTGATCGTAATCAACGTCGCAACTCCAAAAGTCTCAAGATGACAATAAACTATTTATTCAAATATGACAAGATAAATCAGTTTAGAAAAAATAATAAAAAAATAACAGGATAAACCCTATTAAAAATGGAGATGTTATATGGTATTATTGCAAATTTTTATCATTCATCGATCCTCCGGTATTATTCATTTTGTTTTCCGAGATAAATTATTAATATTTTGAATTAGAGTAGTATTTGAAGAACGGTTAGGAACTTACCCTATATAATACTCGTATTAACCGTCTTATTTTAGACTTTATAGCTAAATGTGGATTTTAGTTAAGCTTTTCAAAATTCGGCCACAACAAACTTTAAATTTATAATAAAGTGTTTTCATTTTACTTAAGAAAAAAAAAAAATCTTAATTTTAGTAAAAAATTTTTACTAATTTTTATGGTTAGACATAAGATTATCTAAGAATAAGGTCAATTAAAAAATTTAAAAAATAAAAAAATATTACTCCATAATAACAAAATTCTATGCATTAAACGATTACTAGTTTAGATCCCGTGCATTGATGCACGGTTATTAGAGATATATATTTTTTTTATCTAATACAAATATAAGTTATACGGAGTAAATCAATAGGAAAATAACACAATAATCACTTTATTGATATTTTACAATGCATATATAGACTTATAGTGTAATGAATAACCAAATATTCTATCTAAAATAGCTATAATAAATTATCTGCATAAATTTTGTACTATTAACTTTATAGGTAAAATAGCTCAACATTTATTTTCAATTAGAAAATATTAAATACAATAAATATTAAAATAAGCAGGTAATGAATTCAGCATAAATATATTGTTAAAAAAGTTAATTAGAAATTTCAAATATTTATTTGGAACTTTAATTTGGAGTTATAAACAAAATATTAGAAATAGTTACTTATTATTATATTTTATTATAAATATATATATAATGAAAAGTGAAATATTAAAAAAAAAAAAAAAAAAAAAACTTCGTAATTAATTTAAGATACATATATAAGTGTAAACATTATTAATATTTAGAAGTGATAAATACTGATAATCATAGATAATGATCAATCTAGACTTAAAAACGTATTGTATAATGAATGATGTCAGATTGTCAGTATTGCATTTTGGAGGGAAAAAAATGCACAGAAACGCGACATGTGGCATTGATGATGTCAGCGAGAACTGTATTTAGTATAATAAAGATGCGTTTAAAATATTTTGTTCGTATAAGAATAAACTTTGGCCCCGCTACGGTACACATAGCACGTACTTAAAATAAAGCCGTCGTATTTTAAATGGACGCATTAAGTTGTTCAATGTGACAATGTCAAATGCATGCTTAATAAATTAATTACGAAATACTCCGTACATGCATTAGTAGATGTATTACATACTCCATGCCAACCTGTATTACCTGTATTCATTGTCAACGTCCTGCTTTGCTACTATTACTCCAAGATAATTAAGTCAAATATTACATTATATTATATATCACATTCATGTACCTAATAAATTTATGAATCTCAAGTGATTATATAATTTATATATATAATTTATAATTTATAATTTATATACGGAGTATATATTTTTTAAGTGATTATGTAAAGTGAAATTGGTCTTTAAAATGAGTTTCTTATTATTATTCGGTGTTGTTTGATTGTACTGTCTTATCAATTCATGGGAAATGGAAGTTCCCATGAATTAACTAATTATCTCATGATTGTTTGATTGCCAAATTTATGGAAAATTGAACTTTTCCGAAAGTTCCACTTCCTACATAATGTAGGAAGTTGAACTTCCCGTGAATTATAACTTCACGAAAATTTTATCTTCCCATGTCGAACCAAACGACCCCTTGAAATAGAGGAATGAATTGGCCTAGACAACTAGAAACTATGTTATCAATATATTTTTTAGAGCAAACCCTAATCTAAAAGTACGTTGTAGTGGCCGGTAGTACTACATGATGAATCGAATGAGCTTCAATTGATGTGGACGTACTCAACAATTACTAACCAATAATTTCAAATTTTAAATTTTCTCAATTTATATGTCACAAACGACGGCCAATTCAAATAGGAGAAAGGAGAATAATAATAATGTATACGGAGTATTAATTAGTTATGAAAGAAAGTCAAGGCAGTGGGCGGTGAGGCGGTGACTATTAGTTGTATTACTATCATAATATTTTTTATCATTTTATAGGGCGT
Organism: Dianthus caryophyllus; assembly: GCA_023091065.1. NCBI lineage: Eukaryota > Viridiplantae > Streptophyta > Magnoliopsida > Caryophyllales > Caryophyllaceae > Dianthus > Dianthus caryophyllus. The sequence goes on from CM041517.1 coordinate 3,759,791, forward strand.
TACTTGAAAATTCTAATATTGATAATGAGATTTAAAATTTTATATTTTACATGCTCATATAGTCATATTATCTGGATAAAGAATTAAATTGATAATATTATCACTTTTGTATAATAGCGTCTCTCTAACAAACCACTTGCTTTCATTAATTTAAATGAAATACTTCGTAATATGTATTATTTCTCTTTAATTATATGTATGATTAAGTATCATTTTATTTAGTTAGGTTTCTCACATATATATATTCTCTGGATTAGAGAATTAACTTTTATGGAGAATGACTAGTTAATAGCGTCGCAAACCTTAGTGGTAAGGATGTGTGCATTAATATTAATTTAGGGTTCTCATTATTCTCACCGAGTTGAGATTTTGCAGAATTTTAAACTTTAAACGGTATCTATCTAATTATATTATAGTTAAAAATTTTGGTTTAGTTTTTAAGTACCCGATGAATTGGAGGGATAATATAGTGTATGAAAATAGTGAATTACTGAATTGCTCTGAGCTATAATATTATTGTTGAGCGATTTTTGGAGCATGTTTGGGGGGAAGTAATTGATTAAAATGCACAATTTTTTTGCAAGTTGCCATGAGGCGTGTAATATAATTATATAAACTTCGATGCACTAAATTAATTAATGTCATAAACTCATAATTCGTGCAATTTATTGCTTCAAAAATGGCTCTAATTATGTGCTCTCGAATTTAAAAAAAAAAAAAAAAAAACGTATAAAAATAATTTTAAGTTAATTATGAGAGATTCACTTGGTGACTCTCTTCATTATTGTTAATTTATCACATGAGCTCAAGTCAAATATTCCCTCAAATTCAATTGAACAAAGTAATCAAGTAATCACTTCATTACTTCATTGACTTCTTTTTAATTTAATTTGTTTATTTATGGAATTTGAGCACTAATCATAGCAAGCTAAGAACTAACAACATGTAAATATAAAATTAAAAAATTGGTGGATTTACGCAGTATTTCGCAGTCAAAGTTACGGAGTATATATTTTCCAAACTATTACTCCGTAAATACAAATAATTTTGTAACTTTTATTAGGATTATTGAATAAACTGTTATTCAACATGGTAGTGATTATAGTAATTATAATAATCATATTAGTGGAGGGGCAATTTTAAGACATTTTATCTCAAAGGTTTCACAATTAACATAACTAACACCAAAATAGGTTGGAGAACTCATATTATTACTACATATAAAATAGTATTAATTGCCAAGAATAATCCGAACTGGTCCTTTTATTACATAAATAATCCGAACTCGAATTAATCCACGAATAATCCCAACTATTGAAATATCATTCCAATAATGTACTTTGGCCAATTTTAACCTACTTTAATCAATAAAAAAGAAGTGAAAACGGTTTGAATTTTACTTAAAATAAGAGTGAGGCAAAGTTAGAGTCGATTTCACCATTTTTTTTACGTGTTAGAGTCGATTGAAATTGGCCAAAGTACATTATTGGAATGTTACTTCAATAGTTGGGATTATTCGTGGATTAATTCGAGTTCGGATTATTTATGGAATAAGAGAACTAGTTCGGATTATTCTTGGCAATTATTTCTATAAAATACTAGAGCAATCACAACTAAAAAATTTAATTATTGCGCTGGTGTCAAACTGAGCGTTAATTTGAGAATTTGAGATGAAGTCTTTCGATCATGAGTTGATTTCGAGTTTCAAGCCTTTGAGTATAGTAAACCTGCATCGCTTACTAACTAAGAAAAATATTTCAAACCGAATTCAAACTCACCTGATTCTAACTACTCTTAGGGTGTGTTTGGATTGAGGGAAATGGAGGGAAAGGAAGGGGAGGGAAATGGGGGGATTGATTTTTCTTTGTTTGGATACAAAAAATGGAGGGAAGGAAATGGAGGAGATGATTTAGAGGATCCATTTTCCTCCTCAAAGCCTAAGTGGAGTCCTCCAAAATAGGCAAATTTGGAGGGAAAATGGTATCAAACACCACCATTTCCTCCCTCCTTCCTTCCTTCCTTCCTTCCTTATTTCCTCTCTCTTTTCCTATTTTTTATCCAAACACACCCTAAGGGAAGGGTGTGTTTGGATAAAGAAAATAGGAGAGGAGAGGAAATAAGGAAGGGAAGGAAGGGGAAGGAAGGAGGGAGGAAATGGTGGTGTTTGGATACCATTTTCCTTCAAATCTTCTTATTTTGGAGGATTCCAACAGAGCTAGAGGAGGAAAATAGATCCCTCCAAATCCATCCCCTTCCATTTCCTCCCCTCCATATTTTGTATCCAAACAAAGGAAAATCAATCCCCCCATTTCCCTCCCCTTCCTTTCCCTCCATTTCCCTCAATCCAAACACACCCTTAATATTCATATCAAAACCACCCGATTAATTAAAAAAGTAACCGGTTTAGACAAAGAGGACGAAGATTTAATCGTGGTGAGTGAATCAAGTAACGCGTTTTCGCAATGGCCCAAACACGCTTATAAGTTATACTAACTCATACGGCACGCCCTTCGACTCTCCCACTTGCATTCTCCCAAATGTCCCAACGTGCCCTCCTTTCTCACTCACTACTCACTACTCACTACTCACTACTCACTCCACTCTTACCTTGTTTATCCATAATTTTGTCAAAAGTATTTCAAATTAATTTAAATTTTAATAGAGTGGTGTTCCTATTGATCAGTTGAAACCGGGACTTTACACATGAGGAGGCGTGTGAACAAGAACTATACGTGTGAAATCTTATATCAACCGTGTTAAAGATCGAGAGCTGAGTATTTTATAAGTAAGGGGTAACTTCTGTCATTACTGATTGATTTTGGGATGAAAACTCATTCAACAAATGAAATGTTTTGCTCTCTCAATTGACATTCAAAATTCTTAATATACAAAAATTTTACCGGCAATTGACAAATTTTCTTTTTGTTCTTTTGATGAAATATTAATTGTGTTAAAATCTGGTGCAAAAGTAGATTTTTGTAAAATTTGTGTTAAAATTATTTTAAGATGACTCCAAGTAAAAATTAAAAAGAAATGACTCATTGAACTTGAAATTATTGTAGAATATTTGTATTTACTTGATAGTGTCATTATTATTGTAGTGCATTCCATGTCATTATATCTTATCGAATGGTTATTTCCAGATTATACTCAATGATTATGCATGCAAAATAGGAAATTTTAGGTGATAAAAACTCAGTCTTTTTAGAAGTAGACGCAAATTTTCGAATATTATGGGTTGTCGTTATTAAAATTAAGCTGGTCACCTATCTTTTAAGTAACTTTTTTCATTTTGATTTTTACGCAAGTTTGACAAGAAGACGATCTTACAGAGAACTTACTGTTTATAAATCTTTAAACAGAAAAATAAATAAATGACTGCGTTATACTCCGTAGTGGGTAATAAATACTCCGTATTTGATCGTCACATTGACGAAAACCTAGATAAAAAAAATCTTAGCTCGATTGATAAAAGTACTGGGCTAGCTCATATGAAACCCCAAAAGGAAATCACGCAGCAGCCCAAATTGGTTCCAATTGAAAGGATGATACTATCAAAAGAGACTAGAAATTGGCCTATATTCCAAAATATTTGACATTACATTTGCTGTAAAACGGTCTCGCTCACCCAAGAATTTGTTATTGTTTATAGCACCGTCTAAAAAAAAAAAAATTGCCTAATATTTAATAAGCTCTACTAAAAAAAAAAGCTCCTCTATATTTCGATTGTTTTATTTGGTCAATGTACTGTGTTGTTTTTTTATGACAACATATCATATATTTTACGGAGTAGTATTGATTTAAATAAAATACTAGCTTGTTAATATTAAACTGAATAAGAAGTACGGAGTATAAATAATTTTATCCACTCTCTTATCAAAGATGTCATATACGAAGCACCATGAAATAGTTTTACGATTTCATGATGGAGCTGTTATATTTTAAACAATGTCAACACCAGTTTCAATTTTCAGAATTACTTAGTCTATGAAGTTAAATTCGATAAGTTTTATAAAACTTTTTCCCAAATAAATAAAATATCAAATTCATGTAAACCTACTTATAAACAGGTCATCCTCTTATACAGCCCCCATCAATATTCTCCGAAATTTCGTTGTAGTTTCGACTTACGAGTCAGTGTACCTCTTACCAATTCATAGGCTCCACATAAACTAGGCTTTAAATAATAACGACCCAACGGTCAGTCAAATTCTCAACTACCATAACATACACATGCCACTCTCTAAACAAGTTTCGTGAACCAAACAACAAAGCGAAATGTCTTCATCATACATTTTGGTCGGTTTGAATGAAGAACATTTCAAACTTATTTTGCTAACTTGTGAAATAAGTAATTACATTTTCAGGGTCACATATACAAGTGTAGTCTAAATGGTGATTGTAAATAAACGTTCTCTTATTCAACAATTAAACGTCAATTTATCCACAATTTGGTCGACCGTTTCAGCCTCTAAAGTTTTATTAGTTTATTACAAGCGTCTACATCTGATCGTACCAAAAAAGAACATAAGCAAAAAGACGCTCAAAACAAAATTTACTTACTCCCTCCGTCCCGGTCATTTGTTTACACTTTCCATTTATAGGTGTACGGGTCATTTGTTTACACTTTCCATAAATGTCTATGGTGACCCACTTGTGGAGGTGGACCCAACTTCCTTAACCAATCACATTGTTTTATTTTACCCACTTTGTACTTATATTATTATTTTTATAGGTTTTTTATTTATCTCTCTCCTTACATCGATAAATGTGTATAAAGTAAATGTAAACAAATCACCGAAACAGAGGGAGTACATATTTTACCAGCATAATTTTCTTGGTAAATTTTCGTTGAAGTAAAGCCCGCAAAACAAACTTTTTACATGACGAGTAATTAATATATGCCACCATGACCGAAAAAGGGAGAAAAAAAACGCGTAATATTCAACGGAGTTAAAACAAAACGGAAATGACTCGAGGGCACAGGCACCAGCCTTCGAAAACAATGCCCACCGAACCACCCTATATCGACATAAAAACTAAAAAAGTCCATCTACTATGTCCATAAGAAACAACCCTTGTCGACGATAAGAGATGAGTCTTCTAATATACGGCCTCCAAGTATCCTCTACGATGACTACGGTTGAACTCCAAAACGCTCCCATACGTCCGATCAGCGATCCCGACAAACAAGGCTTCAGTGTCGGGGCTAAAAGAAATTCCGGCAATCTCACCGAAAAGGTCAATTTCCTGCGCCTTCTCGTAACCGGAACGAGTGTTGAAAATGTGGACGAAGTCAGCTGGCTCGGCCATGGCCAGGAATCGTCCATCAGAAGTGAATTTAAGAGCACGGATGGCGCCCATACGTCCCTTGAGCACGTCTAGTGACTGAGACGTGTTTCGGATGTCCCATAGTCGACATGTCATGTCTTGGTTTCCGGTGGCTAGAATTCGTCCATCGGGGTGCCAAGCTGAAGAAAACGAGTAGTCCAAGTGACCCTTGAGGGTGCTTGTCACTTTTCCCGTGTTTGAATCCGAGAGCAGACACTCTGCACTGTCTCCGAGGACGGCCATCAATTTCCCATCAGGGCTCATCGAGGTATTCTGAAAACCGAAAACAGTGACATAACCATGAGAACACATAATCGAATACAATTTGGTGACTAGGTAAGGACGTGATTTGTACTCACATTGACCGACCAAGGGAAGGAGAAGCAGTTCAGGCGAATAAAATTGGTGGCGTCGAAAACTCTAACTTGCGCATCATTGTTGGCGGCTATCACCCACGTTGAACCGGAGGAGCTTTCGGCTATATCAACAGCATTGGTTATGGCATTCTCGTCTGTCGTCACTTTTGTGCTAAATGCCACACCTGGCTCGTTTAAGCGCTGCAAACCGATACACATTTAGCATAGGAATTTAGCAAACTAAGGAATTTCTTGACAACTTTAGTTAGGCTTATTACCTTGCAGATGAGTTCCCCGTGAAAACCGCCAGCTGCCAAAAGATTATCTTTCACACTCATAGTACTGATCTGCACTCTCGACAAAGGTAAAGGGAAAGATCGGGGACATTTCTGCGAGCGATCAGAAAGCGGAAGACAAGTTATAAACTGAATAACGAGGGAGGAAGGATGACGACTTCAGCAGGAGGCAACTTAATTGGGACTTACTGCAGTAGGCGAGATTGGTTTTGCCACGTTAAGAACTTCTTTGCCGCTCTTACGTACTGCAGACCAATGCATGACAGAGTAGTTCTGCATTAGATACACATCATGCTTGGATGTCGCCCACAACAGATTCCTCAGCTGTAACAGGGAAACAATTCACAGACGAGTTAATATCGTTTACCGACACCATAGAAATAGGTATAAATATCTAAAGTACTTCAAAGTCATCAGCAACGAGACTGCAACTCATCGCTATTACTCGAACTTTCCTCACGTCTATCCATCTATCTAATGGTTCCTCCTAATGAATACATCTTCGCTGCTATAAACTAGTTTTTGAGCTATGAAGCATTTGTCAGACTCAAAAGTCATCAAAAACCAACATAACACGGTACCTAATAGCCACAGCACTTTCAACCAGATCAATAACGTACAACATCAGAATATCAGATACTGGACATAATGTTGGTTTTGATGCATAGAATCACATACGCAAACAATCCTATGCATGTTGTCATAAGGACCTACGATAAACAGGACTAAAACTTGCTGCAAGAACTTCTATATATACCAATGTTAGTTTGTCGGAACACACTGTCAAATGATCCAAAATGGAAATTGCTGCACAACACGATACAGAGAAGTATTCCGTATACAAATGGGAATGAAAGGGTGTGGCGTCCAACACGGAAAAAAACAGACAAGTTAGTACCATATCATAAATATATTCGAAATTTAAAAGAAATCTTTAATATGTTTAGAGATCCATTTTTTTCCCGTCATACCATATAGAAACGTTATCCTTTAAGCGCCAGCTGCTCAGATCTTCATCCTGCTTAAGATGGGTAAATTCTAATGCCACAGGGGTTAAAGCAAATATTATAACTGCAACTGTAAACAATTGAGTAGCATGTTTTAGTTTCGGCACGTCACTGAGAGGCAAGACAAGTAGCCACTAGCCAAACACCAAATTACACGAAGAACTATGAATTATTGTTTGTTTCCGATACTCCATATGCAACAGATGTAGTAACAATTGCATATTATGTGGAAGGACATCATGACGGACCATCCCAAGGACACTTTTACCGTAATAAATCCTGTGAACTCGTTCAAAATTAAAGCCAGCTTCTCGTCAAACAAAAATGTCATAATAAAAATTCCGACTGATTAAAAAAAACATGCAATTGAGATATGGCGAAGCATGCGAAATGAATTATTGATTCCTAACTAGCATGCATAAGAAAAACATAAAAAAAAGTTCACACAATCATTCTTCAAAGACCCAAGCACGAATTATTATCGTCAGCAAATGCCTAGGACCCGGTGTTAGAGAAAGCTTACCTAGCACTACAACATATGTTGCTAAAAAGACGGAATAAATATATACAAACTTAAGGATTCAAATCATAGCTCCATGCCAAAACCAATATAAGATCGTACCACGTACACACAGAGGTCTTTTTAGTCTATAAAAAACTCTGAAGTGAACATAAAATATGATAGCAAGAGTAGCAATTGTTAGACCTTCACATATCTGCACAGAAAGGGTAAGAGTAAATTCGACGCCAGTGGGTCATCGCCACGGGCTTTAACAAATAATTTTACGCGATAATATAAAGTGAGAAGGGCAGTTACACATAGATCACGGTATTCTATTGATTTCTGAATTATATGATGAAATTGGTTATCGGTTAAATCAGAACTCACCTCGCTCAATAGTGTTGCAAAACTGGTTAAAATCGAGCAGGGCTTACATTACGACTAATGTTATACACTCCACTAACAATTAGAACTACATACACGGGACCTGCAAAACTATGAAATCTAGACTAATGAACAAGCCATCGGGAAGCAACAAAGCGGTGTACATCTGTACAATACACTAAGGAAGCCGAGGAGTTGAAGCAAACAAATCTGATCTGTTGGCTAAAACTTATAGGCTACCTATGAAATCCTTTGTTATTTATCCACTCTTGATTATAGAAAATTAAGAAAACGCTCTTACTAACCAAAATTATGTGGGTCTTAGTCCTACTAGAATACGACAACGTAATCCAAGAGGATACGAAAGAAGACGCTGTACCTGGAAATGGACAATTGTTGATTTGACGAGCCTCGTATTGAACTGAAAATCATAGAAGCTATGACCTTTCTCCACTTTCTTGCAATCCTACCAACGTAATGAAGAACATCAACGAACATGAAACAAAAACTTGACCCCATCTTGTTTATTCTATTAGTTGACAGGTTTATTTGGCAATAAGCTAAAGCGTTACGCACAACAGAACGGCCGCCCTAACGATGTTAAGCAGCTATCATCTGATCACTTTTTTTTTTTTGGATAACGTGGGGAAACCGCAGCCGCTACCTTTGGTGTGCAACGGGTAAACCCCCGAGCGTGTATGATAGCCTGCAAACCATACACGCCAGGTTAGTCACCCTTTTTTCCAGGGCGACAGGCTCGTGTGATCTGATTAGGCATAGCCTCAAGTTTCTAACATTCCCCACAAGATTACTCTTGGAGGAAATTGAACCTGAGACCCATGGGAATTTCACCCATGTTTTAACCACTAGATCACATGTTAACATCCTTCGTACGTGATATTTAAATGGACTACAAAGAAAAAATCGGAAAAAATTTAATACTCCCTCCGTTTCAATAATTTGTTTACCGTTTTACTTTTTTTTTTTTTTTTATGAGGGAAACTTGAGTGACGTGTAAACAAATGACTGACGTGTAAACAAATGACTGAGACAGAAGGAGTACTAAAATTCTCTGATGATTCCGTACTTCTTACATATATCATCGTCCTCCCTAACTCATAAGAAACTTAGTTTACTTTTTTTCATTTAAAAAAACTTGACCAACACCTAAAATTTCACTACTTTTTATTGGTTAGGGAGGACGATAATGTGGTATGAAGTACTCCATATTAAAATGGACTTATCAATACTTTTAGACTTGGTTTCTTTTAATCATGCAAATCAACAACTTCCTTCGTCAAAACCACTAAACTAAAACAGGTGTTTAAAACCACGAAAAAAAATAACAACCTTATGAAGATGATCATAGGAAGAAGAGGAAGGAATACTGTGATAATTTTTGTACTGTTTCAACCGAGTTTCGCGATATTTATCCCTCGTAAAATTCAACCTCTCCCAGGGTATTCCCTGTATATCCTTCCCCTTCCTTGCTTCCCCTGCTGTCGTATCCGTCTTCGACTTCCCCTGCCACATGCATCACATTCTTTTATCACGAAAATCCAGGGAAGAAGCATTAAAAACCAGGGAATAAAAACGTACGATATCGAGAAAATCAAAATCATCGTCAAATTGAGGCCCAAGTGAATCATCCTTTCCAAAATCAACGCCAGAATTATCACGAAAACCCAAATTGTCGTCGTCGTCGAAGTCGCTGGCAGAGAAATAGTCGTCGACAAACTCTAACTCATCGGTTTGAAATTGAAATTCCGCCATGTTTCTCTTGATTCTTCTTAGCTTTTGCTGAATATATATAAAAAAAAAGGGATAAAAAAATGTTGAGTGATTAAAGAGTAGTAGGAAAAGAGCGAAGAAAAGAGAGGAAGAGAGAGTTATATTTATAAAGAGACCAAAGAGCAGAGTAATGGAGTTTTGTTACCGACGACGGAGCATAGTGGGCCCTCATTAAAATAATCCAAAATCAAAAATTTATTATGACAAATTGACAATGTACTCGAAAGATTAAAATTTAAATGACCCTGACTAATTGACTATGACCTTAACAAGTCCTTAAACTATTCAACTATGTCGGTACACCATTTTGACATTCATTTCAATTCACTAATTCTAGTTAGTGTTAATGTTATATTTTGTTAATCTTAATTTATTTGGTAAATATTATACGAGTATGAGGCTGCCTCATATTAAAACTTATTATTACAGAAAAAACTAAAACGGTCTTGTTAAGGGTTGAGGCGTTGGGCCTTATTTTTAAGGCCCTTAACCAGCCCATAGAGTTAAAGGGTCTGGCCGGCTTTGTTAATTTTAAATTTTTTCAAAAGGATGTGTCCTACCAACCATCAAAATCTGTTAAGAACGATAAACGGGTATGGGCCACACCCGCAACAGGGAAAATGTCTGCTTCATCAACCGCATGAGGCTCCAACCCAAAACCAATTGACAATGAGTAGAATAACTCCTTTATTTTATAAGAATAGACAATTCTCTTATATTTCATCGATGTGGGACCTTACATGTGAAAGTCATTCGTATGTACCGACTAGATGGGTCATAGCTCACTAGGTGGGTCAACCCACATAAATGGCCAGTTGTGGGTGGTAAGAACACAAATTCTTATTTAAGACGAATATACCCGTCTTAAGTAAGACTTACTGGTGGTAAAAATGAGAAGTGTTGTAGACCATGAGATGGTCCACGTAGAAGAAGAGTGATAATGTGGTGTGGACACTTGAGATGGTCCACGTGCTCCATCTAACTCTACTTCAGGTGCTCCTCGCCTTCTTTCTTGCTACTCCCTCCCTCCACAATTAAAGTTCCTACTTTCTTTTTTGGTACATTTAAATTTAAATTTTATATTTACAATCTTTCTTTTTTGGTTTGTTTTCTATGGTTATTATTAACTTTGACTCCACAATTTTTCCCTCCTTTCATTTTCCACCTCATATTCTCTCATTCTCTTATTTTTTCCCTTTACTCATATATGAACTTTAATTGTGGATGGAGGGAGTACTTGACTACTTGTATTCACTATTGACTAAACTACGTGCGGTGGCACTTTAATAAAATATTGTATTTCATTGGCATGATCTTCTAAACCTCACTTTTATCATATTTTTATTTTTATTTTTTTCCAAATGAAAGCACTATGTAGCTAATACTTCCTCCATTCCAATAGGTTCTTTACGTTTCACTTTTTTGATACTATTCATAAGTGTGTAGAATCTTCGATATAACTTCTAAAATACAAAATAAAAAATAGTCATGTGTCATTTTGTTTTAATTGTCTTATCGAGCACATTATTAATATCAAAATTTTAAAATTTTCGAGAATACGAAACCAAAGATATGAACGAAACAAAACGAGTATTGATGTACGTGCATAAAGCAAACGTAAAGAACCTATTGGAATGGAGGAAGTAAGAATCGAACTTTTTCAATTCTATGGTTGGAGTAAGAGTACTCATACCAATTGAGTACATTAGTTACCTCTTGTATTCATGTTTTTATCCTTTAAATCTACGCTTCAGTTTGAACACGCCAAAATTAAATGGACCAAAATTGCTAAGGTTAGGAATTACTTAAATGCTAAATGTCGTTATCTTTTACCCACCGCCCTTTTACCAAGCTTTTATTAAATATTATTGAGTAAGAACGTAAGTGCGTTACGATTTATCAAGCCTACTAAAAATATTTAAGTAATTTTACGAATTTATTTACTACGTCGTTATCTTCAAGTGCTACCTTTTTTAAGTTTCTAGACTAACTGAATTACCTACTACGGAGTAATGCTTATCCTTTCGTATAATCAAAGTGGATTAAGTGAATCAATGGGCCGTTTATGGATAGGTTAATTAATCTTTGACTTGTTGTGTATTTTGTCGTAACTTCCTTTTCCTATGAACCTATTATTATCACTTTTTATGATAATAAATCCCTAATTTCATTAAAAATCTTCTATAATAATATTATTAGTATATTTATAATATATTCGTTCTTTCATAAGAAAAGTTTTGTTCCCACAAATTGATGGGTAGTAGAGTTTTCTTTAGTGTTAGCACAATGAGAAATTCTTTAGTAGAGTTACCGACTACAATCTACGAGAAATTGTATCTATACAAAACCATATAAGATCCACAAAGCCCCTCATGGAAGACTGTATCATAAAACAACGATGTAATATAGGCGGAAGCGCAGAAGCGATTTTTATTTTTGCTAGAGATCTTTATTTTAAATAGAAGAAAATCATTTAAATTTTTGTAATTTTTCCGCTTCCAAGTTTGTGATACCCAACTTATCACTTTCACTTTTTATACACAATTTAAATAATTTATTAGAAAAATTTATTAAATATTTAAGAATACGGAGTATTTTATTTTAAAATTTGTGTATAAAAAGTGAGAGTGATTTCTCCCATAATCATCCTAACTTATTAGGGTGTGAAACGATTAATATAATATAAAAATTGTTGATATTTTTGGAAGCATTGACGAATCAAATCAACCAATAGTATAACGTATTATTAAAAACAATTAATAGCAAGACAAGATAATGGATTAATGGATTTGGTACAACGCTCTAAATATTTTAATTAACAGGTAGTACAGTAACTACATTAATATACTTATTACACATGTTATATTCACCTTTTAAATTAATATGAAATATTATATTAATATATTACTAATCAACCTTGTCAGTTGTAATTTAGATACGGTAGATAAGTATACTCCTTCGGGGACAATTGAGCTGGTTAACATGTCAATTATTAAATGTAACATATTGTGTACTACGGAAGTACGGAGTATTGTTTTACACGACAACTATGTGATGAAAATAGAACTAAAACGAAGTAATAAACTATGTGATTAAAATAGAACTATAAATAAATGACTAAATCAAAATAACTACTCGAGAAAAACCTAAAAAAAAAGTAACCCGTAGAATTTAAGTGTAAGCTTTTCTTATTTCCCATGAATAATGCAACAAGACAGCAACATAGATATCAAAAATGGTGAACTGCAAATTGAATAAATTTACGAACAAAATATTACATTCAACAAATTTATATGTCTATTTACGATATTCATTTCACGCTTTTTAAACTACATGGTAACTCCCAATACAATAATTAATTAATTTTAAACATAAATTCTAATTCGATTTTTATTTATACTTGTCAACTTGTGAATATGTGAAGGGTTTATCATGGGTGGCCCTAACGCCACTAAAATTAACAGGGAGTGGCAGAGTATATATTAAACACAAATGCTCACATAACACCGTCTCACGCGTGCGATGGGGTATTTACAATTAAAATGTGCCTACTTTTAAGGTTTAAAGTGACTATTTTAACGTTTAAAGTGACCATTTTATGAAGTTTTAAAATGGTCATATTCAGCATTAAAGTGGTCACATTAAGCATTAAAATAGTCTCATTTTACTCATAAGAGTTTCATCACACGCGTAAAATTAGTCCCTAAATCATTAGATAATGAACAACAAAGGACAGTTGTGTATGTTACACACCACATACAAAGGTTACTTCAATGGGGTCCTTCAAAACGTGCCACTATTTACCCTTCTCTAAGCTCAAGCACCCTTAGAACTAATCAGGTCGTCTCGAGTTCGTATACAGACACGACAATTAATCCTACGGTATTGCCTCGGTCTCTGTTCCACTATTTCGCTTCCTTTTTAATTACATTATTGTAACGGAGTAAATATATTGAGTTGTAAGTTTGAAATGTTAAAATGTACGCTTTCACGAGCGTGACCAGATTATGTACAAAAGTTTCTACTGAGTTATTGTTAATGATGTTAAACTTTTTGACAGAAATGAATACCGAGCTGAAGAACGACACTGTCAAAATCGATGAAAAATCTGCGACACAGGAGCAACAGCAGAAGGTACATACCTTACTACTAGCATAGTAGCATTTACCCTTCTGCGCAAATTATTCCATCTTGACTTGTCGGATTTCAGATTGACGAGGTGAGATCGACTATAGGCCCAATTCCGCAGACATTGTGCAGCTACTGTTCTGATGCATCAATTGCCAGATACCTGCGAACCCAAAATTGGAACGTTCAGAAAGCTGTTCAAATGTTAAGGGAGAGTCTTAAATGGAGGTCGGAATATAAGCCTGAGGAGATTCGATGGGTATGCATTCTGTTATAATTTTCATATGCGTAACTGTTTAAACGACATTTGGGTTCAACAAATCTGTTGTTCATTGTTGTAGGAAGACGTTTCTTATGAGGCAGAGACGGGGAAAATATACAGATCAACGTCAGTAGACAAGAAAGGGAGACCGGTTCTAGTCATGCGACCCAGTCGTCAAGTATTCCTTTCACCTTTTGCTACAGGTTAAACGGCTTGAGTAAAGTCGTCTCAATTATTGGTTTTTTGGGTGCAGAATTCGAGCAATGTAGCAGGACAGATGAAGTATCTGGCATACTGCATTGAAAACGCGATGCTGAACTTGCCACCAAATGAAGAGCAAATGATTTGGGTGGTGGATTTTTGGAACTTCAAGATATCGAACATATCAATGAAGGTGACCAAGGAATTAGCTCATATGTTACAGAATTATTATCCTCGAAGGTTGGGTGTTGCTCTCTTGTACAACCCTCCTCGGATCTTTGAACAATTTTATAAGGTAAACTCTCTACATCCGCTTCACGTGCCTGTAAAATACCGATACTTGTAGGGTACGACATTCGTTCCGATTAACTTGGTTAGCCAGGTTGGGTTTAGGTTTGGGTTATATCTGGTGTTGTCGCCTTTGGGTGATCTTGTTGTTTCAAACGAGTCACTTCAAATCGAGATATTTGTTATAGCTAAACTTCCTGAATTTTCTCTCGAAACCCTAAACCTTATTATTGCTATATGGTGATGAAAAGATGTTACACTTTTTCTTCAGATGGTAAAACCCTTTCTGGAATCCCAAACTCGTGAGAAGGTCAAGTTTGTTGTTTGTTTATTCAAACGACAGCAGCACCATGAAAATCATGGAAGACCTGTTTGATATGGAGCAGTTTGAGTCTGTTTTAGGCGAGAAAGCTGCAGAAAGCTTTGACATCAACATATACGCTCAGAGGATGAAAGAAGATGATGAAAAAAGACGGTCACTCATTGCTAAAGGAAACGATGTCAGCCCACTCTCACATAACAGTGACCCATCTCAGGACCAGAAGGCGACTAACAGTGAGCCTTGATGAGGTTTCTGATAACGTCGAAGCATGATGAACTGAAACAACAGTCACTCTGTCTATAGTTGGCTTTCTGTAGCTACTATATAATTTTGGATTGCATTTATCAGGTCAGATTCGAATCTCGGGTCACTCTTATTGGGTCAGATCGTCTACCCGTGTCCCCATACTTGAATTCAAACAGGTATAAAAAATCGAGACTTATTTCCCAATTCTGACTGTAGCTATGCCAGATACTTATAAACTGAGTCCGAGTAAAATAATTAGCTTATAAAGAATCTCTATGACTCTATATCAGCAGAAACGATTATGTTCCAGTCTCTTACAAATCATGTATGAGAACCTATAAGAGAAATTATAGAGTAGCTACAGAAATTCAGCTGCACAGGTTGCAATCTACATTTGTGTTGTCTTATCTATTTCTTTTCTCGTTACAAATTGGAGTTCAGGCTGTAACTCGTGGTCGACCTTGCAATTCCAGAATATGTGACAGTTGAATCAGGACCGTCTACAAAGTGACAGTATAATTGACAAGACATTTGTCGTAGATGGGACAAGAGGATCGAAAGACTCACCTAATTGACTTCTTTTTACTGAAGCATATCATCCAACTTCTGTCTATATGCAGCTAATCTCTGCAGCAAAATCGTATAGGAATAATTATTCCATTGTAGGTAGAAGCACGAAAAAAAAAAAATCAAAAGGATATAAAAAATGCGTACCCTGGTATAAGCGTACACTCCGGCCTCAGTAGGTCCGACGGGACTTCCTCTTCTGAAAAACTTCCCTTCTTTTAAGATGTAAAGTAGCGGTATTCCAGTTGATAGTTCCAAGCTAATAACCTGCACCAGGCAACTCGGAAAATCACAAATAAGGAAATAGATGTCGGAACACAGAAACTTTTAGACGAGAACAAATAAGCCTACCTCCTGAGATGTCAACTGATCAAGATACATGATGATAGATCTTAGTGAATTTCCATGCGCTGCGACCATTACGTGTTTTCCAGATTGTAGTTGAGGTTCTATCTGCATATTACGTATAACCTCAGTATATTGCTAATTTGCTACAACAATTTTGGAGAAAACGTCTTCCCTCCGTTCATTTGGATAGTAGAAAGCACGACTTTTGATTTGGAGAAAACGTATTCCCTCCATTCTTTTGGATAGTAGAAAGCACGACTTTTGAGGAAACATAACGGATCGACTAAAAGAGGAAATTTAGTGGATCAAAATGAAGGGCGACTGAGTAACTCCGTAGTGCTTACATGCTCTATAAAGTATGCGACTGCTCTTTCGGCACACATTTCTAAACTCTCTCCGTTTGGTGGAGGTATGTCATAACTACGACGCCACTCGTGAACTTTGTCCTGCCCATATCTATCTGCAGTTTCCTGCTTGTTGAGCCCTTGAAGTTCCCCATACCTTCATAAGAATACCCGTCACATCACATCACATATAAGATAAAATCGGAAACAGCAGAAAAGAACATGAGTATCCAATATCAAGAGTCCCAAAAACATACGGCGTACATACATTCGTTCATTTAGTTGCCAAGCTGTTATAACCGGGATTGACTGCTTTTTGGTTTCCTCGCTATGAATTTCACTCCACAGCTTTGCTTGTTCGTTCTCGTTGTGCGTGATTATGGGAACCTGGTGTAGAGAGATAAATTTTATAAGCAGAAAAGAACCTGCTTTAAACGAACTTAATTCTCAAGCGTCAAATGGAATATCGCTTTCAACTAGAAAAGGAAAAAAATGCATACTGCATACAGGCCGTAGCATTAGTTTCTAGTTAAGCGCTATATTAGTTGTAACGTTTTTTTAAGAAAACCAGGTCCTCTAAAAACTCATTTTTATGAACCAAGAAGCAAAAGATATGTAACCTTCTTGCGTCGGTGCTGCGTCATGGCTAGCATAGCAGTCATCTGAGCACGAATCAGTGATGAGGTATAAATCACGTCGACTGGTATATTGCTTATCCTTTTGCCAGCCTTGATTGCCTCCTCAATACCCTTCTTGGTAAGTGGCACGTCGACACAACCTGTAAACAGATTTTTCTCATTCCACATCGACTCACCATGTCGTATTAGGATTAGGGCGGCTTCATCTGATCACGAGAATGAACAATGACAGAAGCTGTTACTATAAATATTGACAAATAAAGCAAAAGCGAACATATGCTTCGAAAGTATTATTACTTGTAGCAGGCTTACTTGGTTTCTTCGTCTTATCACTAGTGCTGTTAGATGGCGATGAACTAGTATCCACAACTGGAACATGAGAAGCTGAAGCCTGAACAATGACACACGATTTGTTCTGACACGAGCTAAAGCTGTTGGACGTAGGATATCCGACACTAAATTTGGATTTCCTTGGGAACAACTTCACTGGCACCGTGAGAAAATCATGGCGACAGGTAGAACTACAGCCAGGGCTTGAAGATTGAAGAGCAAGAACAGCTTGTTGGAACACCAAGGACGCCATTTCTGAAAACTTACGAAACACATTACTATGTCTCTAACTCTCGTCTCAATGGGGTAACACTAACTAATAATTAGAACGTAAAAGTTGACACATTCATAAAAAGGCTGTACATTTCCGCGCATTAGTAAGCATCAATGTTCAGGGAAAGCATTAGACATGTTTTTGGTTTTCAAAGTTGGCTAAAAGTATAGTAGGCCTCGTGTCAGACATACTCCGTACTAATTATTAAAAGAAATCACTAAATTGATTATAATAACCACCACTCGTGTAGTCGTGTGAGAATTTGTGGTAAAAGTATGCACAATAGGCCAATTGAAACGATATAAACTGAACATCTAGACGAAAAACGACATGAAATTCTGTCTAGTGCTTTATCCAAGACGCGCTTTTTTTAAAATTCATTTAAGTTCCCACATAGAGTATCCAATTACTACCCATCAATGGACAATGAGGACATGTTTTTTTACCTCTCCAAAGAGCAATACTTTTTAAAAAATTAACCATGTCGAAATCGAAACGAGCTAATATGCCTCTATTTATCATCGGTTATACAATTTGAGATTGTAAGACGGTTTTTTAAACTAAATAGGATCAATACACAACCAAACTCAATAAATAAATAAATAAATAAAGCAAAAGAACAAACAAGTAATGATGGAACTAACTAGTAACTACAACAGCACACATTGTATGAACAAAAAGGTGAGTAATTTCAGATCAATTTGGTAATTAGTAATTACTCTGTAGTAATTAATTACCCACTAATACCAATCAACAAATGACAACAAAATAAATCAAGAAAAGAAAGAGGGGGTAAAAAAAATCTTACTACATGAAATGTAAAGAACAAAACTTTGAATGTTCGATGAAATCGAGGGAAATTTTTGATGGGTAAAATAAAAATTCCTTTTTTTCTTTTTTTTTTTTTTTTTTTTTTTTTTTTTTTGTGTTCAGAGGAAGATCGTTTGACCAAAAGAATGTTGATAGGTTTGGTCTGGATTTTAGGAGAATCAATTGAAAACGTCTAACTTGTTGTGTTCATATCAACATTGACTAAGTCAAATGACTACTTTTGACAAAATTATTTTCATGTTTATTTTTATTTTTATTCCCGTTCGAAAATTTATTTTTATTTTTTTTAATTTTTTTTTTTGTGTGTTTTGGTGTTGACACTTGATGGATTATATTGATTCACTTGATTGTAGAGGTGACCGTGGCCTGCGTCGGCCTACAACGAGGTTGAATTTTATTTTTTTCTAGCAATGGAGTCGGACTTGCAAAATTAAAACCCAAACTTGACTGTTGGCTTTAAATTGGCTTAGAAGGAGGGGTCTAGTGGATCGATCCTTAAAAATAGTGGCTTGGCTTGAGGCAGGGCGATGGGGCCGAGCCCTTATCGAGGCATGCTAGGCCAAGCAAATCATGAGTTCATGACCCATTTGTATGGGTTGGGCCAGTTGGCCCGCATAAATAAGTAAGTAAATGACCACCTATATACTCGATACAAGTGAATCTGTGAATGGATGTAAAATTTAAAATGTAATGATCCAAAAGAAATTGATACAAAAAATAGATTGGATTTATTTTCTATTTGAACATATGACAAATAAAATGAACTGATTTAAACTAAAATGATGAAATAAACGAGCTTGAATTTAAGAAACTAAACTAACAGATTTCACTAATTATTGTATAAGACAGTTTTTACAAAAAGACTAGTCCAAATGTTGATGGCCCAATTATTTTCATAGTTAACTTCAACTTTTAAGTTTGAAACCTTGAGTTTTATTTTGACTTTCTCCTATTGAGTCTGTCTCATAATATGAGACGGTCTCATAGGAGAATTGCTGAACTGATTTTGAAGGCATCCATTATACCTAGAGGTTCATATACTCATCATCGCCTAACATTTGAATATTAGTATACATTTATACCTACACTACAATTTTTATATTTCAATCCACTACGTGGTTTGACCAAACATATTCAAGAAGATATTGAATTTAAAATACACATTTCTATCTCTTGAAACAAATTATCCTCAAGTGGGGATAGTTATTGAATGCATGTTTTGAGCGGGTATGGATCCTCTCCATTTCTTTTCAATGGTTGAGATCGGTTTTTGTGAAAATTTAAGGATTGTAATTGTTTGATAAAAATAATGTTTTAATGAAGGAGAGAGAAAATATATTAAAATATTAGTGTATTAGAGAGGAAATGGAGAGAAAGAAATGAAGAGGATCCAAATTGATTTTGAGCAGCATTGATGTAGTGCAAGCTCTAGTATACCCACTCAAGTTGCAATTTGTAGAAGTGGATTTTGGGTGGATGTACGCTTTTTTTTAATTTGAATTGTTTTGTTTTAACCGTTGCTATACTGAATAACTGAATGTATTATTTAATTTTATGAGAAAAAAATTACAAATTGAAAGATTTAATGAATTCAAATAACTAAAGATAGTTGAATCGACTGATCGAGCTTGGGTGTGCTCAATCAAGCACCATTATACAACATGCATTATTATCACAGAGTATTATATTCGCTTGTCCTATGTGATTTTTGATGACTCGAGTTTTATTTTTAGAAATTTTGCACTAGTAATTTGTAAGCCTAAGAACAACTTAACGTTATTCTTATTCTACTACGAGAAATCTCATGTTATGCATATAATAAGATTCAAACATTTTCCAAAGACAACAATATACGTAACTAAAATTCTAGGCAAATATTATAAACCTTTCTACATACGTACGGTAGAATAGTTGTAGCTTAGATGTAAACACACCAAACTTATTACGAATTTATGACTATTTCAACGTACAATAATACCATTTGAGAATTATTGTAGCTGAAATGTGATACCCAAATCTTAACAAATATAATCAACCATCCAGCTATCAAGAATATACGCTTAGAATTTTAAGTCAAACATAAAAATAAATAAATAAATAAAAAGTCAACCCAAACTTGTTTCTAGAGAGCAGCCATGCTTTTTATGCTATAAATTTGCCAAAATTTCTATATATAGAAATGTATTTCTCAAAGAGTCAAAGGAAAAACCAATAAAAAGTTAAAAACACCCCAAAACTTTAAAAAAAATAAATAAATAAGAGGGTAATTTGAAGGGTAAAATGACCAAAATAACCTTGTTATGGTTATTATTTTTGAGCATTTTTTGCATACAAAGTTTGGTACAAGGAAGAATAAATAGACAATATAGTAGTAGTAATACACAAAACTCTGATTTTAGAGTTAAAGCAGTTAATTTGGGAGGTTGGCTTGTTACTGAAGGCTGGATTCAACCTTCTCTTTTCTTTGCCATTCCTAATCCTACTCTCTTGGTTGGTATTTTTCGTTTTGATACGGTTTTTCTAACATGCGCACGTGTTATATATGGGTTCAATTTTTTATACTGAAAATAATTTTTAAATGAATTTATTAGGATGGAACACAAGTGCAGCTGAAATCAGTGTATACAGGCAAGTATGTAAGTGCTGAAAGTGGTGGCGGAACTATTTTAGTCGCAAACAGAACGTCTGCGTCAGGTTGGGAGACGTTCAGGCTGTGGAGAATCGATGAGAATACGTTTAATTTCCGAGTTTTCAGCAATCAGTTTGTAGGGTTGCAGTCTAATGGAGGCAGTTCAGGTGTTGTAGCTGAGGCTACTACTCCTGGAGACTCTGAGACGTTTCGGATTATTAGAAACCCTGATAATTCTTCTCTTGTTCGAATTCAAGCTACAACGACTGGTTTGTTTCTGCAGGTAGTGTTCCGAAATCTGAATATTTTTTAATTTTGGTGTTGCTGCGAAAGAGTTCGTATCATTTGGCTTTTGAGATATGATTAAACAGATATTGATAGTTAGACGATAATTATCCATTTGGATTTGCAGGCACAGACGCAAGATCTGGTGACTGCGGATTATGCAGGCGCCGACAGTTGGGAGGATAATAACCCGTCTGTGTTTGGGTTGACCATAGTGGCAACTTTACAAGGCGAGTACCAAGTAACTAACGGTTATGGACCTGATAAAGCTCCACAGGTCATGAAAGTAAGCACCACAAACCTTCGTCAATAAAGTACATTTTCATCGACGGTTCTAGTCTTCTTTTGGGACTCAGGTTTTGTTGTTGTGAATTGCCACTTGCCAGGACCACTGGAACACGTTCATAGTTGAAGACGATTTCAAGTTCATTTCAGAGAATGGAATAAACGCTGTCAGAATTCCCGTGGGATGGTGGATAGCGGCAGATCCTACGCCGCCTAAGCCGTTTGTGGGAGGATCTTTGCTAGCCCTCGATAATGCCTTCATTTGGGCGCAGTATGTGCTCTGTAGTGATAAAGCGATAGTTGTTCTTTCTAGGTTTAGATTTACCGACTATTTCATTTAGCGTATGTTTAATTATATGGATTTTGCAGAAAATACGGCATCAAGGTCATAATAGACCTACACGCCGCTCCTGGGTCGCAAAATGGGAATGATCACAGCGGTTCTAGAGACGGTTCTCTTGAATGGGGAAAAACTGATGAAACTATTCAGCAAAGTGTTCAGGCTATTGAATTCTTAACCGCCAGGTACGTGGAACGCGTACAGTGTTAGGTTCGCTAAATAATTTACGCTTCTTATAACGTGAAAGAAGAGGTGGTCGACACACTTTGCATCAAGAACAATGACTCGCGCTTAGAGCTGCCAAAACGGACTCAACCTATACAAATGACCCAAGTCCCGAAACTGACCTGGAAAATGAAACATGGCCCGATATGTGGTCAACCAAATTTGACCCAAAATTCGAATTGACAGTTGACATGATTCAATTTCACCCCAAATTACTTTTTTTTTTTTTGAGTAATCATCCCAAATTACTTGAAATGTAGTAACATAATCAAATTTATATCACAGAATATATAACAAAACTTTAGTCGAACAAGCTATAGTTACCAAAAACCATACTAATCGACCAGATTTGCATAATTTGAATCGAAAGTGACCTCACTTGAAAATTGAAATGACCCGTAGACTCGTTTGTCAGGTCTACTCGCAGTAGATAACCCAAAAATGAATCTAAGCCGCGAAATCTAACACCTTTGGAATGCAGATACACGCAGAATACTCAGCTATACGCCGTGGAGTTGATCAACGAGCCGCAGTCTTCAGGAGTACCATTGGACACCCTAACAAGCTATTACAAAGCAGGGTACGATGCAGTACGAAGGCACTCGTCAAGCGCGTTTGTGGTAGTGTCGAATCGCCTAGGAGGCGGTATGGACCCAAGGGAGCTATTTCCACTTGCTAGTAGCTTACAATTGATCGTCATTGACGTCCACTATTACAACCTCTTCTCTGATATGTTTAGCACTATGACGGTCCAGCAAAACATTGACTTCGTCAACCAAAATAGAACGTCGGATTTGAGTTATATCACTACCTCCAATGGGCCTCTCACTTTTGTCGGTAATTATAATCACGCTTTATCTTCTAAGTGAAAACTTAAGTGATTATAAATAGTAACAAAATCTTGTACTTCCGGGCTTAAATGAAATTTGGTCGTAAATTATTGCAGGAGAATGGGTAGCAGAGTGGGAAGCGAGTGGAGCGACTAAGGAAGATTTTCAAAATTACGCAAAAGCGCAACTGCAAGTCTATGGTCAGGCGTCATTCGGGTGGGCGTACTGGACTCTGAAAAATGTGAATAACCATTGGAGTTTACAATGGATGATACAAAATGGATATATCAATCTCACAAATTAGACTTTCGAAATTATTTTCAACTGTTTTCTCTTTGTATCGTTTTTTTTTCTTATTTACAGTCGTAAAAAAAGATAACGCTTACAGTATCATAGGCTCTTAACCTACAAAACGACCTATTGTCGCGCTTGATGAGCGTAAAGGCGATAAAGATTTTGTGCGCCATCGTGAAGTCATTCGAGTTGGCAACTTGACTCGAACTATACCCAATTCTGTAACAATTTATGAAAATTTCGAAATATTTTACAATATACTCCGTATTACAAAAATATAGCTTGTGTATAGTCATGGTTTAGTGCATTTTTGCGCGTGCAGTGAACTCGATACCTTTTTAATTTAACTTTTTGAAAAATCTAATTAAAATTTGAAAAAATTTCAATATTTAGGAGTCGGAGCTCTCTTTTGATTTTTCACCTTTTTCCGCCCCTAGAAAAAAAAATATGGGTCAAAAAAAGAAGCTTAACATTTTCCCTAAATGAGTAACTCTTGTAACAGACGGTCTTTTTTTAGACCAGTGTCACAAAATACTCAATAGTAGTCACTATACACCTAAAAGTAGGTGGGAAAAAAATAGTCTAAAAAAAACCGTCTTTTTTAAAACTAAGTCCACTGCTAAACATTTCATAAAATAGAGTATTAATTAATTTGTGATAATCATGAGACCAATTCCCGTAAACCGTATCTAACGGCAATTAAATCCAAAATCAAGGGGAAGTAGGCAAACTGTGAAAGTGATTAAAATTGAAATTTGGTGACTTGTAAAATTAAGCAATGATTTTGCTATAAACTTTGCACGATTTGCTCTACGCTTGTCTCTAAGGCTTACAATACAACTCCAAATACTAGTCTTACATATACTTTATGTTAATGGCAAATATAATTGTCGCATTTCATGTACTCCGTATAATATTATACGAACAAGTTCTTAATTGCTTTTGTTGAATCGGGTTCTTAACATTTGAGTTACTCTGTATTTCGTTTAGTTCCATTAAATGAACCGTTTTCTTTAAAATGTTGCAATTTGAGTGAACGAGGACAACTAAATCGTAATGCTTGATTATCACCTAACTATAGGGGTTCAGGGTGCTAAGATCCTAGCCACTACTACAAAAAGCTTTAAAAACAACGGTTAAAAACCGTTTTATTTAGGTAAAATAACCGTTGTTTCTTTGGCCGTTGTTTTTTATTAAACAACGCCAAAAAATTCCAGGAACCGTTGTTTATAGAACACTATAAACAACGGTTATTGTAATAACCGTTGTTTATAGTGTATTATAAACAACGGGTATTTTAATACCCGTTGTTTTTAATACACTATAAACAACGGGTTTTTGAAATAACCGTTGTTTATAGCTATATTTTCTTTTTTAATAACGTAATTTTTAACAACGCAATTTACTTAAAAACCGTTGTTTATAATTGATTTTTTTTTTTTTTTTTTTTTTATTTTACGAAATAGCTATATTACCCTGTTAATGCAATTAAAATTTTTGCACGCATTAGGAGCTCAAAGAAAAAAAAAAAAAAAAAAACACCATTATGAAAATCAAGAATAAAAATCTCGACTATTTATTAATCAAAATTACAATATTTAAAAGTTTAAACAATTACAAAATTTAGAAAAAATACAAATATTACATTGCTATCACTATAATTTTTCAAACATAACCTAAGAAACATCCACACAATGATAGGAGTGATCACCGATTTTGTATATTATCAGCATCCACGCAAAGTCATGAGCCATGTCGAAACATCCACACAATGATAGGAGCGAAGGCTCACAGAATCAGCATGCCAACTTGTACCAGCATCAAAATAAACCAGCACTAGTGTAGCACTTCAAATTGAATAGAACTCATTTTAGTGTGGTATACATAGAGATAAGAAGAGTGAGGAACATACTCATTTCATAGGTCAAGTTATAGGAGCAAATTAACGAATGTGTTAAGTGTTCCTGGGATGGTGAGAATATTAGCTTGATCTTTAGCCCATTACCTACATATAGAGGACACGTAAAGACCAAAGAAAAGGATTAGAAGAGTCCAATTAGCTCAACACCAGCAACAATAATACATTATAAAGAGAGAGGGCATGTGCATCAACAGATGAAAGGCTTAAACATCAATACAGAAGTAGCCACAAGAAAACCTTTCAGTATACATAGGTTCAGTGAAATACTCACAAGTCACAACGGATCAAAGGCTTAAACATCAATACATTGAGATTGTTAGATTGAGTAAGATTACCTAGGCATGTGCATCAACAGATGAATCCACTTGTAGCATGTTCATCACTTGGGCAGTAGAGTCTTGAAGTTCACTGTCTGGACGCAGATACTTGATAAGAATGGCCTGCAATTGACAGATTTTTGTATCAAATCGAAGATCAGTTAAAAACGATCTATTTTAAATAAAGAAACGTTGAATTCTGAAATCGTACCTATAGATTCATGACAGCCAAATTTGTTTTACGAAAAACAAACAGTATCATGTACAAAGTAGTAAACCAGTAACCACATGAGTACCATGGAAATTATCCCCAAAAAGAAAGGAAAATAGGTATATGACATTTGAATTATCCTCCTACTAAGGTAAAGTTCTTATCAACAAAGAACGGAAAATAGGTATATGCTATTTCCAGTTTCAAACCTTTGGCCAATTTTTAGTACATACTAATAAACTGGACATTTCTTAGTCAAATAAATGTAGGTGTGTACAAGGGAAATGACTACCATCTCAACTTCAACAAAAGAAAATTATGAACTTTATACAAAATCACACAACTTGTCTACAAGCAAAATCATTGCACACCCAACAAACTGATTTAACTTGAGTCGATTTACGCGCACAAATCAACCCCAAAGATCATAATTCAAATCTCAAATGAAATCCTCATTTCACAAAACCCTAATTAAAGACTACCGTAAACTTATTAGAAGCACACCCCTAAAAATTAGGTCTTGAATTTGGCACCATAAGGAAATTTAATTGGAAAATTTAACATGAATAAACCAACCTATTGGTGATCTTCCATTAATAAACCAACCTTTTGATTAACTCTGAATAAACCAACCTTTGCACCCCATCTTCCATTATTAAACTATCTCGATTTTAAACTTACATTTTGGGTAAAACGAAAACTATAACACACATGCTTTCACTCCATTATTAATGTTATAGAGAAAAAAAGGGAAAAACATGTGATTTTCACCCTTAAATAATCGTTTAAAAATGGGGATAGTCTAACATTGGAAGATACGGTGTAAAGGTTGGTTTACTGAGAGTTAAACAAAAGGTTGGTTTATTTATGGAAGATCACTGATAGGATGGTTTATTCATGTTAAATTTTCCAATTTAATTTAAGTATACAACTATACATACAATTGTGGTATGGATGATGAAAAATTAAATAGAACGAAATAAGCAAAAAAGTTGTAACAAATTAAAACTGATAAGACAATAAGATGATCACCTGTTGGGAAAACTCCGTCATAACATGAGAAATGAAAATCATGAATCGAAAGATGATGTGTGTGAGCAGCTAAAGGGCATTCTAGATGGAATTTTAGTTGTAGTACTGGATGAAGAAGGTTGTAGAAAGGGATTAAGCCATAGTAACACTAACCTAGTTAGATTTTGCCTCATTTAATTTTAATACGGAGTCTAATTTTTCCATAAGAACAAAGAAACCAGTTATACTTAGACATGGTGTCAAATATAAGTTTAAGATACCACTTTCACCTTGCACTGGTAACTTACATCTGGGAAATAGTTTAGTAACATAACTATTTTGAATCAATAGTGTCTTATGTCATTTTTGTAGTAGTGACCTGCCATAGATTTTATCGAAAAATCAATTACTACTATGAAACGGAACAGTCAGCAGCAAAAACTCACTCATACGACACTAACATGACTTACTCTCTCAACAACTCATACAATCCTACTCTCATCAAACCTAAATGAACAACAAGAATAGCGCAGCACACAAAATTATCAAGCATCAACATCAAGTAGGCCTAAACTCAGCTTAGGGCCAAGTCTAGGCACACAAAATTATCAAGCATCAACACAAAATTATCAAGCATCAACAACAACTCAACCTCACACCATGGCCCATGGCAGAGCGGGCCACACAACAACATATGTGATCACTTTCGCACGACAATATAATAGCAGGACGAAGGATAGCGTAACGAAGCAGTAATAATACACAAACAGCAGCAACAGTAGACGGTCTCGACTCAACACACACATTTACGGTAACACGCATACACAAGTTGGACAAATCACAAGTACACGCCACCTAGCCTCGTCATCAATTCACACTTCATTCCATATAGAAATGCATACAAAACACCTACAACCGGGCTAAGTAAGGATAAGCCTTACCTCGAAGCGAATCCACGAACTCGAGCTCCAAATCGTCAAAATGTCAAAATCATCACCTCAAGAAAACAAACTCTACAAATAACGAATTTATTATTAATTACTACTCGAAAACGAACTAATCGACATCCAAAGTCACCAAAATCGACTTAAATGTGAAAAGCCCCAAATTCTAGGGTTAGGGTTTATACAAAAATCGAATTAAAACGATTAGATACTAAGCATACCTTTAATTAATAGTAGGATTACTCTAAAACTCGACAAACCCGACGAATTGTGTCCTAAACTCGACAAAATGAAGATTGAGATGAGGAGAGCGAGTAGAGCAACAGAAACAATCAGCAGAAGAGAATACGACGACGTCAACTAACGAGACGACGACGACGACGACGATGATGACGACGACGATGATGGGTGAAAAAGACGAAGAAGATGATGATGAATGAAACGAAGCAGAAGTAAGAAGAGCAGGATGAAAACCGAGTATATGCTCTTCTCCCTTAATTTTTATTTTTTTATTTTCATTGAATGAAATAAAGGGGGCGGTGAATGGTGATACTCGTAGTTTGTTTTTATAATTTTATTTTCAACTTTAAACAACGGTTATAGCTTATACCTGTTATTTTTAGGGTATTTTTAACAACGGGTTTTACACAATACCCGTTATTTTTAGTATATTTTTAACAACGGGTTTTAGAAAATAACCGTTGTTTTTAGTGTATTTTTAACAATGGATTTTAGCAAATACCCGTTGTTTTTGTTGTTGTTTTTAAAAACGGTTTTACACTAACCGTTGTTTTTAATTTAAACCCGTTGTTGAAAGTTTTTACCCGTTGTTGAAAGTTTATGTGGTTGTCAATTTTAGTTTGGCGCCTTAAGTTTTAATAACGAGGATTGTTGAACCGTTGTTTTTAATATTTTAAACAACGCAATTTGCAATATGCGTTGTTAAAGTGGTCGTTGTTTATGATTCAATTTGTAGTAGTGAGCTTCCGCATGTTGTAATTTCATGAAAAGACGCATAACATTTATGATCCAAATCTTTTTGGGATCAAGGTAAGGTAAATAAGGTACCACCTTTTTATTAAGTTAAAAATTACTCCGTATATGTTAAGTTGATTACATCGTAATGTAAATGGTTAAGATCAAAGTATCGGTTGATAGACTTCTAAGTCTACCTTTTCATCATATCGCCCTTAGGACTCATATTAGAGAAATAAAACAATCTTAATTACAAGTAAAGTGAACATATTTTTGATATGTTATGCAAAAGACCGGGCAAACAGGTAGTGTTGTGTCGTGTTACATAATCGTGTCACAAATCCTTCAACCCAAACCCGACCCAATTAAATTTCATATCGTTTTCGTGTTGACCCACTTACGTAAATGGAACATCATACCTCAACCCAAACCCATTAATTTCGTGTCGTGTTCGTATCGTATTTTAGTGTTTTGTCCATTTCTGGAAAGTTCTAAATATATTTTATTAAAATAATGACTATTTAATTTATTAAATGAGTTACTCGTGTCCAGTTCGTGTTTAAAGAGCTCAACCCTAACACAACCCGTTTAAGTTTCGTGTCGTGTTAATGTTGACCCACATACATAAATGGGTCATTATACCTCAGCCCAAACCCAGTAATTTCGTGTAGAGTTTGTGTCCTGTTTTCGGGTCGTGTCATTATTTATCGGCTCTATTAATAAATGCAGTTGTAGAATAATCACAAGTAGATTAAACCCAATTGTAGTTAAATTAGACCATCAATACATGTATATGAAGTAACTTGTGTAGACATACACGTACAAAAAGTCAACACCTATATACTTCACAAAAAATTTGTGTGATTATATAAATGCAATATGTATTTTGCGTCCTTTAAGAATGATCGCTTGAGATTATTCCATCGTCCCTTTTCCTTCAATTTAGTTAGGCAACTAATCCACCCTCGACTCTCAAGCCTTATTACACTCTTCCATATACTTCACCTTCTTAAGTTGCACTCAATTCATTCCTTTTTATTTGAAAAGCTATCCATTATTTATGGGTTTGGATTTCATGAAGTTAAAATTTATGAAATTGACAAAACTTACGATTATTAGATTGGAAAATAAATTTATACGATAATTTACCGCATAAAAAGGAAGAACATACTCCCTCCATTCAAATCCAAAAGCATCATTTGCTTTATTAAGTCAACCTTCATTAAATTTAACTCCTCAAATATATCGTGAAATACAAAAAATTAAAATATGAAAAAAATATATTTGAATACATTATAACATAATCTTTCACAAAATTATATTTTTAACGAGAAATTTCCGTGTATACATAGAGAAATTGACGGTCAAACTACCGCCTCGAAGACCACCCCAATAGTGAATGATACTTTTGGATTTGAATGGAGGGAGTAATATTTAAATTCTATATTGTAAATTTCACCAAATTTCAACTTCAGCGAATCCAAACCAATTATTTACGAACAAAGACAAAGTTGTTATTTAGGGGACAAAAAAAATTCAGAGAAGGCGGGTAAATTTGATTGTTTAATTGTCTGAATAACTATAGTATTCTTTTAATAATTATTACTTCGTACAAAATTTAAATAATCACTTTTGATAAGATTACAATTCATACATGGCACAAAAGCAATTAAGAACATGTATTTCATACAATCATACATAACAATAGTATCCATTTCAACTTATCTAACACTTCCAAAAACTTTAGAATACAAAGTAACTCGAAAACACTTTCGAATATTCATTTTCAAAACCGAAAGGTGAATACATGATTATAAGAAAACAGAAAAATTAGTACCATGCCACAAGATTACAAGGACATTATAATGGTATTTCGCTACTACCATATGAAGACATGAAAGTCAAACTATGAACACGGGTGATAAACAACATTAGCCAGATGAAGATCCCGAAACCCGGACCAAAAATTATATAACTCTCCAGAATATATGCAAGTAAAATAAATCCAATATAGCATAAACTATACAAACTACTACTGTACTACGGAGTATATAACTAATTAAATACGGAGTATAACATTGCTTCTTACGAATTCAACTAACCAAAAGGAGCCTTGCATGCATAGCCCTTAATTAACGCATAATTATCCCGCTAATCAAAGTCACCCTTTTTCGTTCCCTCCATGTATTCTTTTATGAGACTGTTATATGTGTACGACAGTATATTTTGACTAAGTATATGACTACTAAAAATATAATAATTGTATTAATACTGGTCACAGTTTAATCACACAAATGTATGTCGTACGCATAAAACGGTCTTATACGAGAATCTCTCTTTTCCCTCAGTTTCATGATCCCACACAACATGAAATCCTATAACTATATATACATACATAACTCAAAGCTATTATAGCACATTTACACAAATAATTATATACAATTATAGGTTTAGATAGTAGTATAATTAGCGGTACCAAACAAAGGATTAAAAATAGCAACAAAAATGGGTTGTAGTAGAAAATTGAACCTGTTTAAGTTGCTGTTTTTAGTCTGTTGTTTGTTCCTAGGAGGCATCATAGTCGAGGGTAGTCAAAACTACAAGGATGCCTTGGCTAAGTCCATCTTGTTTTTCCAAGGCCAACGCTCCGGGAAACTCGCCAAAGACCATCAAATTTCTTGGCGACGTGAATCCGGTCTTCGTGATGGTTCTCTTGCTGGCGTATGTTATATTCGATCTCAACCTGCCATTGTTCATTATTTAAAAAAAAAAAAAAAAAAAAATTACTGCGTATAAGTTATGTTCAATTCCGGAAACGAATTTACACACTGAATTGTATCTAGTTACGATACAATACCACCCACTCACATGAATTTGAAGAAACGTTTTTTCTCAAAGGGCCAGTCTTTCTACGCGTTACACGTTACATGTGAGAGGGTGATATGAGTCTCAATATCAAAAGGTGACACTATTATAATCAGATAAAACCAAAAAAAATCATTACAATGATAACATTTTTTCCTTCAAATTATGACAGGTGAATTTGATGGGGGGATATTACGATGCAGGAGATAACGTAAAGTTCAACTTTCCAATGGCCTATACCGCCACCATGTTATCATGGGGCGTGCTCGAGTTTGGTGGCACAATGGGACCGCAACTAAATACGACCCGAGCAGCCATACGCTGGGTGACTAGTTACCTATACAAATGTGCAACTGCCACGCCTGGCAAACTCTATGTCGGTGTAGGTGACCCTAACGCAGATCACCGTTGCTGGGAGAGACCTGAGGACATGGATACGCCACGAACTGTGTACTCAGTTTCTCCCAGCAATCCAGGATCTGACGTGGCAGCTGAGACTGCGGCTGCACTGGCAGCAGGCGCTTTGGTTTTCAGAAGTACTGACCAAGAATATGCAACCGGACTTTTGACAGCAGCGAAGAAAGTGATGCAGTTTGCTATACAGTATCGAGGTTCTTACAGTGATTCGCTGGGATCGGCCGTCTGCCCTTTCTACTGCTCGTACTCGGGTTACAAGGATGACCTGTTGTGGGGAGCGGCGTGGCTGTACAGAGCCACAAAACAGGTTTATTACCTGAATTTCTTGAATTCACTGGGGGCTAACGATGCGACAGACATCTTCAGCTGGGACAATAAGCTCGCGGGTGCACGCGTTCTCCTGTCAAGGGTTCGTAGCTAGCATTACACACATCTTACACCAAGTATTGAACATTTTAAACCATCACATTTACAAAATCGAAGAAGAAGTAAAATTATGAGTTGTTTCTTTCCAGGGAGCATTGGTGAACAAAAACAATAATTTTGAGCCATACAAGAAAGCAGCCGAAGAATTCATGTGCCGAATACTGCCTAATTCTCCTTCTACTTCAACCCAATATACACCAGGTACGTTTCATATGAGACTGTCTATATCAGTGCCGCAAAAAATGGGTCAAATATCAGAAAGCACTGAGGAACATGAAAGTTGTATGTCAGGTGGTTTGATATACAAGCTTAGTGGAAGCAACCTCCAATACGTGACATCCATCACCTTTTTGCTTACGACTTATGCTAAGTTAATGAAGTCGGCAAGCCACACTTTTACATGCGGCTCAGTCTTGGTCACCCCCACCACATTAAGAAGCCTTGCCAAGAGACAGGTTTATCAGCTATCAATTATCTATATTTTATCGACCGTCTTTTCTAGTTTATCATGCAAACTAATACATAAATAATGATTTTCAGGTGGACTACATACTTGGAGATAACCCTATGAAGATGTCATACATGGTAGGGTATGGCGGAAACTATCCAAGAAAAATTCATCACAGAGCATCTTCCTTGCCTTCGGTGGTCAGTCATCCGCAACCTATTGGTTGCAGCGATGGCTTCCAATACTACACCAGCTCCAACCCGAATCCTAACATTCTAATCGGGGCTATTGTCGGAGGTCCAAACAGTAATGACGCCTACACTGATGATAGGACAGACTACAGCCATTCAGAGCCTGCTACGTATATAAATGCGCCGATGGTTGGAACCCTTGCCTACTTTGCTCAGTAGTAGCCATCACGAACATGACCTCCACTTATATTTGAGCCTTACTCATGGCATCAAATTTACCATAGATGCTGAATTACTGGTTTATATATACCTCATATATCTCTCTCAGTTTTTTTACTTTCTCTTTTACCCGATCTCTCATGGCTCATGAGCAGAAATTGGGTGAACCGTAAAATGTAAAGCAGTCAATCAAAGTTCATGTGATTTCGGTCAATAGGAATTACTTGTATGCTTCCAAATGATTCATCAGCTTAATGCAACCACGTATGAAAGGTTTGGGTATACGTACATGAGCTCGCTAAATTTCAATAAAATAACTCAAGTCACTCTTACTAACCCAATTAGGATATTTAAGACACAGGATACTATGCACCAAAGGTTTTTGTATCCAGACAGAAAAGTTACCACATCACCAAATAAGTATACCATTTCCCATATCCAAAAACAACATCAAAGATTCAGAACATAAAATAGAAGAAAAAGAGCATTTTAAAATAGGTACGAATATCAAAAGGAAAACGTCAGCAACTATTTCACTAAAAATTGGTAAATTGCTTGCACAAGGATTAATTATGATGAAATAGCAAACATGATTATCGTATAGATGTAGAATATCAGGTAAAAGTCTTCAATGAAGATCAAGTCAGCTAAGATAAGTTACATCCAAAAGAAAAACCGTATCTTGAATCTTCAAGTATGCACATACAATGCAATCTTATAGAATACTTTTCTAATAACTCTAAATAGCATGTAAATGACCTCAATATCAACTGGCCAACTAATAAGTGAGCAATTTTATGAGATCTTAGTGAAAGCTCCTATGTCGCTACTAATTTGTTACACACCCTCTCGCATCACTTTCCAAAATCCCTCGTCACAGTTTTGAGGCCTGAACAAACAACAACAGCTAAATTGGTGATCAATATCCCTTCTTACATTGAACTTTACAAATCTGACAATCACAACACTGCCCAATGCCACGAATGCTCCGGCCATGGTCAAATAAGGACGTTAGAGCCTTAGAGGTAGGCAACCTTATCCCTTCATATGCAAATTGAGGTTGTTTCCAAAAGAACCATAATAAAAAAATCAGCATCAAAAATCATACTGAGCGAACAACTTCACGAATAAGAAAAAAGAAGCTAATTTAGTGTGCCATTTTGCTTTGATCCATCGAATTTCAAAACCCAATACGGCGCACTTTATAACCATAGAGAGGCAGTTTTTGGATATTTGGGTCAAAAATCATATTGAGCGACACCTAATTTACAAATAAAAGCAACTCACTAATTTAAAGAGTCATTTTACTTTATTAAGTCGTATTGACAAACCAAATAAAAGAATAGTGAATATTTGACTCCATTGGGCTCTCAAATTTTCTTTCGATTCTTTGCATGAGCATAAAAACAAGGATGCATTGTCAAACAACAAAATAAGTAAAAAGATCATGCATCGTCATCAATTGGTTAATTCATCCTACGATGATTCCAACAATCCCTACTTCCAAAAGATGAAATTTGTTCGATCCTCATCAATGTTTCCGCTCATTTTTCTGCTGACATAATAACCATTAAATGGACCTCAACCAGTCAACCATC
The DNA here is from genome assembly GCA_023091065.1 of Dianthus caryophyllus. NCBI lineage: Eukaryota > Viridiplantae > Streptophyta > Magnoliopsida > Caryophyllales > Caryophyllaceae > Dianthus > Dianthus caryophyllus. The sequence continues at coordinate 3,794,668 of CM041517.1, forward strand.
AGTTTAGACTCGCACAAAGTGAACTTAGGACCTCAAGCCATGAAACCACGATGGAATCATTCAACCAAAAACGCAAGGTGATGGTCTCGAATACAGGATTACACAAGCGTTTGCACGTACATTTGTCTCAAATTTGTTGAGCTTCTACTCTACAAAGTTGTTGAACTTCACAAAAAAGTTGTTGAGCTATTTTCAATAATCAACAACTTTGCCAAACACAACAATTTAGCAAGTTTGTACTAAAACTCATCAACATCGACACGATACATAAAAGCGATTGTATAATCCACCAACTAAATTCCTATGACAATATTCTCAAACACTTTGTTACTATAGAGTACATTGATAACTACAAACATCATCATCATCATCATCAATGCAATTATGTGTAGAACGATACTCCATAATCTTTCGCAAATCATTCAATCAACCATGATGATTCTCATTTCCAATTACACCTCATCCATTATTTTAAGTATCGCAAATAATAAATTGGAAAAATTGAGATAATTAAGAACCCTAATTCGGCAAATTGCAAATCAACTCAGCAGAAATAAAACCTAAATTCAGCAAAGATGTTGCATAAATAACAAAGAATCAATAAAATTAAAGGAAATAATGAGAAGGTGAACGATGAAGAAGATTGATTGATTGACTTACTTTAAATTAGCAGACATTATCGACGAAAATGGAAAATGATCGCCAAGTTTTCTTTTCTTCAAATGTTGGTCTCTAGTCTCTAGAGATGGTCGTCAGTACGGGCCAGTCTGGCCCGGCGCAGCGTAATTTGGGTGGCACGGTTCAGCCTATCAAAGCCCGACCCAAACGACGGTTAGTGTCGGTCTTGATTTAAAGGCCGGACCCAACCCTTCCTTTCGTAAAATTTTTTATAACTAACAGACCAGGCTCCGGACTTAGATTTGAAAAAAAAAAAAAAATGCCTCCTCAGTGCTCAGTTGCTCACCCCTAAATAAACCTACTAGAGTACGTACTTATTTGGCTGTCCTTATAGTGGCGTTAATTGGGGATTTCCTGTTATTTTGAAAAATAGAAGTTTGTTTGATCATTTTGTACTGTGAATCTAATTTTTCGATTTCTCAATGACAACAATCGATGCCTTAGTTCTCTATGATTAAGGTGTTTATGTCCCAATTATTTTTTATCCACTCCTTACTGCTTTTGGGACTTTTTTTTTTTTTTTTTTTCATTTCATGTGATAAAATATCGTACAAATATATTCTTATTTAAGAGTACTAAACTTTACCAACTTCACCAAAATCAAGTTTAATTAATTTGGATTCTCTATATTGAAAGACAACTTCCCAGGAATTAGTTTACCACAAAAACACCATTTTCTATCTAATACTTGAAATAGCGAATATCATCAACTACACGAAATTTGAACTTCACGGAATCCTTACCCAAAATAATAATTACATAGAAACTTCGATCGAAAATGAAAACTTATAATAATTCAGTTATATAGTCAAAACAGAAGTAAATACTCGAGTCGATCAAGGCATTTGCCCATCTAATCTAGCCCTTTCAGTCCACAACATAAGGCGTACACGCAACACATTTTTAAGAATTGACAAAAGACTTGACCCACAAACCCGTTTGAAACCTCTGACCTGCGTGTCCATGGGCTGAAAATCACATTAGGCTCGGCTCTTGTTCGACCTATACCCGTATTTAATCATCTCTAGTAGATACTCCTAGAGTATATGACTTGAAAAAAGAAAATATAATCCTAAACTATCTGTAAAAGATAATTTCGTATCATTTTAAAATATGACAAGTGCGAATACTATTGATTAAAATGTGTCAACTTTTATAGTCCCTCCCATTTTCTTTAATCTTCCCACTTGATTAAAATAATACACTCATTTAATAAACAAGTGGGAAGATTAAAGAAAATGGGAGGGAGTACTTCTTAATAATTACTTCATATTATATTATACTCCCTCCGATTCAACAGGTTTTTATCGCTTGACCATTTTTATGAGAGAAATTTTAGTTAAACGATAAAAATTTGATGAATCATAAGAAGTTTTCAATTACGGAGTAGTTTAAATGTAATCACATGTTATACATCGAAAAATCTATTTTTACTTACACAATGAGAAAACTTCTAGATTTTGTTTTTTTTTTTTTTTTTTTTTTGGGAATAATATGTTGTACTTTTATTGAGAAATGAAACTCTAATCCCGCTTGAGTACGAACACTCAACAGAAAATTGTTATCACAAACCGTTACAAACACCCTCTACAAACTACTCTCACCGTCTCAATCATTTGTTTATCTATTTCATATTTGGTGTATCATTCATTTGTTCTTTTATCACACAAATGGACCAATTAGTCTTTCCACTTCATTATTTAAATTCCCTCCATTAATATCCATACCCCATACTATCAAAGGGACATATGTGATATGTTTTTTTTGTGAACTTTTCTTGATCTCACAAAAATGAAAGATAGAGGCTCTGTAAGCCAAGTGCACGCCCCCTACTTCTTTTCTGAAAAATCAAATATGTATTAAAAGCTAAAAATAGGGTTATCAAATTTGTAGTTGTTAAGGTGAAAAAGGTGTTTAATATACATGCAAAGGTCATGGGTTCAATTCCCATGACTATCTTTTTTGAAATTAATATGTTTCTTGGGTTTCTCTTGACCTTTATTTCATTTTTATATTTTTTTTGGTCAATTCTATTGACCTATATTTTACTTTTTTTGTATGATTATTTTATACTCTTCATATCATATTAATTTATAAAAATTGAATGTTCATTAAATTACTTTATTAATACATTTCTAAATGAACAAACTAAAATATATGTCTAAATTAGGCTCTTTTGTTATATTGATACTTTATACGGAGTAATCAGTTTTCTAATTCATAATAAGTTATAAAAGTTATATAATGCTACTTCATATTATATAGTTTAATTTTCATTTTTATAAGTATCATTTTTATATTTAAGCTCAAAAACTTAAAAGTTTAAATAATTATATATTTCTATTAGAAAATTATTCATTTTTCAAGTTTCAAAAGGTTACACTATGTACTCCGTAAAATTTTGCTTTTAATTGGTCAATGGGTCGAATCGGGTTTTGACCCATTATTAGTGGGTGATTTCGAACTCCATTCATTTCAGTCACAAGTTGAAATTTACAGGTATTGACCCTAAAAAACCGCGTGAGAGTAGGCTGAATTTACGGGGTGGGTCATATTTTGACGGGTTTACTCGTCGTAAAAAAAAAAATTTAATTCGCCAATAGGAAACGTGTTCCCCTGCCTCTAAAATCCTGAGTCCGCCACTGATAAAAGATAAACAAATAATTGAAACGGTGGAAATAAAATCTAACAATTCAATGAGCTACTGCATTACCGACTCGCGTAACTTACGAAAAAGACACATCAAAGAAACGAAAAATTATCGCGTTTATGTCATTTTCTAGGGGTTACTTGAACCAAGATCATTTTCTCAGTTCAATTTTAAAAGGGTGCGTGATGTACTACAACAACTCGAATACTCGATCCTCGGTTAGTATTGAGAAGCATGTCGGTCATATAACGAAACGAATAAGACAAAGGGAACAAATTAAAGAAAAAAAAGCAACGCCGCGCGGTAAAACATGACATGGCAGTTTGGTATTGGAGGAGGTGATGCAAATCATGCAATAACAGCTCATTTACAGTTAGCCTCCCCTTTCCTCACTATTTTTCTAATTTTGCGCCCATTTTACATTTTTAGTAACGTACATATGTCCTTTTTTTTAAAATTATTAAAAATTAAATTAAATTAAATTAAATTACACGTACTCGTACTCGTACTTATTAAATCTAAGTTGGAGAAGGGTGCATACGTAACTTTACATGCACCAACGTCCCTCAAATCAAACCACCTCATTTTAGTCGCGTATTATGAATATTATCCTACTCGATTATGCTACGAGTACAATTTTGTTTGCATTATAGTGCCGACTAACATTGAAAACTAATTTTACCTAGTTAAGTATTCCGTAATTATTGTTTTATTTGCAGCGTTGAACAAAATACGAAGGGGGGGACTGAGGTAGAACCAAGCAATAAGTCTTACGTACTTAAGACGGGTTATCCGTCCTAGTTAAGTATTCCGTAATTACTCCCTCCGTTTCACATTGTTAGTCCCGCTTTGACTTTACGCGGTCTCCAATGCTCCTCTTCAACCACGTTTTTCATCGCTTAAATACGATTATTTTTTGTTGAAAATTAAATTTTATGAAATATATTTTGACGACAAATGTAAATATCTTATTATCGTATAACGATTATTTATATATCTTAAGTTATTTACGGTCAAAGTTTAGAAATTTTGACTTTTTAAAAGTGAAATGAGACTAACATTGTGGAACGGAGGAAGTACATCTTTTCTATCCATTTGTATATCTTTAATCTTATTCGTAATATTTGACCCGTCTTAATTTAAGACGGATATACCTGTCTTAAAGAAGAATTTGTGAGAACTAAGAGTAGCAATCGCTACCCCATACAAACAAAAAAAAAAAAAAATTTAATATCCACTACCCCATACAAAGGAAAAAAATTTAAAAAATTGTTATCCGTAGAGGTGACTATCTTCATGGGCCGGCTCGGCTCGGAGAGCAGTTAAGGTTGTGTTTTCGGAGCCCTAGTCGGCCCTCCAAACCCCGGTTGGGCCCGCCAAAATGTAAGGGTCGGGTCCGACCCTACCCCACCCAAGGGCCAGGCCCGAGCTTTAATTTTTGAGCTCAGCCTTTGGCCACCTCTAGGCTCTAGTTATCCGTATTAATTTGCTACTCCAAAGAAAAGTTGCAAGGTCCGTCCCAACATTATACTAGGCAAAATGTTATGTATCGAATAGTGATAACATTCATTGTCTCGTTATACCGCCAACACCAACAGACAATTGTTGTCGTCCCTAACGACGGAGGGGAACCACTAATAGTGATGGTTGTGGTCTTGTGGTGATGTGGGTGATGGTTAGTGGAGTTGTTAGACATAACTCTTTAAGTGCTTGTAATAAATTGTCAATTTCTTTATATACTCGATCCAAATTAAACAAATTTTTCAATTAAAAGAAAATCAATTCTTTTTTCAGATATATCTATATTCTTAATTAATTTTTTTTTTTAACCCTTATTTCTTAATTGAACAGTTGAAGACCCTGAAGATCCAAACCACCAAGAATTCAAAATAATCCATCTAATAAATAAGGCAAAATTACAAAAAACTACCTTATAAAACCAACATTTTACAAACAACAACGGAGTACCTTATACGGAGTATAATTTTTTTTTACAAATAACTACCTTATAACGCCTTTTGTGTTCAAATCAGTACCTAAATGTTACAAATTTTTTTCATTCCACTACCAAACGGTCTAAAAATTCAAAATTTTAGACAAATATAAACTTTTTTTCTCTCATTTTATTCGAAAATACCTAGTTTGGACTTACGAAACATCTCTACATGCTCTAAGCTAAACAACGAGCTAAGAAAAGCCAGACAAAAACATGTTTTTTTTGGGGTTAAATAAGTGTTTTAGGCAAAGAGGTACCAATATGAATAAAAAATACTTCCTCCGATTCATTAGATTGTTAACATTTTCCTTTTTGGGGTGATTTTTCATTTGTTAACATTTCCCTTTTTGGAAAGTTTTTTATCTCACAATTAAATACTACCCCACTTGTTTTCCCACTTGTTCACCCACTCTTTTTGCCTTTCTTAATTATCGTGCCATATTGAAATGTTAACAATCTAATGATTCGGAGGGAGTATGTTATAAGGTAGTTATTTGAAAAAAAATTATATAAGGTACCGGAGTAGTTGTTTGTAAAAAGTTGGTTTTATAAGGTAGTTTTTTTGTAATTTTACCAATAAATAAAGATGAGGAATTTTTAAATTTTAAACTTGATTGAAAGCATCACACAAGGCAAAGATGAACAAGTCATGTGAAATGACCCAAATACCCTCCAACACAAAGACTTGATATAAACAAACAACTCTTCTTTTATGAAATTGCATTGACATTTGGAAATTGGCCACTGGAGCCTTCCAAATTTTCAACTCCCCAAAACTCTATTTTAAACTTGAATTTAATCAAGAAACTATTTTGGATCAATTTTTTTTTTTTTGGGTTGTGTAAATAAATTTTCAGTGAGAAATTTTATTTTATTACACATAATTCTTATTCTAATTGTAATTGTAATATATATATTTACAAACAACTACATCATAGTTCATTGAGTGCAAAAGAAACAAAAAAAAAAAAAAAAAAAATTCTAAATTTTTGGTGCATTATGATTACTTTATCAACAAGTTATTCAATTCAATCTGATGTCAATTTCATCTTCTTGTTCATCAATTTCAATTGGAAATTTTCCTCTGATTTTTTATGACTGTAAAATTCTTGATCTCTGTCCTTTTGTTTTTTGATTTTTTTTTATTTAATTTGATTTGAAATCATCAAAGATGTGTTCTTTTTAGGTTTTTTTAATCTGGGTTTTGCTGTAGTGTTCTGTATATTTGATAATCAAAGACTAATTGAATGATTCATGCAATGTTCTTCTAATTTTGAAATAAAGTTTTCAAATTTGTTGGTTTAATTCTGTTTCTGGGTGATTCAATTAATCTGTATCTACATAATTTATTGACCTTAATTTATTTCCTTTTTTTCTGCATTATTTGAATTGAAAAACCAAAAAAAAAAAAACAAACAATACTTGTATACTGCCCAAAATTTTATATATATACAGTATTTATTTTTAAACTCAATATTCATTAATTAAATTGATGCAATTTTAGTGGTAAGTTTTTTTCATTTACTTTGATTATAAGGTTTGTTAATGTCACTGAAAACTTAACGTTACGAAATTACAATATTGAATGTGCTGTCATTCTTCAGTTACAAGCTATTTGAAATTGACCTTTGCTTTATTTGTCAGAAATTCTCTTTTTTGTTTCTACAAATTCTAGAATAAGACTGTTATACGTGTACAACGATCACTGAACGCGTTTGTAAACACAATTCTGAACCTGCTGTGCTGGTGTTTAGCTCTTTTCTGTACCTTTTGAATAAGTTTTCAAATGTTGTTTTTCGATATCTATGTGTTTGTTCTCAGGAGGTAGTATTAGTGGCGCGTTAATCGTTGAATAAATGGTGATAGTTGTGTGTTTGTTTTCTGAAATGGTGTAGGATGAACACAGGTCGTGGTGTAAAGGTCGTGTTTATAGAAAGGCGGTGTGTAAGGTGACTGATGAACGATGCAGAAATCACGTAGAGCTCTTCTGCAACGAAGAGCCTTAGAGAAGGGTATTGGTAGAGATCAGTTGTTTAAGTTTTCATTGTCATTGGTTATCGTTCTTTGGGGTCTCGTCTTTTTACTGAACTTGTGGATCAGCCATGGTGATGTTGATAAAGAAGATACAGGTTAGCTGATTTCAGTTTTTTTAGTTATCGTCTTTATTGTACATGTATGATGGTCTCATTGATTAATTTGTGGATTCCATTAGTTCTAATCGTTTGTTCAAAATCCGCTCACGTAAACTGGAAAGTGGTAAGAAATCATAGAATTGTAATCAACTTCATATGTCAATGGCTATTTTTGCCTTCAGTAATTGCTATTTGTAGTTGTGACTTGTGAGTTTTGGGTTTTCAGCGACTGTTTAATATGATAAAATTACATCTATGTGAAAGCGTGAGTGAAGACTGCAAATTTACTCACATTGGTTGATCAATTCAGGGGTGGATTCAAAAATTAGAATACTTAGCTTCGGTTTCCCTTGCTAAACATGAATTTCACGGAAGCTACGTGTCTCTTGCTCGTAGTATATTTCTGTTGCATTACTTGCATATTGATGTACACTTACACTTGGCTCATAAATATATTTGCTGACGAGTTATTCCTTGTGCAGAAGAATCTAGGCCATTTATCGCTCTTAATGCTTCTAGCTGGGAAGAAAGGAAGCTGGAAAGAAATCTGTTGCTCGATTCCTTAGTCGAAAATTCATGTCCATCATTAGACGATCGGCACACATGTGATGGCACTAACATAGAAGAAATCACTAGTGAAGTACAGTCGACAAACTCCACAGAAAGCGAGACAGTCACTGGTGGCTCAGGTACTGATGAGAACGTTGCAGTAGAAAGTACCGATTCAACTGTAGAGCACAGGAAAGACAATGGAAAAGCCGACAGGGTGACTCGTACAGTGCCACTTGGTCTAGACGAATTCAAAAGTAAGGCGCTGAGTTCTAAGAGCACGTACGTAGCTGGTGTAACGGGGGGTGTGATTCATCGTATGGAACCTGGGGGTGGTAAGTACAACTACGCTTCTGCTGCGAAAGGCGCTAAGGTGTTGGATTCTAACAAGGAAGCAAAAGGCGCTTCCAATATTTTGAACAAGGATAAGGACAAGTATCTCAGGAATCCATGTTCAGCCGAGGACAAATTTGTTGTCATTGAACTTTCGGAGGAAACGCTGGTGGATACGATTGAAATTGCAAACTTTGAGCACTACTCTTCGAATTTAAAGGAGTTTGGACTTCTTGGTAGTTTAGAATATCCTACGCAGACGTGGGTTGAATTGGGTAACTTTTCAGCCGGAAATGTGAAGCACGCGCAGACGTTTACTCTCTCGGAGCCCAAATGGGTGCGATATTTGAAATTGAAGATATTCAGTCATCACGGGTCTGAATTTTATTGTACGCTAAGTAGTATTGAAGTGTATGGTGTTGATGCCGTGGAGAGAATGTTGGAGGATCTTATTTCTGATCATGATAATCACCAACCCGCTGGTGAAAGGGAACCAACAGGTCCCGTTTCCGAACCTCATGAACATAACAGCCCAGAGCAGAAGGATTCAAGTACAAACGATTCCGAAGGAATTTCGAATTTGATGGGCGAGTCGGAAACCAATTCTGTTCCTGATACGGTAGAAGGGACACGTCCCCCGCATGTCAGCAGAATGCCAGGTGATACCGTTCTTAAGATACTGATGCAAAAAGTTCGAGCGTTGGATTTAAGTTTATCTGTTTTGGAGCGGTATTTGGAGGACGTTAATGGCAGATACGGAAGCATTTTCAAGGAATTCGACAAAGAGTTGGAAGAGAAAGATCTACTTCTAGAAAAGATAAGATCAGATATGAAGAACGTCGTAGATAGCAAGGATCTCATTGTACGTGATGCTTCTCTCCGTAAATACATATGCTCTTCAATGTTCTTCACTGTCGTTATCTGCATATTTCTGATCGTTTATTTTTTCCCGTGTGTTTTGGTATTGCAGGCTAAAGATGTTGACGACCTCATGGCTTGGAAATCCATTGTCTCCAGGCAAATGGATGAGTTGGTGAAGGATAATGCCATTCTCAGGTTGGATTTGCTTCCTCACCTTTTCTGAATTTTCAGATTTTCGAATACTTCAGTTGACTTCAAAAACATCAAACTTAAAGACAATTTAAGACGAACATACATGTCCTACGCATTGCACGCTATTTGTTTCCGTCGCTTTACACTGCTGCCACTTTAATGACCCGAAGTCTTAAATCTTGCAGGTCAGACGTCAGAAGGGTGCGGGAAAATCAGGTGTACTTGGAGAGTAGGGGGATTGTGGTGTTTCTTATAAGCGTCGTTTTTGGGGGTTTGGCAGTTGTAATGCTGTTCAGAGATCTACTGGTACATAGTGTCTATAGGTTACCGGACTCCGGGAAATTTTGTTGGGTGAGGTCTTCCTGGATGTTCTTATTTTTGAGCTGCACTACTATTATTATCGTTCTTTCTTTGTAATCTCTATGAATCCTATTTATCTTCCTTTTCTTTTTATACGAATCTGAGTTATCTGATGCCTGTTACGCTCTGAACTTGACGATATTACTGAGATCTGAAAGTTTCCTGTGTATTTTGGTGCATATATATGGAGTGAACAGTTTTGAGTTTCTGGTAATCTAAGTTTTTTTTTTGTGAATGAAAACGAATTTGCAAAACTTTTTTGTTAAAAAAGAGAAAAATTAACAAGATCTTCTGTCATTTACGACTTACGTCTGCTACTAATCAAGCAACAAACTGTAGCTCATTTACAATATCCTGCATATCGCCTAGAGAAGACATCAAATGTTTAAGTGTTCTACTTTAAACGAAAATTCACTCAATTAATTTTGGGGCCGAGGTAGAACTTTGGATCCCTGAAAAACCTCCAGATGGTCTCTGCCTTGTCGGCTGAAAGGTCGGTGTTCTCCAGAATATGTTCCTTTGACGCTTTTGCTATTGCTTCAATTGATCCGATAGCTTGAATGAGCTGGGCAGAACACTCAGTAAAGTCATTCAACTTCTCAAAGTTTCATCAAATGTTAAAAGCTGAAATAATACATCCAACTATGAGACGCGAGGAAGGAATTTGGATGACAATCGATCTGATTATACGTCATATATAGCACAATAATGGCCAACGTGTGCAGAATGATGAGTATGAACTACAGCTGAAGCAGGGATGTCAGTCAATTACCGAATTTGCATCATGGTTGTCTATGCCAGGTATGGAAGTAATCACCTTGAGGAAAACGTCCATCCTTTGTACAGATTGCTTCTTCTTCAAATAAAAGCGGAATGCATGTCACGAATCCTGAATTCATCATCAAACTTCAAAGTGCGTATGATGAAGCAGCGAATTCAACTGACCTCTTCCTTCATCCTTGTTATAATATCATGCTGCTTGCACACTGTAACTTTTTTCGTCAGTAAATGCAGGAAAACGAAAGAGAGAAAAGTTCGTACTCCTTAGTACTTACCACCACGGGCATGAGCAATTTTCACAATCTTCTCAAACCCCATCTCCAAGTCTAAAACTGGCACAAAAGTTGGCTTTCCAATATCGAACCCACTCCTTCATATTACGTATGCATATATATTACCGTAGGAATATCGAGTTAAGTTGAGCAAAAGTGGACTAAATTTAAGGAAAGCAGTTCACGGTAATCTTACTTGAAGTAAGACTGCACAAAAGAGTCGTTTTGCTCTCTGGTTGGGAGCGTGACAACGACGTAGAGATTCGCAAACTGTTCCTTTACCTTGTATACTCTATCCACAAAGATCACACAATCAGCAAGACATAAAAACCTTACAAAAAAAAAAACCCACTGATTGTCGATAATTGTTCACCTGTTATACACCTCAGAGGTGGTGTTGCAATCCCAGGAGGTTGTAAATATGAATGCCACCGACACACCTCCGCAATTGAATATGAAATCCTGTGAAAAAAAAAATTGTGATTGGTGAAACAGGATCAAAGTAATGGCGTAGTACTCTGTTGCACGAATAACAGTTTACGGGTGCAATAGGGACTGTATTGAGACGGAAGGAGTTAGCTGCGAGGAAACTCGAAATGAAACTGATGAAGGATGGGTGTTGCTCCTGTTTCCACTTAATACTCATCATACATACGCCGCCACCACCACCACCGCTACCTACAAGATTATACTCCGTATTAGAATCATCGAACTGACAATTTCACTAAATTTCACTCCCTCCTTATCACATTGTTACTCCTATTTACTTTTTACGCAGTCTTCCGTGCAACGCTTTAACTACGTTTTTAGTTCATCTATAACTTGCTTTTATTATAGGAGTAGAAAAGATACTTTTGCAAAACATATTTTGATAACGAATGTAAATATTTTTTTGTCAGTATTATACATAAATTATTTTTACTTTTTTGAATCATTCAGGGTCAAATTCCTTGAAATATCTTCTAACAAGTGGAATGACAGGAACGTTATGTACGGGGATTACAGATTCCAACGACATTGACATGCCGGTATAAGGTGGCTAGGGAGACGGTTTTCATAGGATCCATCGTGAAAATTGCGTCCGCAATTGCATCGGAATCAACAACGGCAACCACAGGCCGAACAACAACAACGACAACGACAACGAAAGAAGGCGGTGAAGATTGCATTGAATGACGAAGACTTCACAAATCGACAAAACGATTACCAAACATTTTCAGGCCAAAGAATCAATACGACGACGATTCGAAAGATTAAAAGGTAAACCAACACAAATATCAGAAATGTTCATGCTTCACTTCAGATTTTCAATTTTTCACAAGATAACTTCTCAAATCATAAAATTTTTACTATCAGTTGGAATAATCAATGTCAGTAATACAAATTAAAATCACAGTAACATCAAAATTGAAAATGAATTACCTGATTCCATTGCGTTATTGATTCGATTTCAGGAAAAAATGTACTCAATTGAGTTGAGATTGACGATGAACTTCGTTTTGATGATTATTGTTCAAATTTCTAGGGTTTATGTCATTTTGGTACGGCAGTTTTTTGAGTGGAGAACGCCCGCCATATTTAGTGTGAATGTGTGATGGTATACTCTGATTACGCTTTTTGTTTTTTCCCGGGAATAAATTATGAGAAAATATGAAATGATTTTTTTTTTTTTTTTTTTTTTTTTTTTTTTTTTTGGTACAAAGAAAATATAAAATGATGATTGTGTAAAATTCTCATCTTTTCTAAAAGTATAACTTAATTAAAAAAATTACTTATGAAATTATTAAAAATAAATAAAATTACTCTGTAGTTAATACTCCGTAGTTATTAAACTCAATTGCCCATGGGTCGGTTAACTTTTTTTTTTTTTGTGTAATATTTTTAAGAAACCATTGAGGGTCATACTAGTTTTCGCAAAATATAACGAAACTACAATAAACCACGGCGTTTTGATGTAAATTTTGAGGCTTCAATGACGATTACAAAGGAAAAAGTAAAGCAACAAGAGTTGCACCACCGCGGAGACATGCACCCTCAAAAGTTCGGTAATTTGCAATTTCTCCCGAGTATCTGTAAATTATAATGAGACCTAGGGAGTACTACGTTCACACAAATTAAAGAGTTTATATTGAAGCTCATTTTTCCAGTGTAGAGAGTCATCAAGAGAACGTTGATAGTTATGAAACTTTGACAAAGAGCACCTTACAGTCCCGACGATCATACAGACTAAACAACTTAACAATCGCAGCCAATTTTTGTTGCTTTGCATATTGGGAATGAATACTCGACATCTTTTGTGGGCAATGTAGAGCAGCAATACCAACAACTGCTTTATATACAGCACTACCGAAAAATGGAGCGTCCCGCTAACATTTGTACGTCTCAAATAGCTTCAAAATCTGACCCGCAGCTTGATTAAATCGATACCACACAACTACTCTGTCACTTGACAATTGCTGATTTGTATCTTGTATTCTTCTCCACAGGCACATTTAACACCGTGAGAGATCCCCTAATAGTACGATAGCATAATGGTTCAGAAGTCAGAATATCGAAATAGGATGCTTTGGCTACGGTTTTTCTTTTCTCCGTAAGGTCACCATTTGAAGAGAGAACAATTACACCAGAACAACGAACAAGTAATCTAGAACGCACATATTCAGATGCTCTCTCATTAAAGCCTTACGATTCTACTCAGAGAGGGTAACTTAGCTAATAACTATGGAGTAGAACACTCAGCTCATCACTTTTTGCTCGGCTTATCCTATGTTTTGATGGTAGGATTTGAAGGGAAATGAAGGGGGCGGTTGATGTTGTTTGAATGATAAGTTGGATAAGAGGTAAATGGCACAACAAACCAAATGTAAATCATTTCAATTGCCGAAAACCTAGGAAGGAATAACCGTCTCTCATTCCTGTTCCCCCACCTTCCCTTCCAATCTGCCGTCCTTATTTCGTCGACAATCAAGATGTTAAGCGCAGACTTTTTTTCACAAGATACTTTGTCACAACGTATGTTTTAGTAAAAAGCATAACTGAACAGGCGAAGACACGTACCCTTAGTTTCTCAACTTGGCTTTTCATACTTTCCGTGTACTGCATTTCTCCATCTTTCTCAGATAGCAACGCTTTTTGCTCCTCTTCCAGTGTAGTCACTTCTGTGGCAATCAGTTCAGGCTGCAAATAGCATTGGAGGAGTACCAGCAAGGAATAAGAGAGTGTTTATTGCGGAAGTGGGCTGTTTTATGAAAGACAGTGTCACCTTGAGATCATTTATTTCACGCTTTATTTGCTCAACAGACCGCGTCATCTGAGACATGAGAGTAAATACAAAGAACAAATGATAAGGAATGAGTCCGCTGGCAAAAGTGTCAGGCAATCAACAAGTTGAATATATGAATGGGGGCAAAAATAAGACAGATACTTCGTAAACGTCATAAAAGTCAATTATACTTGGTTCAATCTCATAAGCATAGGTGATGCCGTGACGGTATGGTTTTGGGTAAATTATTCTACTTCTAACAGCATGAGATGGTCTTACAAGATAGGTAAAAATGAGCAAGTTCAATTGATCGATCACAAATTCACAACTCCTTACCTCACTGTTCTCGGAAACCAGTCGGGTTCTTATATTGATTAACTCATTAAGCTTAGCTTCTGCAGCATGCAGTTTTCTCAGAGCTTTCTCCTTCGCTTCATTTCCCTATAAATTCTCAAGTTCAGCAAAAACCAGGGAGCGTAAACACTTTAAAAGGCGTGAATATAATTGTGGATACCAAGTTACTCGCTTCATTATGTCCCTTGCTTGGCATATCTGCAAAATTCATCCCGCATACTCAGAACCAACTATCCATTAAATCAGAAGAACATAGAATTATTCGGAACTGATATGATAAAAGAAGTCATATGCTATATTGCTATGCTTTGGTTAGAGCCATACACAAGATGATCAAAAAATAAATGCAAGATGAATTAAGCTTCTGATTTGTTTCGAGATGGTGTCGAGCAAGGGGGGCTGAATGGGTTGGTCGTTCAAAATCAAGAGCAGTTCAATAACAGTAAACAGGTTTACAGTCATTAACAGGTCATAACGCTACCTGCATCCGTTTGCATTTCATCTTCTTCAGAAAGCTGAACAAATACAGTCGAAAGGTTTTTAACTCTCGAGATTAAAGAAATAAAATGTCAGAAAAAATGAAGGATCAATCAGGTAAATCTTCTCTCAGCAAAGATAAATATGCTTTTACCTCATTTTGTTGTTTAACATCCAGCCAGCGCTGTCAGATAACGCCAAACTAAGTATGAAAAAAGCGGCCTCGCTTCGTAGAACATCTTAATGATGAAAAGAGAGAAAGAGATCAACCTTCTGATCCTGCAATTTGGAGGTCATTTCCTCTGAAATCTTCGCATAATAAGAGCTGCAAGCACAATAAAGTACACAAAATCAACAGAAGAATAAAATTGTACCCTCGTCCTACAGTCACGGCCAAAATTACCTCTTCTCGACAACTTTAGCAGATAAATTGCTTCTCTCTTGTTGGATGAGTTCCAAAGTCTACAATGAGCAGCAAAAGGAAGATAACTTCAACCGATAAACAAAGCATTTATGAAGTATCGTGTGCCATAATCACTTGAGTTCTATCTTGACAAATTTCTATGAAAACATCTATTGATTGGAGCATTTAATCATCTCTGAACTGCGATGCTTTAATTTTTTCGACGATATATCAGTAACTTGGAAAATTAATTCAACAATTAGCTTAACACTGTCAGAACTCAGAACCGTGTTTAATTAGTCATGCGAACGAATGCCACTAATATTGGCAAAATTTTCCATGGAATTATAAACCCTGAAACGTCACATACATCCAAAACAGCAAAAAGCTCAAGTTAAGGTACCTGTGAGAGGTTTAAGGAGTCAGATTCCAAGGAAGCAACTCTTTTATGCTTCTCTAGAATTTTCGAGCACATGTCACCTTTACTCTTCACCATCTCCTCGGTCTCCTTGATGAGTCGGTTTGCTTCACGCTTGGCTGAATGATCATCGCCATCAAATTATTACATGAACATCAAAGTCGATTCTAAGCTACACGATTAGCTCCAATCACCTTTTAAAACTTTCTCAAGGTATTTATAGCATAACATCAATATCAATGTCAAAGTCGATTTTGAGTAGTACACAAACAATCACTACTCCTTATATATGACATTGTCGCCATCAAATTATTACATGAACATCAAAGTCGATTCTAAGCTACATGATTAGCTCCAATCACCTTTTTAAACTTTCTCAAGGTATTTATAGCATAACATCAATATCAATGTCAAAGTCGATTTTGAGTAGTACACAAACAATCACTACTCCTTATATATGACATTGTCGCCATCAAATTATTACATGAACATCAAAGTCGATTCTAAGCTACATGATTAGCTCCAATCACCTTTTTAAACTTTCTCAAGGTATTTATAGCATAACATCAATATCAATGTCAAAGTCGATTTTGAGTAGTCCACAAACAGTCACTACTCCTTATATATGACATTGATTTTGACATTGATATTGACATCGATCTTGGGCCTCCAACCAAATCAGTACGAATCATCTTTTACTACTTCACTACTCCTTATATATGACATTGACGTCATCATAAATACAATGAAATCAACATAAACACACAATTTCTAGAATAATTACAAGAAATGATTCTTAAATTTCTCCTGTAAAATCGCAACATAGAACTTTACACCGATACAATCACTTAACCGAATCAGCTCTAATTTGTTAACAAATTTGTCTTTGTATACGCAACAAAATGATCATAAGCACGCGATTTCTGTATAATACTAAGCAAATGACTCCGAAACATAACAAATTTCAAAAAAAACATCAAACTGCAGAAAAATTAATTGAAAACATTAAAAATTACAACAACGAAATCAATTGAAAACGGAGAAGTTGAAATACGACGATAAACGAAGTAAACTGCAATGAAATATACCTGAATTGAGATCATTTTCGAGAGTGTGAATCGTAGTAATTTGCATCTGCTCTTCGACGGAGATTTTCGCCGCTTGATCTTCAACATCTGTTTGCAAAGAACGAAATTCAAGCTTTTTACGACGCAATTTCGTAACGAATGAATGAAAAGAGAGAGAGAGAAGAAGAAGAAGAAGATACCGTTCATGTGAGAACGAAGAGTTTTCATGTAATGCAAATATTCCTCCATTGTTGTACGGCACTGCTTCAGTGTAGATAGAGAAAGTGTGAAAAAATTGGTGAAGATTAATGGTTTTGTTACGGTTTAATTTTGGTTTGATAGGTTTGATGTCATGCTGTCACTTAACTCCCGATAAAATATAGGAATGCGATGTGTGTCTAAAATAGTCGGTCCGTCGATACAATTACTCAACAACTTGTTGTCGATTCTCGATTGGATCGATGTAATTTTATTAATCGTTACGTATATAACGATTTTACAATTAAATTATTTTTCAGGTGTCAATCTTCGTTCATATACAAGATAAAATTAGCAGTACGACTATATTACTTTGAGAAGGATATTTTATGTTGGTTTACTTTTGTAATAATATGTTTGGTTTACTTTTGTAATACACAATTTCTTGTGTGAGACGGGCCTAACGATAAATTTATCGTAAGTCCTCTCACACAAGGTAGTTACGAGTTAGTTTTTTTTTCTTTTCTTGCTTGTGTCTTACGTTAATTATCGTTAGGCCCGTCTTTCAGGAGAACTACTGTTTGTAATAATAGAAATTGAGTTTATTTTGATAATTAGGTATAGGAGTTTCGTGAATTTTAAAATAAAAATAAAACATTATATCTTACCCTTTTACTAGTTTCTGACGCGGTCTACATAACATTCTCTTTTCTCTTTATACGATTCTCGCCCACACCCAATCACCTTCCACGGACGACAACCCTGTCGTGCCATTCATTCTCCCTACCGACTGCCCTCGATAACCGTTCAATTGTTGACAAACACCCCCCTGCCAACCAGCCACCCTAATCTCAAACGCAGTCTTTGAAGTCACGAAAATAGCCAATGTAATCTAAAATTTGAAAAAGAATTTCAAATGCGATACCCTCAATCTTAATATTCACTATCAATGCTAGCGGTGGCAAATCTTAGGCCACTTGGGCCCTAGACCTGACCCATCCTATATATTAATTATTGACCTCACGGTTAAGTGTTCAATTTGGCCCACCCTTAATAATTTTTTTAAAGCTCCGCTACTTTGCGCTACCATTATGAATGATAAATAATACTTCGTACTCCATAAAAGGTTAGGTGAGCCATAAGGGAGACCGGTCTAGACTATTCTGTGAAGAATCCCTTATTAATATGCCCACATGTAAGTCCCACATCGGTTGTGGAGAAGTAAAATGTTCACCTTATAAACCCTAAGGATTACTCCTCCTATTGTCAATTGGTTTTAGGATGGAATCCCTTGAGCCTATAAAATGAACTTTTTCTTTACCACTTCTGGGTGTGGCTTGAGCCCGTCTCTCATTTAACATCTTCCATGTAGTATTGGCTACAAAAGCTTGACACGATATCGTGAGAGAAAATAGCACTGCACAACCGTATGGGCCTAACCATTATCTAATTCATCAATACATTTTTGTAACACACATTTTAGTAGGTCTCTTGTGAGCTTATGAGACATGCTATAATCAACTAAAATTAATTAAAAATGAAAAAAGTAACTACCCTATTAATAAGAGGTGTTATAATAAATCTATTGTGAAACCGCCTTACTAAAATTTTTGTGAATTACGGAGTTATTTTTGTTTTTTTATAGTATACTCCGTATTTGAAAAAGTAATTCGTACTCCGTAATTTGTAATAGTGAAGCTGTATATAAAAGCGACGTTTGCTTAGAGATATATTCTCCATTAAAGACGATCAAATATTCAAAATGATATAGATTCTTGATTAATCTGCTTAAATTAAACGCAAGAATAAATGAAAAATGAATTGCTCATGAGATTCCAATTATGTGTATATATAAAGGCACTCGATGAGCATTGGTTTTGTGTGAAGCAACAACGACCATTTTTCCCAAGAGGTAAATGTTTCAATAATGCCATTGTACATTATTTACACCATACTATTCTCTCACTAATAATTTACTTATTTCATTTAAACCGTCATTTTATTAGTTTACGTCGTAAAATTTAGGCAAGAATCAATTTACATAACATAAGATCGTAATACTAACTTTGACCGACAACTTTTTTGTTAAGTAATTTACACCAGTTTGGCAAATTATACGTGGGTTTACTTTGTTAACAAACTAGAATCACTTTGTACTACGTGATTTTACGGTCGATAGCTTCGTTATTCTGTTAAATTGTACGTAAGACGACCAATTATTTCTTGAAATAGCTATTTTATATGCATGATATGTAATTATGCATTGTCAGTGCTATAATTCAAGCGAAGAGCATAAGACGATAACAATGGCGCAATTGCATAAGGAAATGAGCCTGAACCAAGTTCAATTTGGAACAAGGGCGACAATGAACAACAAGACCCCGAACAGTTTGATGAAATTGGACCGGTCCATCAATTGGTTCGGACATCCGTCCACTGGCTCATTTCCTGGTGATATCCCCCACAATGCCAACTCCAAGTTCCTCCACGTTCGTGAGGGCCAACTTGGGTCCATGGCCGCTGTTCAATACAGCAGCGGCCCTAACGCCTCTGGCTTTCCTTGTGCTTGGATCCTCGCTTGGCATGCACCCTCCGATAACACCACTCCCCTCCCTCCCAACAAGGTACGTTGTATATCCTCAATTCCTCATTGCGTACCAGATGCATAAAATGTGACAATATCTAGGCTGATCGTGACCACTATTGAGACCATTATTTAAAAGTATAAAAAGTGATCAGTTTAAATTATGAGTACATTTTATGTATTAGAAAATTCGCCTTTCACAAGACTACAACTAAACTACTTAAGCGCTACTTAGCCTAGCTTTAAGGTATCACATTAAGATTAATGTATGCCTAAACGGATGGATTCAAACAGGTTTACGTGGCATGCGGGACTAAAGACCGTATGGATCGTATAGGTTGGGATCAAATCCTTCTGAACCTGGAGCAGTCTTCAACCCAATCAAGAGCCCATGACTCGTGGTCTAAGACCTGTGTCGATGCAAGTATCAGTGACAACATTCCAAACTATGCTACCCTCATTTCGAACTTCGGATTCATGAAATGAGATCATAAATCAATATATCATTCTTTATAATGGGTCACTACTTACTAGACTCACTATATAGACGATATACACTATAATGTACGTGTTGTGTTAGCTGCATAACGCAACTATATACTCCGTATCTACTATCTATATATGCACCTAATTAAATAAAACTACAATGTCATGTCATGACGAGTGATGTATTATATTGTACTCATTTATAAATCAGACACGATATTTGATTATCTCCTTTATCTTTGAAGTTTAAATCTCCTTTGTCACAACTAAAAATTAGATATAATATGTACTGACAAATGTGGTCCGACTCTGAGCACTTGGCGGGTCATCATGTCGAGCCAAACATATCACGTCCCATTTGGCAGGCCAGCACACGCAAATGGCCACGGTAGCTCGGATAAATGATAAATTAAACAGTTGAATGATGAAGTTAGAAGAAGAAATGGACAAATGAAAAGCATGAGATATATATTACGAGGTTGTTATCTAAGTGCCTCCCGCCCAAGCGGAGTCCAGGGGTGTCTCAAAGCCTGCAATGGCAGGAATTGCGAGGTCCTGGGTTCGACTCCCTTGGTGGGCAAAGGCATGCGGATACCTGCCATCTTACGGGATGACTTACCTGGCACATGTGGTTTGCAGGGTATTGCAAGTGCCCGGGGGAACCAACCCCTCGTTACCAAAAAAAAAAAAAAATATTACGAGGTTGTTATAAGGAAGACGTGACTAGTGCATGCACTTCCAAAAGCAAGCCCTAATTTAAGGAAAAAGTGATAAGGAAGTAGCTCGTGAAAATTGTTGGCTATGTTATACTTGATGATGAAGCTTAGCCGTTACAATTTATGTAGAGCCACCACCAAAACGTTTTCAAGCTTCCAAGGGATATATATATTCATATACTATGTGCTATTGTGGTAATAACGTGCTTCCATATGTTATAGTTATCGACTTATCGTATGAGTAAGTTAGTTTCGCATTAAATTAAATAAAAAGAAATAATAATAATAATAATAATAATAACAGTCACTGGTATCTTAACCTTAATCACTAAGCGCAGCTAAGACATTATTGGTAATTAAAATGACATAATATTCTCCTTAAATTTTCTCAAAATTATCGTTTAATTTCAAGTACTTTGTACTCCGTAAGCCTTAACAAAAAATTGTAATAGTACTCAATTCTAATTAAAGATTATTTATTAAATATAGCCAATATAAAATTTACGGCATTAGTACTCTATAAAAATGAGCAGAGGCGGAACTTCATAGGGGTGCGCGGGGGCCTGGCCCCCCTGACTTTATAATAAGTGGTAGTATTGTTTGAGGTAGAACACAAAGTAAGCAGTTGCTCAGTGGTAGTTGATGTGAGCATGGTATTTGGAGATCACTCCTTTTATTTTGCAATTTAGAGAATGTCACACATTAATTATTTTATTTTTAAATTTCCAAAATGAAATTAAGATTATATAATTTTTAATCAATTTAAACAAGATTACATGAAGTATCATAAAAAAAAGTGTCTTATGCGAGTACTTGGTTAACAAAAGAACTTCGTAATTGTTTTGATTGATATGAGTAGAGTATAACTTTAGTTTCTTAAATATAACCGTATGCAAGACAATTAAATTTAATTTTAGTATGTTACTCAAAACTCAAACAACGCGTCATTGACAAATGACAATTGCTCAAACATGTTAAGTTTGAATGATGATTATTCACGATTTAATCATTTTGCTTGAGATCTTAAGTTTATGATGACGATGTTATATATATACAGAGTACTTATATATTGTACTTTAGTTGTAGTGATCATGAATGTTAAATTGCTAAACCTGCATGGTGAAAATATTTTTTGGACACTCAACTACCTCGGACACAACAAAGCTAATGCACGGGAATGATTCCGACTTGTTCACTTGTGTAGCTGCGTTACTTTGGGGCCCACACACTTCTTTGCTATCCACCTTTTCCGTGGCATAGCCATTTCAACAGTGACATTAGAATTTTCCTATTTTTTTGAGTACAGTATTATATTATTCCGCTCTCGTAGACATATACAAAAATTTATGCATACGTCGTTATTTATTTTGACCGGCCCCCCGTAATAAAGTCTCCAAGATCCGCCACTGAAAATGAGTACAATATTAATATTCTATATTAATAAAAACATTCCCTGATTTAATATTTTTCATATGCCAATTATTAATAATAAAAATTAACGGTTTTATTATCCTTCACCAAATTATTAATTGCACTAAACATCACATAAATTAATCGTGAATCATTTCGATATATTTGCATAACATGTGAGCTTAATTAATATTATCAATATTCCATAATTAGTTACTCACCTAGTATAAAACACGCATCGTTCACCCACCTTAGTCTTACTACACTTCACTTCAATTCTACATTTCCCTTCTAATTAACATTAACATGAACCTCGTTTCAAAAACAACATTAACACCCTTCTTCTTCTACTACTACTTTTTACTCTCATTTCTCTTAGTAGTCCTACATTTTACATGTTCACTTGCACAATTTCCCGACCCACAAGGCCAAAGTTCGTCACCGGTTTCCGGCCTCTTTATCTTCGGAGACTCCATACCCGAAGCCGGAAACAATAACTACCTCAACTCCATCGCTAAATCGAATTACTGGCCTTATGGTGTCGATTTTAGCCAGGGTCCTACTGGACGGTTTAGTAATGGCAAGACCGTCATAGATTTGATTGGTAAGAAATATTACTCGTATATTTTTTGTTATAAAGATATATTTAAGACTGTCTTACGTGAGACTTATTTTATGGGTACATCTGACAGGAGAAAGATTTGGTATGCCGTATATTCCTGCATACGCTGATCCATCCGCTGTTGGCCAGAGAATTATATCGGGAGTTAATTATGCTTCTGCGGCTGCTGGTATCCTCGACGACAGTGGCCGCCATTGGGTATATATTTCAATTCCCGTTATTTCCATCGAACAGAACAAATTTATTGATCATTTTATAAGGCAATTTTGAACCAACGTAACGAATTGTTGTTCAGGGAGATCGTTTTAGCTTGAGTCAACAAGTGGTGAATTTCGAAAGAACGTTAGATCAGCTGAGGAACTTGATAGGTGCACAAAACATGACTCGTTACCTACAAAGATCAGTAGCGTTCATGTCGTTTGGAAGCAACGATTACCTAAACAACTATCTCCTTCCTTCTATGTATGATTCAAGCATCAACTACAAACCCCCTGATTTCGCTAACCTTCTCCTAAATCATTACGCCCGTCAACTTTTGGTATGTACAATAGTCGTCTCATATACTATTTCAATGTGATATCAACACGTACTTATTGTCCCATTGTATATTTTGATTGCTGAAGGCGTTATACAACGTTGGATTGCGGAAATTTTTCCTAGTCGGTATAGCGCCTATTGGATGCATCCCGAATCAGAGAGGAGGCGGTCAGGCTCTACCAGGGAGGTGCTTGGATACGGTTAATCAGATCTTGGGTCCGTTTAACGAAGGTCTTCGTTCTCTCGTTCAACAATTTAATGCCAACCATCCTTCGGCGATTTTCGTGTACTACAACGCTTATGGTGTTTTGGGTGATATCCTCAACAATCCTTCTTCTTACGGTATATCCACGTCCTTAATGAATCTTCCCTGTATACTCTCAATTATTCGCTGTCAAGTGATATCAATTCTGGAAGTACTGTGAAGTTTAATAGACACGAGTACGAGATAAATTATATGACGTATGTGAAATTTGGCTTGTTTAAATGCAGGATTTACCGTGCTTGACAGGGCGTGTTGTGGGCTAGGACAAGTGACGTGCTTACCAGCAGCGGTGCCATGTCCAAACCGAAATCAATACGTGTTTTGGGATGCGTACCATACTTCTGAAGCCGCAAACATCATCCTTGCTCAACGTGCTTTTGACGGTCCTCAATCAGATTGTTTCCCCATCAATTTTCACCAGTTAGCTCTTATCTGATTGTTATCATGTCGTGTTTTTGAATCGTTTTTCAGACCATGTTTGGTGTTGCTGCAAAATGAAAACTAAGCAAAAAAAGATGAATAATCACATAACTATTTTGAATTAATGCAACTCGTGTGCGCGCTTTACATCGTCTAATCACTTTAACATCTCGATTTCAATTGTTTCATTCGGTTAATCAAAACAACAATTTACTATCGGAATTCACAAGCGGATAGATACACAAATCGAATTCTGTCCCATGCTTCGCAAAATGCAGCGAACTAGAATGAACAAACGAATCACACAGATTACAACAACAATCCACACACAACCATCGTACGGAGTACAATTCTAGCATTGCAGTTTCGTATATAACGTAACCATTTTATTCATTAATGTAATTATGCAATTTTCGTTCCATTAAAACATCTCTTTCTCTAAACCCTACACTTATTTGATGAATTTACCACAAATTTACTTATACGATACTCCGTATTAAAAATTACATGGGTTAAAAATTACAAGTTTTAACCCATGTTATTAAAACTGTGACCACAAATTCACCCATGTAATTGGCCGATATCATAAGTGTACAAAAGTAATAAAACTAAAGATGTCGTTGTCGAGCTCATCGTCTTCGTTTTTCTTGTACTCCTTACATCCATTTTTTTGCTTGTTATTGTTGTTGTTTTCTGGGTTTGAAATGGAAGAGAGAGAGGGAGAGAGAGAGAGGGAAAAAAAAAAAATGAAATGGGAGAGATGGTTAGGCGGCAGGAGAGGTGAGGAGCTCTATTTTATACAACCCTAAGATCCGACCCGTTTCTTGTGTGAAACGGGTTTACCCGTTTCACACAAGACTAATTGTGAAACACAACCCTTCTGATGCTGATACACCTTCAACGAGATATTATAAACTCATTAATTTATTAATAAATATATAGCAGAAAAGGACACTCATCTGAATATCTAATATTTCAGTAACTGTTAGCATGAAGCACTACTCACGGCATTTTTTTTTTTTCTAACAAAATGGAAAAATACTAACGAGATCGACACAAAATTGTCTGATAAAACACATCCAACAAGTTCACATTCAATTCCGAAAATAAGACCCGATAATGAGCATCACATGATTCACAAATCACAAAGGAGTACATTTCAAAACCAAATTCAAAAGTCCCATTTATTTCACTAAATAAACATACAACTTAAGGGGCGTTAGTTACGACTTCCTGAAACCTTTCGACATCAGTTGCACGCGCCTGCTGGACCGCCTTACCACTTCAGATTTTGAAGTTCTAGAGCGGGTCGCTTCAGCAAGAACATGCTCACAGAAGTCTTGCAGCTCGTGCAGCTTTTCTTCGAACTTGGACACCTCACTAAGCTGAAAGTTCCAATCTAACCACTCAATTGACTTCTTAATAGCATTATAAATCTTATTCTGATCTTTCCTCGAAATCTTCGGTTTACTGTCACTTAACGCCATCAACATTCTGTTCGCATAGTTTTCCAAAGCATTCTTAGCCATCACCTTCCTTAAATACTGCTCATCTTCATCCCTGTATTTCTCGGCTTCTTTGGACAACCTTTCGACCTCCTCCTTCGGTAACCTGCTTTGATTAGTTATCGTGATTTGGTTCTTGTTTCCAGTATCAACATCTTCTGCAGACACGGTAAGAATGCCGTCTGCATTAAGGTCGAACCAGTCGTCCATCTGTGGGACACCTTGAGGTGCGGGAGGAATCCCAGACAAAACAAATGTACCTAAAAAATTATTTTCTAGGGCCCGCAGCCTCTCACCTTCGAACACTGGAAATGACACTTCAGTGTGGTTGTTGAAAGAAGTGGTTACCCTACCCACTTTCCTTGTCGGAATTGTAGTGTTACGGGGAACAATGACTTTCATCTCACCAGTAAAAATTTCAAAACCAAGTGATAAAGGAGCAACATCAACTTGAGCACAATATCCTTTGTTACGCTAACACCAGTCAAAGGGCAGCATGGACAGCAGCTCCATGGGCGACCGCTTCATCTGGAGTTGATACTCCGACACAGCTCCTTACCGTCAAAGAAGTCCTGCAGAAGCTGTTGTACCTTTGGAATCCTGGTTGATCCACCGCCGAGAACCACATCATGAACCTCGCTCTTTTTGACTTTGGCATCTTTCAAGCATTGATCAACAGGGTCAATGCATGACTTGAATAAATCCATGTTCAGTCTCTCAAATCTCGCACGAGTTATAGTACAATTAAAATCAATGCCCTCGTAAAGGCAATCGATTTCAACAAAAGTCTCGTAAGTGGATGAAAGCGTCCGTTTAGCTCTTTCAGAAGCTGCTCTTAACCTCCCTAGAGCTCGAGCGTTCTCACTAAGGTCAACCTTATGCTTCCTTTTGAACTCCTCAACTAAGTGATTCACCAAATTGTTGTCGAAATCACCACCACCTAGGTGAGTATCACCACTTACGGCTTTAACTTCAAAGACGTGTTTCTCCACACAAACCAAGGAAACATCAAAAGTACCGCCACCAAGATCAAACACCAACACGTTCTTTTTCACGTCACTGCCACTTATCTTCTTATCCACTCCATACGCAATAGCAGCAGCTGTCGGCTCATTAATGATTCTCATCACATTCAATCCAGCAATCAAACCAGCGTCTTTTGTAGCCTGACGTTGTGAATCATTGAAGTACGCAGGAACAGTTATGACAGCATTCTTAACAGCGGATCCCAAATACGCCTCTGCTGTTTCTCTCATCTTCACGAGGATCATCGACGATATTTCCTCTGGTGCAAATTGCTTCTCCTCGTCTTTGTAGGTGACTACGATCACTGGTTTCTTGTCTTCGGCTTCATCACCAGGTCTCTCAATAACTTTGAACGGCCACATTTTAATGTCCTTCTGCACCGTCTCGTCCTTAAACCTCCTGCCTATAAGCCTCTTTGCATCTATCAATGATAAGTACCAAACCAAAAAGAGTAAACTTATTTCTACGAGCATAACACATAGTATCATCAAATAAACCAACTAAAAGACAAACAAATACGGAGTAAAAGGGTATTAAAAACAAACCAAAGATGGTGTTAGTTGGGTTGACAGCAGCCTGATTTTTAGCAGCGTCACCAACGAGACGCTGCGTCTGAGTAAATGCAACCCAAGACGGTGTCGTTCGATTGCCTTGATCGTTGGTGATGATCTCGACACGGTCATGCTGCCAGACTGCTACGCAAGAGTAGGTTGTCCCGAGATCGATTCCAATTGCAGGCCCCTCTTCCTTTCCTTTTCCCTCCATTTTTTTTGAAACGTTTGAAATTAAATTGAAGATAATTACTTCGTATAAGAGAAAATGAATGACGGCTGTGAACTGAAATGATAGAGTGGTGTTAAGGGGCATGTGGCGGTATTTATACACCCCCTTTTTCACATTTATTTTGTAGGGAGTACGGTTTTCGGCACAAATACAGTTTAATTTACGGTAAAATTTATTGACTTTGTTTGGGCATAAGATTTTTTTACATACTTCCTCCATTTCATTTGATTCTATACATATTCTTTTTTCGAAAATTCCAATCAATTCTATACATTTCTATTTTGGTCCGTACTTTATTAAACTAAAAGACCAATATACCCTTCATTAATACCCCACCCAACCCACGATGTCTTTTAAAGAACAAAGTAGGGGTAGTTTGGTAATTCTATTGTCTACCCCACTTGATTTTCTTCTACCTTAATTACCGTGTTTTGGTCAAATGTATAGAATCAAACGGAAGGGAGGAAGTATGTGTTAAAGTCAGAAAATTGAATTGGACAACAACTCTAACATATTAATATTAATATGGGTCAAATTATGGAATTGTGTAGTACTAGTAAGATTAAATTATGGATTAACGCTTTTACCTTTGTTGGAATATACACCCACATGTGAGTGTCCCACATTGATTGTGGAAGTGAGTGTAGTGTGGTTTATAAAGTCCAATGGTCCTCCTCTCATTGCCAATTGGTTTTGAGAAATGTGGACCAGCGCGGAGCATGTAAGCCATTCTCTTCACTTGAGTTCAGGGCAGATTACATGTGTCTAACATGGTATCGAGCAGGGTTAGCTGCAGGTTCGATAAAGTTTAAGCGGTCACTGAAAAATATCTTGGAGGAGGTCCTCTTTGAGGGTTAGTTGAATCTGGCTCAGAGTGCTCATGGTTTCACAGGTTTCCGAAAAAATATGCCACCGTAGGAGGTCCTCTTTGACGGTTTGTTGGTTTCAGAGGATCTCACATGTAGAGAAATGTGAATCTGCTTTGAGCATGGCAGAATTTCATTTCTCTTCATTTCGGGTTAGTGAGTAGTTTCATGATTCTAACAACCTTTATATAAAATATTATCAATTATCAATATTTTTCCAATTTGTAATCAAACAAATACAATGTGTAATTACTAAAAATATAAAAATAAGTGTTTTAAACATATGGATTATATAGATAAAAACTCTACACCTAAAACCTTTCTAAGATACTGCGACAATCACAATTAATATCTCAATTACATAAATAGAATATTTATTCTGTAGATTATATTCTCTTTGTGTTGTTTTTAGCAAAAAAAAAAAAAAAAAAATGGCAGGGAAAGCTGGTGACTGGCCCGTTATTGGAATCGATCAATTTGATGATTTTACGTTAGGCCTACAAGTAAATTTGGGTACTTATAGACAAGCTAAATTTATTTGTGAACCGCACAAAATCGATCATTTATTTGGATATATACACACTAAAAATAGGTGGTTATTTGTAAAAATATAAATATATAGTACGGAGTACTCCGTAATATATTTATAAAAACACCCAAATACATGATAATTATTTGATTTATCTTAAAATATACGGAGTACTCCTACTCCGTATTAGCAAAACTAAGAGGACCTAAATTGAAACAAGTTGAATTGATTGATGAACGTCAAGCGTAAAAAGTACTTCCTCCATTCCGTTTGGTTCTATACATTTGACCAAAACACGGTAATTAAGGTAGAAGAAAATCAAGTGGGGTAGACAATAGAATTACCAAACTACCCCTACTTTATTCTTTAAAAAAGGACATTGCAAGTGGGTTGGGTGGGGTATTAATGAAGGGTATATTAGTCTTTTAGTTTAATAAAGTACGGATCAAAATAGAAATGTATAGAATTGATTGGAATTTCCGAAAAAAAAATATGTATAGAATCAAATGGAATGGAGGAAGTAGGAAATAAAGTGTGATAGGACAAAAGAAAAAAGTAAAAGTAGGTGTGAATCATGTCAATCAAGTCTTTTCCTTCCTTTCTATTTTTTATTTTATTTTATTTTCTTCTTCTTCTTTTGTGTGTGTGTGTAACGTCATGTTTCTTCTTTGGTAAGCTTGAACTCACAAAATGGATCATTTCTATTTTTTTCTCTCCATTTCCTCTCACAATATATTATTTTATTATATATTTATATCTCATTCATTTACCTTTTTCTCTTCAAATAAATCTATAACCCTCCGATCGAAACCAGACTAAATCTAAACCGTCCACAAGTAATAGACCCTCCATTTCTTTTTGAGAAATGGAGAGGATCCTTACTCTTGAACTCAACAGACGCAAATTGAACTTTCCTACAACCAATATGAGGGTTGCTACGTGCGTCTTTTTTTTTTTTTTTTTAAAGTTTTTTTTTTTAAAGTTTTTTTTTTTCCTTTTTTAATTTTTTTCACACTTTATTATAATATTATTATTTTTTTGGGACAAAAGTAGGTGACCTATAGTATAAATTATTACGTGAGTTAGATTTTAAAATAAATTATTATAAATCTATTTTACCTGTATTTGATTATATAATTTTTTTCCTATAAGTGAAATTTATTTATAATTTTTACACATTTTTAACCACAATTTGTATTTTATTTTTCAGATAGATACCGTACAACATTGCTTAGCCACTATAAAATCGGCTAAAACCTTTATAAGGAGTACAATCTAAAATCTTATACTCCCTCAATTTTGTCATTTTACTTTTATAAAAACAATATAACTCTAATTAAATTTCATTTCTCCGTATAACCTTTTTCTCACCAAAACCTACAATCATATTTTCATCCTACTTACTAAAACAATGGATGTTCAGTGGCCAGTGATAGGAATCGATCTCGGGACGACGTACTCGTGTGTAGCAGTATGGCGACATGACCGTGTGGAGATCATCACAAACGACCAGGGTAACCGTACTACTCCTTCTTGTGTCGCTTTCGCTGATAATGACCGTCTCATTGGTGAAGCTGCTGTTAATCAAGCTACCAGAAACCCCCTCAATACTGTTTTCGGTTTGCTGCTTCTTTTTTCTCCTTTTATTTCAAATTTATTTTTGCCTTTTGACTTTGTTGTTGCATTATTCAAATCATAGTTGTCATAGATAAAAAAAGGTGGGATTTGTAGTAGAATTTGAAAATAAATGTTAGATTACAATGTAAAATTTCCAAAAATTTAATTCGGGTTTCATATGTTGTCATTTTTTTATTTTATTTTTCTTGGATCTTTTGTTTTGTTCATTGGGTAAGGTTTTAAAAAAATTTAAAGTCAAAGTCAAGTTTACTAATTCATAAAATGTGATCATATTTAGCGATCGTGACCGTTGTTACCAATAATGTGATCATTATTGTTAGGAACCAACTCAACCAAAAGTTTAAGCGGATGGTTGAGGCTAAAGATTGATTATATACTCTAACAATAATTGAAAGATTTTCAGATGAATTATGATCAGAATCATTCGAAATGTAATTACATACTCCCTACTACTCCCTCCATCCCAAAATAAGTGTGATCTTTTCATTGTAATTTTCCCAAAATAAGTGTCTTCTTTCTAATTATGGTAAGTTTTAACAAAGCATTGTGAATATTTTTCAAATTTTCATTAACAATCCTTAAATCCTCCCAAAATAGAAATGAGACACTTATTTTGGGATAGAGGGAGTATAATATAATGTAACAGAAATCTAGTTTTTCAAAATACTTACTATTGTTGATGGGGTCATGGGGCTAATGCGGTTCAGTTTAAATGCATTTTAAGTTGATTAATCGTGTTCAAAGCGGAGTATGGTGTAAATTTGCTGGATGCTGTACTGTAACATTGGTCGTGGTGCACGCTGACCGAATATGAGTACAAACTATCCATATGTCCGTTTCATTTGCATGATTGTCTATGATATGACTTGTTTAATGATGTTAAGATTATTTTTATAGTAATTGTGATAATTATGTAAATCCATATTAATGATATCAATAATTGGATTTATGACCACGGCAATTGTAGTAATGGTCGTAAGGATATCGTTCGTACTCAGGTGACCATTAGATAAAATCAATAGATCATAGTTAGTCTAGGTTACAAATTTGTTTGATTCTAACAGATTGTTCAAATTTGCAGATGTTAAGAGGCTTATTGGCAGACGATTCAGCGACACTGATGTACAAGAAGACATGAAATTGTGGCCATTTAAGGTTGTAGACGGAATTGATTCAGGCAAAGCTGAGAAACCAATGATTGTTGCCAACTACATGGGTGAACATAAAAGGTTTACCCCGGAAGAAATATCGGCCATGATCCTCGCAAAAATGAAAGATGTCGCGGAGGCTTTCATTGGTAGCACGGTGAAGAATGCTGTTGTAACCGTGCCTGCATATTTTAACGATTCACAGCGTCAAGCGACTAAAGATGCTGGAACCATTGCGGGACTCAATGTGGTTCGTATCATTAATGAGCCGACAGCTGCTGCTATGGCTTATGGTCTTGACGCATTTACTGTTGATCGAAACGAAGCAGCGAAGAATGTCCTGGTTTTTGATCTTGGTGGTGGTACCTTTGATGTTTCCTTGGTCGCAGTTGAAAAGGGTGAAATACAAGTTAAGGCGATAAGTGGAGACACCCATCTCGGAGGAGGGGATTTTGACAGCAAAATGGTGGTGTATCTTCTGGACGAGTTCAAACGAAAGCATAAAAAAGATATTGGTCAGAACCCTAGGGTGCTTGGAAGACTAAGAATTGCTTCAGAGAGAGCAAAGAGAGTCCTTTCGTCAGTGCCTCAAACCACTATTGAGATCGACTGCCTTTATGAGGGTATTGATTTTAGTGCAACAATAACTCGTGCACGTTTCGAGAAGCTAAATGGGGAGTTATTCAAAAAGTGTATAGACACCGTGGACAAGTGCTTGAAAGATGCGAAGATGGAAAAGAGTGATGTTCACGATGTTGTCCTAGTAGGTGGATCAACCCGAATACCTAAGGTTCAACAACTCCTGCAACAATATTTTGACGGGAAACAGCTTTGCAGAAGCATTAACCCTGACGAAGCTGTCGCATATGGTGCTGCTGTCCATGCTGCTATGTTGAACGGTGTTGGCGTCGGTAGTAGTAACTTGAATATTGTTCTTTTGGATGTGACTCCTTTATCACTTGGTGTTGCTAATTATGAGGGCAAATTATCAGTAATAATTCCTAGGAATACAACCATCCCAGTGAAGAAGAACAATATAAGTGTAACTGCGGAAGATAATCAGACCCAGGCCTGTTTTGCGGTGTATGAGGGTGAGAGACTCATGGCAAAAGACAACAATTTTTTGGATAAATTTAGTATTTTCGGTTTCCCTCCTGCACCAAAAGGTCACACCAAGTTTGATGTCTGTTTTGAGATTGATGTGGATGGAATTCTTAATGTGTCGGCAGTGGAGAAGGGCACTGGTTTAAAGAATCAAATCACTATAACCAATCACCGTGGACGGCTTTCGAGGGAGGAGGTGAAGAGGATGATGGACGACGCTGAAAAATACAAGGATCAAGATGAGAAGCAGAGAAAATTAGTGCTCGCTAAGAATGCTCTCGAGAACTTTGCAAACAAAATATTGGACAGATTGAATGATGATGGAGATATCAGCAACATCGCCAAAGTTGAAAAGATGAAGACGGCTGTTGAGCTGACATTGCAGTGGCTGGAACTGGACTCGGATCATTGCGAAGTTTCTGAGTTTGAACTGAAGTTGAAAGAACTGCAGAGTATCTGTGCTGACTTTGCATCTTAATTAGTTCAGAGGTTTAGTTGGATAATATTTTGAAACTGTCGACGTATTTTGTCTCAGTCAATTCCCGATGCTTCTGATAGTTATGCTGTCTGTCGACTCTCTTTTTAGATTAGATCGGTCAAGTATGTTGTAATTTTGCCTGATTTGTCTACTGTGCCTCTGTGATTAGGCGGCACCATTGACTGGCGCCGCAACTGATATGTCTGACATTGAACTTAGAACTAAGTGTTGTCGACTTGTCGAGGATGTTGCTTGGTTCTAGTTTTCTGGTTTTGTTGCTTTATGTGCTTTGTTTATGGAATAACTATCCTTGGCACTTTTTCTTTATTATACTAGACTTACAGTATACCCGACCACTGGAAAACGAGGAAGAAATTACAATTTCATATCACAATGGGAGGCTGTCAACTGAAGAAGTTGCGAGGAAGGTCAATAAAGCCGATAGTACAAGTTAGAGGACGAGAAGTTCATGTAGAAGGCGCAGGCGGTGAATGCTCTGGAAAATTATTCTCCAACGAAGTAGGCTGAAGTGTTGCAGGAGGAAGATTGGTCGCAAAGATGAGTCGGAAAATGGGTGATGTTCTCAAGCACGCAATTCGGTGGAAGGTCTTGAACATCGAATTTACACTAATTTTAGTTCATTCTCCGCAAGTGATCTAAATTAAAACGGCAACCTTCATCATCGATCACTAGCTACTTGTCAGTTGTCACATACGGAGTATATAATACGAGTAATACAAAGAGCATATAATTTCTTAAGGGGGAAATAATTAGAGACAAAAAGGGGAAGTTTTCAATTAAACTTGCTCAAATTAATCACAAGATTATTAAAGCCTGCAATTTTCTAATTATTACGGAGTATAACAATTTATAAATTATATAAAAAAAGAAAAATTAGAGTTTAAAATACGTTAAGAGTCGTTCGAAAAATTCTCTTTTATACCCTCTTTTTTTTTTTTTTTTTTTTTTTTTTCTTCTGCTTGCTTATCTAGGCTATTCGAGACGGACTTTGACCGTCTTTTTCGAGGTATATATTTTAATATTTTAGATGAAAAATATTACAGTATTACTCCTTCCATCCCAAAATAAGTGTCCCCTTTTAGTTTTTAAAAAATGTCAAAATAAATGTCCCTTTGGAAAAATTACTAAATTATCCTTATCTATTTTCAATGAAAATATTAGCATAGATATTCTTCTAGTAAACTCCCTTACCAATATTAGTATAGGGGTAAATATTAGTATATGAATAAAATTGGAATTATAAAAAAATATTGTGAAAATTAAGGGATGAGAGTGAGATTTTTCTATCTTTTTTAAATTTAGGGGGTGTTTGGTTGGATAATTTAGAGTGGAATGGAATGGATTAATCTTGAATTCCCAGTGTTTGTTGATTTATTTTGGAATGGAGTTAAATTCATGGATTAATTCCACTTTAACCCCTAGAGTTAGAATCTTCCCTCACCCCAAGTTTCTAACTCCATTCCAAGTTTTTGATTTTTTTGTTTCACATCAAATCTAACTATTATTTATTATATTTATATTTATAATATTTTACTGAGTATTAAAATTTTACTTGTGTTTTATAAATTATAATATTTTCTTTTTACAAAATATATTATTAATTTTTTTATTTGAGAATAATTATTTTTGAGCAAAATCTGCGATGATTCATGAATTGCAAATTAAGGCGATAATATATCAACAATACGTTTTGAGTTAAACTATACAATTCGAATATCCGTCCTAGACTCTACGGTCTAACATGCTTACTTCGTGCACAACTTTATTTGCTATGTTACAAGCAAAAAACCATTTCATGACGTTTAAAATTAAATTACTGTTGCGTTATACTTTAGTAATGTAATAATGTTCGGATATATTTTGTCTATGTTTGAAATATATAATATGACAATAATAATTAAAAATAAAATAAAATACGAAAAATATATAAATAAATAATGGTGGTGATAATAATAATAATAATAATAGCAACCAATATATCTCATACCCAACCAAACACCTTTACGCATGTATGGGAATGAGAATCCATACCTCCTTGGTATCTCGTTCTAATCCATTCCATTCCCAACGCATCAACCAAACGGCCCCTTAAGGTTTAGGCAAAACTAGCTTAGATCCCGTGCATAAATGTACGGTTATTAAAGATATTATATTATTTTAATTAATAAATACATAGGTAATAAATTAAGGGTGTTGATCAATTGTACCTGACTTTTTCTCACTTGTACCCAAAAAAAAACCACACTACCCTTCTCATTTCCTCCTCCTACATTTCAAAACTTAAAAACTATCTCTTCTCTCCCCTCTCTTCATCTTCAATATTTTTCCCAAATTCAATCCAACCACCATTAAAACTACCCTAACACCATAATAATAATAATAATAATAATAATAATAATAATAATAATAATAACAACCCAAAAAAAAAAGTAATAATAATAAAATAACAAAAAAAAAAAAAGAAAAGAAAAGAAAAGAAAGAACCCTAACTGTTATCGCGGCCCAGCCTCCCTTATCGACCCAATAAACAATGAAAATAATAAGAATGAGTGAATTAATTGAAATATGTCGTTATTTGGATTTATAATTTAAATTTTCAATGAATTGTAGATGTAAATTGATTGATTTTAGATGATTTTAAGGTTGAAGGATGTAAGTAGGAAAAAGAGAGAATTTGATTTCTCAAGGGTAGTGGATGGAAAAAAAATGAAAAAAAAGGGTACAACTGAGTAAAACTTGGGTACAATTGATCAATTACGTAAATTAATTGAAGGATAATGATATACTCCGTAATAATTAAGTTAATGGAGTTCTAATGTAACAATGAAAATATAAAGATTCTCTTCAAAAAAGGTAAAATATATACGAATATGATTTTAAGTATCACAGTTTTACTAAGATTATATACTTTTTTTCATTTTTTTCCCCTTCCATACCCTTTTTTACTCACCTTCTATACAAAATTCTCTCTTTTATTTTTCTAACTTTTCTTAACCTAAATTCATACTCCCTCCCATTTTATATGATCTTCTCCTTTTATATTCTTTGTGAGGAGTATTATAATAAAAGGGGAAGATCATTAAAAATGGGAGGGAGTACAATTTTCAATTATTTCAATTAATAATTTCGATAATCAATTCAACAAAGTAGTAATTCGATTCAATTTCAATTTTTTTCATAAAGTTATGTTAATTTTATTAATCTTGATAATTGATTATTACGTATTTTGTGTCATCTACTAACATCCATTCACCGTTAAAGGCTAAAAGACTTAACACGAGTTATGGAATAATTCTAATTTTTTTTAGATAAGTTGAATTGATTATTCATACGATAGGAACCACAAATATTGTTGGTAATTTAAGTGTAAATTGCCGGTCATTTAAGTGTAGTCGGGATTTGTGTGAAATGTAGTAACTATACGACATTATAATATGGGTCGGGAGTGCGGAGTGCACGCTCATATAGAAATGATTGTATGTTACGGAACGTGATCAATAATGTAATAATTTGGTTACGTTGAATGATGATTTGTATCAAAAGTGAAGCGTTACATCTTTTATTAAAGTTGTGTCCTTTCGTTGAAAGGATACCTTGGTTTAAGCGTCGTGACTTTTGGCAAAGCATCGCTCCCCCTCATAATCTATATAAAGGAGGGTGGTGTTGAAGGAAATTCATAACGAAATTCACATACTTTTCCTTGCACATTTCACTACAACAAACCAACACAAAGACTCGAAATATTTCTTTGTTTCTAAAGCCTAAGAAGCAAAGGGTCGTACTTGTTTTATCCTGCGAGAAATTTCGTGTAACCCAAGGCTTATAAGGGTCGGAATATTCTCTAAGGAAAGCGGTATCCGTGACTCAAGTATTATCCAAGTAGACTATTATTTCGTCGCTACAATTGTAGGGCGATCCAAGTTTATGCTTTACATCGTAAAGTTCCCCAGAAGCCGAAGCAAACAACTACAAACTTAGAGAATATTACCTTATTGTGTTACGATGTCAAGCATCAAAGACATGACGTCAAAGTTTGGAAAACTTGAGAAATTTGATGGTGTAGACTTCTGTCGTTGGCAAAAGAAGATGCATTTTTTGTTAACGACTTTAAAGGTTGTCTATGTGTTAAGTACGCCAAAGACCGATGAGCAAGATGATGAAACGTTGTAGGAGATAAGACGAAGCTTTGGAGAAATCCAAAATGTATAAGAATGAAGTGGAGTTACAAACATCGTGTATGATAAAGAAATTACACACCGATAGAGGCGGTGAATATTACAATGTCTCGTACTTTGAGTCTTGTGGTATCATCCATGAGGTAACTCCTCCGTATACACCTCAACTTAATGGGGTTGCGGAAAGGAAGAATAGGACACTAAAGGAGATGGTTAATTCCATGTTGTCTTACTCCGGTTTAAGTGATGGATTTTGGGGTGAAGCGGCATTAACCGCTTGCTATTTATTAAATAGGGTTCCTAATAAAAGGAATGAGACAACCCCATTTGAACTTTGGCATAAACGTAAACCAAATTTGAAGCATATTCGAATTTGGGGATGCAGGGCTGTCGTTAGACTACCTGAACCCAAAAGGAAAACTTTGGGTGGAAAAGGTGTTAATTGCATATTTATTGGATATGCGGAACACTCTTTGGCATATAGGTTCTACGTGATTGAACCAAATGATTTTGTTGCGGTGAATACCGTAATAGAGTCAAGGGATGCTATTTTCGATGAAAATCGTTTTACGTCTATGCCTAGACCGAACGACCTAGTGTCTAATACTAGGGTAAATGTTGAGATAAATAAATCTTCTCAAAAAGCATCACAAGAGTTTCGTAGAAGCAAAAGGACTAGAATAGAAAAGTCATTTGGTCCTGATTTCCAAACCTACTTAGTTGAAGGTTCGAGAAATGAAGTAAGATGTCAATACTCTTACTGCTTTCTTGTGGATGATGATCCTAAGACGTTTGATGAGGCTATGAAGTCTCAAGATGCTTCTTTTTGGAAGGAAGCGGTTAATGATGAGATGGATTCCATCATGAGTAACAACACGTGGATTCTAACAGATCTCCCACGTGGTTGTAAGCCTTTAGGCTGTAAATGGATCTTCAAGAAGAAGATGAAAGTCGATGGCTCTATCGATAAGTTTAAGGCTCGATTGGTTATCCAAGGCTTTAGACAGAAGGAGGGTATTGATTATTTCGATACATATGCTCCGGTTGCTAGAATCACCACTATTAGATTGTTGATTGCCTTGGCAGCAATTCAAAATTTAGTGATCCATCAGATGGATGTCAAGACGGCTTTCTTGAACGGTGATCTAGAAGAAGAGATTTACATGAAACAACCCGAAGGGTTCGTCATGCCAGAACAGCGAGCACAAAGTGTGCAAGTTGGTGAAGTCGTTGTATGGGCTAAAACAAGCTCCTAAACAATGGCATAATAAGTTTGATGAAATTGTTTTGTCAAACGGATATATGCTTAACCAGTCGGATAAGTGTGTATATAGTAAGTTTGATGATTCCGGTAAAGGAGTTATCATCTGTCTATATGTTGATGATATGTTGATATTTGGTACTGACCAAAATCAAGTTGATCTTGCAAAAGCATTTTTATCATCAAGCTTCAATATGAAGGCTATGGGGGAGGCGAATGTCATTCTTGGCATACGTATTAAAAGAGAGAAAAATGGAATCTCTTTAACTCAATCTCATTATATTGAGAAAGTGTTGAAAAGGTTCAAGGCGATTGATTTTTCTTCGGTAAGAACCCCTATGGATAAAAATGTGAAACTTATGCCTAATATGGGAGAACCAGTTTCACAGTTAAAGTACTCGCAAGTTATTGGTAGTCTTATGTACGCCATGACGAGTACAAGGCCGGATATCGCTTACGCGGTGGGCAAGCTTAGTAGATACACGAGTAATCCTAGCACTAATCATTGGGCCGCGGTTAATCATTGTATTGAAATACTTAAAAGGGACTATGGACTATGGATTATTCTATAGTGGATATCCTTCGGTTTTAGAGGGATACTCGGATGCAAGTTGGATATCCAACATTGAAGATCATACTTCAACGAGTGGTTGGGTATTCTTGCTTGGGGGAGGCGCCATTTCTTGGGCCTCTAAGAAGCAAACTTGTATTACAAGTTCGACTATGGAGTCAGAGTTTATTGCCTTGGCATCAGCCGGAAAAGAGGCGGAATGGTTAAAGAATTTGGTATATGAAATTCCATTATGGCCAAAACCAATATCACCAATGGCTATACATTGTGACAGTGCCGCTACTTTGGCTAAAGCATATAGCCAGGTTTATAATGGTAAGTCGCGGCATTTGGGCGTCAGGCATAGCGCGGTCCGTGAACTGATCACTCACGGGGTGATATCGGTTGATTTTGTGAGATCTCAGCATAATCTAGCCGATCACTTAACAAAAGGATTGTCTAGAGACTTGGTTGAAAAGTCGGTTATCGGGATGGGTTTAAAGCCGGTATAAATTTCCGATCGTAGGACACCCAATTCCCCTCTAATACAACGTTAGAGGCAGAATTCAATGTGGAAAGCCTATTCTCGGAGATTGAAGCACATTTTATATATTATCAGAAGGTATGTGCTTGGACTGCATGTTTGTCGGGTTGAAGATTTTCTTCTTAATGGACCTTTTGGAAAATTGCTTATCTTGAGGCAAGATTGAAAAGAGTCCACCTATGTGAGCGCAGTTAAATTTGCCGAGGGACTTTGGCTTGGTCTCGTATGCGTTCATGAATGGATTGGGACACTAGGCCTATAATATGTGTCGGTTAATAAATTTTGAGTTCGTCTTAGACTTGTGTGTATTGTATCGTTATGTATTCAATATGAGTTGTGAGGTTCAATCCTAAGAGACACCCCGATGCTCGAATGCGAATGTATATTATACTAATGTGGAAATTCAATCTTCGTGACATTTTCATTTATGCGCAAGTTTGGTTCTGTTTGTTGTGTTTAATTACAAGTCAAGGATTACACTTAAATGGGGGAGGAATGTTGGTAATTTAAGTGTAAATTGCCGGTCATTTAAGTGTAGTCGGGATTTGTGTGAAATGTAGTAACTATACGACATTATAATATGGGTCGGGAGTGCGGAGTGCACGCTCATATAGAAATGATTGTATGTTACGGAACGTGATCAATAATGTAATAATTTGGTTACGTTGAATGATGATTTGTATCAAAAGTGAAGCGTTACATCTTTTATTAAAGTTGTGTCCTTTCGTTGAAAGGATACCTTGGTTTAAGCGTCGTGACTTTTGGCAAAGCATCGCTCCCCCTCATAATCTATATAAAGGAGGGTGGTGTTGAAGGAAATTCATAACGAAATTCACATACTTTTCCTTGCACATTTCACTACAACAAACCAACACAAAGACTCGAAATATTTCTTTGTTTCTAAAGCCTAAGAAGCAAAGGGTCGTACTTGTTTTATCCTGCGAGAAATTTGAAATTGTAACCCAAGGCTTATAAGGGTCGGAATATTCTCTAAGGAAAGCGGTATCCGTGACTCAAGTATTATCCAAGTAGACTATTATTTCGTCGCTACAATTGTAGGGCGATCCAAGTTTATGCTTTACATCGTAAAGTTCCCCAGAAGCCGAAGCAAACAACTACAAATATTGTTTGCATACGATAGGAATATGCCTTAATTGTATGCATACGATAGGAACCACAAATATTGTGATAGATTCGCATGAAAAATCAAAACGTCTATCGAGTTTTGTAGTTTTGCTAATCGTGCTAGTTGGTGCAAAGACCATTGACTTGGAGATGTAGATACTCATTATTCATCAGTCATCACTAAATAGGTCTGTTTTAATTGTGTATACCTTGGATGCAAGACTCTCGAAGACAATTAGACCAAAACCACCACCAACCACGCGTCTCCGTCATCCTTCTGACAATTCCAATTTTCTTTAAACCCTAATTTAATTTTTAAGCCAAAATTATCAAGATTAATAAAATTAACATAACTTTATGAAAAAAAATTGAAATTGAATCGAATTACTACTTTGTTGAATTGATTATCGAAACTATTAATTCAAATAATTGAAAATTGTATGAATTTAGGTTAAGAAAAGTTAGAAAAATAAAAGAGAGAATTTTATATAGAAGGTGAGTAAAAAAGGTATAGAAGGAAAAAAAAAGTGAAAAAAGTATATAACGGGAGTAAAACCCGTATACGGAAAATCAATACCCAATATATAAAGTGTATAAATTTTATTTTTGTAGACTTTGTCTGTAAAGTTTATGCCTATGATTTATTTTTGCTTAAAAAAAAAGATTTTTTTTTTTTTTTTTTTTTTTTTGTGGAAATAGTGAATAGATTTTGTAGTTTAAAGTAAGTTATAAATTTAAATACTTGATAATGGACAGTAACTATATATAAGAAGTAGTTATTTGGAATTTTAAGAATAGGAGTTGGAAACGAAATAATAGATTAAGTTACTTAGTTATCGATTTTATTATAAAAATAAAATAAAAAGTAAAATAATTAAATAACTAAGTAATGAATTTAGTACAAATACTTATATTGTTAATAAAACAAACATTTTTATCATCAAAATAAACATAGATAACGAATGTAGACTATACTCACTATAGTAACTTATTTTTGGATGAAGGGATTAGTCCGTGAAATCTTATTGAAAGATGAATGTAAAGTTGTCAACCTAGGAAAGAGTCGGTTATATAGTAACTTTAGAGAATCGTGATCACTAAAATATATTTGTTCAGAGATAACTTTTAACTATGAATCAAATTTGTATTCTTCAATTATTTTCAAAATTGTAGTGGATGATTTATGTGGAGAAAAATCATATTTATTTTTATTTAGGTAGTTTAATAAAGGTAGAGACTAC
This sequence comes from Dianthus caryophyllus, assembly GCA_023091065.1. Taxonomy (NCBI): domain Eukaryota; kingdom Viridiplantae; phylum Streptophyta; class Magnoliopsida; order Caryophyllales; family Caryophyllaceae; genus Dianthus; species Dianthus caryophyllus. The sequence goes on from CM041517.1 coordinate 3,836,684, forward strand.
CACGCCGCTCACTAAAATTGAAAAAAAATTATGTTCACAAAATTTATCGTAATGATTTCTTTTCTGATACTCTGTTGTCTGTTTATTATCTTTGATAGATGCAAAGCGGCTAATTGGCAGAAGGTTCAGTGACGAAACTGTGCAGAACGATATTAAAATGTGGCCGTTTAAGGTGATCGAGCGCTCTGGGGATGATGCTGACAAAGAACCGTTGATAGTAGTGACCTACAGAGATGAGGAGAAGCACTTTTCCCCTGAGGAAATATCGTCGATGATCCTCGTGAAAATGAAGGAAACTGCAGAAGCCTATATTGGTTCGACAGTCAAGAATGCTGTCATTACTGTTCCTGCTTACTTCAATGTCTCTCAGCGTCAGGCGACAAAAGATGCTGGTGTGATTGCTGGACTTAATGTTCTGAGAATCATTAACGAACCGACAGCTGCCGCCATTGCATATGGAGTCGACAAGAAGATAAGTGACAGTGACGTGAAAAAGAATGTGTTGGTTTTTGATCTTGGTGGTGGAACTTTTGACGTTTCCTTGGTTTGTGTGGAAAAGAGCGTCTTTGAAGTCAAAGCGGTCAGTGGTGACACACATCTAGGTGGTGGTGATTTTGACACTAATCTAGTGAATCACTTTGTTGAGGACTTTAAAAGGAAGCATAACGTTGACCTTAGCGAGAACCCTCGAGCTCTGGGGAGGTTAAGAGCGGCTTCTGAGAGAGTTAAAAGAACTCTATCATCAACTCATGAGACAACTGTAGAAATTGATTGTCTTTCTGAAGGAATTGATTATAGTTCGACTATAACACGTGCGAGATTTGAAAAACTGAACATGGACTTGTTTAAGAAGTGCATTGACCCCGTTGATCAGTGTTTGAAGGATGCTAAGATGGAAAAGTGCGATGTTCACGATGTGGTTCTTGTGGGTGGATCTACAAGGATTCCGAAAATACAACAGCTACTACAGGAGTGCTTCAATGGGAAGGAGCTATGTCGGAGTATTAACCCTGATGAGGCGGTTGCTCATGGAGCTGCTATCCAAGCTGCTCTTTTAACTGGTGTAGGTCGTACGAGAGATATAACGCTTGTTGATGTTGCCCCATTATCTCTTGGAATTGCAGTCAGTGGTGACGTGTTTAATATCATTGTTCCTCGTAACACTGTGATACCAGCTAGGAAAGTCGGTAGGGTAACCACTGTAGAAGACAATCAGACTGTTTTGTCATTTCCAGTTTACGAGGGTGAGAGACCGAAGGCTACAGACAATAACTTTTGGGCCAGTTTGAACCCTCTGGCATTCCTCCTGCTCCAAAATGGGTGCCAAAATTCGATGTCTGGTTTGACATCGATGCAGATGGTATACTCACAGCATCTGCAGAAGACGTCGACACCGGAAACAAGAACCAGATCACAATAACCCATCAAAGCAGGTTATCGAAGGAGGAGGTCGGCAGATTCTTGGAAGAAGCAGAGAAATATAGGATCGAGGACGAATTGTACAAGAAGAAGGTGATGGCTAAAAATGCTCTGGAAAACTACTGCAACTACACATGGGAGTCCCTTATAGACTTCGAACAAAAGCTTGGAATTGAAGACATGAAAAAGATCAAGGCTGCTATCGAGAATACGATACATTGGTTGGACTGGAACTTTCAGCTTACAAAGGCTAGCGTATTCGAAGACAAGCTGAAACAACTCCGAGACTTCATTGAGCCGATACTTTCACGCTGTTCAACTGTAGACAGTTCTTCCATAGTTACAATGAAAAAGAAGATAAATAAACTGTCTGAAACCTCAAGGCTTTTCAAGTTCCTCCATCTCTGGAACGACCAAAGTTGAGTCTGATGACTGAATCAGTTCACGGGCGTTTTGCTACGTTGTTTTGCCTAGATACACTCGAATTTTATGTTATATATTGCTGCGTTGGTCTTTCAATTATATGTTTTTGCTGTTTTGTGTAGCGTAACAATTATCTTTTCGTCTCAGTCGATTGATTGTATGTGTCAGTGTTTCCGTAAAGAGATTTCTGTCAAGGGTAACAATCGAATGGAGTGAAGTTATTGTTTAGTGGCTTCTTTCAGTTTCAAAATATTTCACTTCTTAAAATTGAATTTTAGATTTGTTTTTTGTTTTTGTTTGCGAACACAGCCTTACCAAAATCGCAAATGCTAAATAAACCCATTATACCTTTACAACAACCAATAATACTGCATCATTAGCTGGCGCAGCAACTGATAACCGAAATTGTCAAAATAAGTACCGTTGGTTTTTGCGGACGTTGCTTAGTTCTAGTTTTCTGGTTTTGTTGTTATGGAGTGCACTCTTTATGTGTTTTATTTGAGGAATAACTACCCAGGATACCAAGATATACAAGTCTAAGGACAAGGAGTTCAGAGAGAAGGCGCTTGGGGCGTGAATGTAGTGAATACACAGGAGAAAGTTTGGTCTTAAAGATAAGCGGAAAAATGGTGATGCTGTTAAGCCACGCAATCCAGTGGCTGGACTGGAAGGCCAAAAATCGAAACGTCTTAGGAAAAATGAAGGAGCTGCAGAGCATTTGCGATCCTATCGTGTTGCTTAGTCGATTTCTGAGTTTGAAAGATTAAAGCGGCTGTTGAGCTGACGTTGCAGTGGCTGGAACTGGACTCGGATTATTGCGAAATTTCTGAGTTTGAACTGAAGCTGAATGAACTGCAGTGTATCTGTGCTGACTTAGCATCTTAGTTTAGAGGTTTAGTTGGATAATATTTTGAAGCTGTCGACGTATTTTGTCTCAGTAAATTCTCGATGCTTCTGATAGTTATGCTGTCTGTCGACTCTCTTCTTAGATTAGATCGGTCACATATGTCATGATTTTGCCTGATTTGGCTGCTGTGCCTCTGTGATTTGTCGGTGCCATTGACTGGCGCCGCAACTGATATAACTGACATTGAACTAAGTACTGTTTTTTTGTCGAGGGTGTTTCTTGGTTCTAGTTTTATGGTTTTGTTGCTTTATGTGTTTTGTTTATGGAATTTTGCGATTTTTCTTTATTAATATTGGACTTGCGGAATACCTATCTGACCATTGGAAAACGAGGAAGAAAATACGATATCATATCACAAGGGAGGCTGTCAACTGAAGAAGTTGCGAGGAATGTCAAGAAAGGCGAGAAGTACAAGTTCGAGGACGAGAAGTTCAGATAGAAGGCGCAGGCCGTTAATGCTTTGGTAAATTATACCCCAACGACGAACACGCTAAAGTGTTACAGGGGAAAGATTGGTCTCAAAGATGAGTGGAAAATGGGTGATTCTGTCTCAAGCACGCGATTAGGTGGCTGGACTTGAACGTCGAATTTACACTAATTTTAGTTCATTCTCCACAATGTGAACCGAATTAAAATTGCTACCTTCATCTTCGATCACTAGCTACTTGTCACATACGGAGTATATAATAATATAAAGACCGTAGAATTTTTAAACGGGAAATAATTAGTGACAAAAAGGGGAACTTGGCTCAAATCAATCACAACATTATGTTCAAAAAAGAGCCTATTTGCTTCTCTAGGCTATTCGAGACGGCGCTTTGACCGTCTTTTTCGAGTTACATATTATATTATTTTAGATTAAATATACTCTGTATTATTTTGTGAAACCTTTATAAAAGATTTATGCCTATTTAACGATGGAAAAAATATCATCTTTGCTAATTAGCGTAAGCTCTCTAAGGTAGAGTCTTTTACCGCCTCTAGAGGATCTCAATCCACTCAAGCCGAAGTCCAACTATAAATCGAAAACGTACTTCTAAAAAGTCACGAAATCAGAAACTGAAGAAGGAAACCTATAAATCCAAAATTTCTCTCTAACTTCGGCCGTACGAACGAACAAACGAACATGGGAGAAAATAATTTAAGAGAGTGGCCAGTGATAGGAATCGATCTCGGGACAACGTACTCATGTGTCGGCGCCACGACCGTGTGGAGATCATAACAAACGACCAGGGTAACCGTACTACACCGTCTTGTGTCGCTTTCGCAGATAATGACCGTCTCATTGGTGAAGCTGCTGTTAATCAAGCTACTAAAAACCCCCTCAACACCGTTTTTGGTTTGCTTCTTCAATTCGTTTCTCCCTACTTATGTCAATATTTTGTTTGCTTTTTTTCCCCCCTACTTTTTACAACTAGTTTTTGTTCTCAAATTTGGGAAATTTAGTTCTAAAATTTTTGACTGATCATAACATTCGACTATGATTTTGAAAGATATGATTTTTTTTCCTCCAGATGTTAAGAGGCTTATCGGCAGACGGTTCAGCGACACCGACATACAAGACGACATGAAATTGTGGCCATTTAAGGTTGTAGATGGAATTGATTCGGGCAAAGCTGAGAAACCGATGATCGTTGCCAATTACATGGGTGAACAAAAAAACTTTACCCCGGAAGAAATATCGGCCATGATCCTCGCAAAAATAAAAGATGTTGCCGAGGCTTTCATTGGTAGCACAGTGAAGAATGCTGTTGTAACCGTGCCAGCATATTTTAACGATTCACAGCGTCAAGCGACTAAAGATGCTGGAACAATTGCGGGACTCAATGTGGTTCGTATCATAAATGAGCCAACAGCTGCTGCTACGGCTTATGGTCTCGACGCACTTAATGTTGTTCAAAACGAAGCAACGAAAAATGTCCTGGTTTTCGACCTCGGTGGAGGTACCTTTGATGTTTCCTTGGTCGCAATAGAAAAGGGTGAAATACAAGTTAAGGCGATAAGTGGAGACACCCATCTCGGAGGAGGGGACTTTGACAACAAAATGGTGGCGTATCTTTTGGACGAGTTTAAACGAAAGCACAAAAAAGACATAAGCCAAAATCCTAGGGTGCTAGGAAGACTAAGAATTGCTTCAGAGAGAGCGAAGAGAATCCTTTCATCGGTGCCTCAAACTACTATTGAGATTGATTGCCTTTACGAGGGTATCGATTTTTCATAACAATAACTTCGTGCCACGTTTTGAGAAGCTAAATGGGGAGTTATTCAAAAAGTGTATAGATACAGTGGACAAGTGCTTGAAAGATGCAAAGATGGAAGCGAGTGATGTTCACGATGTTGTCTAGTTGGTGGATCAACCCGTATTCCTAAAATTCAGCAACTCCTGCAAGAGTATTTCAACGAAACAACTGTGCAGAAGCATTAACCCTGACGAAGCTGTAAACATGGTGCTGCTGTCCACGCTGCTGTCTTAGCGGTGTCGTCAGTAGTTGTAACATGAATATTGTTCTTTCGGATGTGACCCCTTTATCACTTGGTGTTAATAATAAAGAAGGCAAATTTGATGTAATAATTCCAAGGAATACAACCATCCCAGTGAAGAAAATGCATTACGATGTACTGTGGAAGATAATCAAATCGATGTGGGGTTTAGGGTGTATGCGAGGTGAGAAACTCATGGCGGAAGACAACAATATTTTGGATGAAGTTTGTATTTTTGGTTTCTGCTGCTGTAATAGGTCACACCAAGTTTGATGTATGTTTCGAGATTAATGAAGACGGAATTCTAAATGTGTCTGCCGTGGAACTGGGCACCGGTTTAAGCAACCAAATCACCATAACCAATCACCGTGCACGGCTTTCAAGGGATGAGGTGAAGAAGATGATGCACGATGCGGAAAAATACAAGGCGCAAGATGAGAAGCAGAGGAAATTAATGCTTGCTAATAATGCTCTCGAGAATTTTGCTAACAAAATATCAGACATATTGAACATAATGACGTTGGCGTTACCAGAAAAATTTCGGAAGATGAAAAAATAAAGGCGGCTATTGAGTTGGCGTTGCAGGTGCTGGAACAGAACTCGGATCATTTGGAATTACCGAGTTCGAACAGAAGTTGACAGAACTGCTGAGTAATTAATTTTTGTGCTGATTTTGCATCATGCTTTAACATGTTTAGCTGGATAGTATTTCGAAACTATTGACATTTGTTTCCCCCAGTAAATTTGTAATTTCTAATAATTCTGATAGTATGCTGTCTGTCAATTCTCTTCTTAGATTAAATCTGACTCCTAAGTCGTGATTTTGCCTGATTTAGTTACTCTTGCGACTGTGATTAGGGCGCCATTGACTTACAATCGTAACTGCTAACTGAAATCGAGTTAAGGACTGTTTGTTATGCATGAGCGTTGCTTGGTTCGAGTTTACTGGTTTTAGTGTTATGGAGGGATCTCTTTATGTGTTTTTGTCATGGAATAACTATAGTTTGCATATCTATGGGCTCATATCTATGGGCTCATGGAATAACTAGTTATTGGTGTTTTAACGATGATCATTATTATACTCCGTAATATTAAGTTTTTTTTGCCTTGCAAAATGTGCCTTGCTCCACGGTTGTACTATTTTAAACCGGTTATTGTGACTATTATGAGAACCTTATAGTCGAAAATTTTACGTGTTACCGTAATAGACACAGCAAATATTAAAGTGATCGCCTTTTAACGAGAGACATTTGCCAAAGATTGCACGGTTTTGGACTCTTGGATAACCCAACTCTGAAACCCTTTCCAATTCAAAACCCTTTCCAGTTTTCAAAGCAGTGATTAATTTCTTCCGCGCAAAAACATTTTCAAAAAGGAAACTAAACTATTCAACCGTCCATATAAATTCCACACTAACTCTTCTCCTCTACCTTCTCACTTCAGTAGTCACTACTCACTATTTGTGTTGTTGAAAATTTGAAATTCTTCATTTTCCAAAAAAAATGGAGGTAAAAGGAGAGGCAGAGGGGCCTGCAATAGGAATCGATCTTGGGACGACGTACTCTTGCGTTGCAGTTTGGCAGCGTGACCGTGTCGAGATCATCGCCAACGACCAAGGCAACAGAACAACACCGTCTTGGGTTGCATTTACTCAGACGCAGCGTCTCGTTGGTGAAGCTGCTAAAAACCAGGCTGCTGTTAACCCTACTAACACCATCTTTGGTTTGTTCCTCAATGTTGTTTAATTATTTATTCCTTCGTTTGTACCGTTACATATTTGTTAAAATCTAATGTTGTTGTCTCTCTTCTATATTTCATCTGTTTAAATTAGTCATAATCATTTATTTTTCGATCTTCTGTGGTCTGTTTATTATCTTTGATAGATGCAAAGCGACTAATTGGCAGAAGGTTCAGTGATGAAACCGTGCAGAACGACATTAAACTCTGGCCGTTTAAGGTTGTTGAGCGTCCCGGTGAAGATGATGACAAAGAACCATTGATAATAGTCACCTACAGAGACGAGGAGAAGTATTTTTCCCCTGAGGAGATATCGTCAATGATCCTCGTGAAAATGAAGGAAACAGCAGAAGCATATCTTGGGTCGACTGTTAAGAACGCTGTCATTACTGTTCCTGCGTACTTCAATGATTCTCAGCGTCAGGCGACAAAAGACGCTGGTGTGATTGCTGGACTGATTGTTCTGCGAATAATCAATGAGCCGACTGCTGCTGCTATTGCTTATGGAATAGACAAGAAGTTAAGTGGCAGCGAGGTGAAAAAGAATGTATTGGTGTTTGATCTTGGTGGTGGGACGTTTGACGTTTCCTTAGTTTGTGTGGAAAAGAGTGTCTTTGAAGTGAAAGCGGTGGCGGTGACCACGCACCTTGGTGGTGGTGATTTCGACACCAATCTGGTGAATCACTTTGTTGCGGACTTCAAAAGGAAGCACAGCGTGAACCTTAGCGAGAACCCTCGAGCTCTTGGGAGGTTAAGGCGGCTTCCGAGAGAGTTAAAAGAACTCTTTCATCCACCCATGAAACTACTGTGGAGATTGACTGTCTTTCTGAAGGAATTGATTATACTTCAACTGTAACCCGTGCGAGATTTGAAAAACTGAACATGGACTTGTTTAAGAAGGGCAATGACCCTGTTGATCAGTGTTTGAGGGGTGCTAAGATGGAAAAGAAGCGATGTTCACGATGTTGTTCTAGCGGGTGGATCTCACGAGGATTCGAAGATACAGGAGCTACTACAGGAGTTCTTCAATGGGGAGGAGCTGTGTCGAAGTATTAACCCTGATGGGGCGGTTGCTCATGGAGCTGCTGTCCATGCTGTGGTTTTGACCGGTGTAGGTGATGAGAAAGACATTGTTCTTGTGGATGTTGCTCCTTTGTCTCTCGGTATCAAACTACAAAGCGGTGATATGAAAATAATTGTTCCTCGTAACACCACTATTCCAACGAGGAGCGTCTGCAGGGTTTTTACTTACAGAGACAACCAGACTAATGCATTAATATCAGTGTTTGAAGGCGAGAGACTGATGGCTGAAGACAACAATTTTTTAGGGAAGTTTGTTCTAGATGACATTCCTCCTGCACCACGAGGTGTCCCGAATCTCAACGTCTGATTTGACATTGATGCAGACGGTATACTTACAGTGACTGCAGAAGATGTCGACACTGGCAATAAGAACCAGATCACGATCACGAATCAGAGCAGGCTGTCAAAGGACGAGGTTGACAGACTGGTGGAAAAGCTAGAAAATACAGGGAACAAGATGAGCAGTACAGAAGGAAGGTTCTGGCGAAAAATGCTCTAGAGGACTATGCTAACAAAATGTGGGAGACGCTTGGAGACTACCAGCAGATTCTCGAAATTGAGGACATGAATGATCTTAAGGCTGAAATTGAGAAGACGATGCAGTGGCTAGATTGGAATTTTCAGCTTCCAGAGGCGTGGAAATTCACGGAGAAACAGAATGAGCTCCGTGGCTTTGTGAGCCTATTCTTGCTAACTGCGTTATTGCAACCAGGAGCGCACTGAAGAACTCCCCAGAAAACATGCTGGAGACACTACGAGACCACGAACCAAAGCTCGGAACTAAGGATCGCGATATGATTAAAGTCGCAGTTCGGGCAGTTGAGAGCACATTATATTGGATGAGTCGGAACTACAATCTTAAGGATGCTCGGAAATACAAAGAGAAACACGTAGAGCTCCAAGACTTTTGCGAGCATATTATTGCCAAGTGCTCAGTTGTCGACCAACCACCCAAAGTTACGAACAATGAAAATTCGAAGAAGCCGGCTAAAATCTCTAGCGTTCTCCAACCTCTTCCAGGCTCTGGAAATGATAGAAGTCGCTGATAAAGTTTCGAGAGGCGGTCATGCAGTGGAGTTATAGATTGCTGTCATGCTGTTTACACATGGCTTGTAATCAAAATAGTTGAACCTAGAAATATCATTTGATAGTATTTCCTATATTTCGTCCTTAAAAACAATAAAATTTCCTTGTTTGAAATGCAATCTATGAAGGTGGTGATTACCTTTTAGGTGTGTGAATGACGTTGTCCAACATATTTGTTTGAATACTTAACTTCATTGCATTATCAATTTGTATGAACACCCATCAATTGGTTATTACAGATAAATTATTTTCGTCCCTATTAGGGACTTTTGGAATTTAAATAATTTTAGTTTATTTTTAACTCACGGAGTGTTTGACAAGCTGTATTCCATAAATTCTTTTAAACTTTCACGGCATGTTGGATTGATGGAATTAGAGAGAAAGAAAAAAGGAAAAATGCAATTTTAAAATCTTACTCGGTAATATTATTTCATATTTGCAAGCACAATAGAACTATTAATAGACCCGTTTGGTTGAACAATGAGAATCGTAAGAAAGTTACAACCCCTTGAATTGCAAAAATAAGAGTTATTTTCTTATATCTAAATTTACCTGAAAAAGTGAGAATGTAATGGGCAATCTTATGAATTTCAACTTTTTATAAAATGAGGGAATTTTTACCTAAGCCCTCTTGGTATCTTGTACTTCCTCCAGATTCATGATGATAGTCCCATTTGACTTTCTGCTTGATCTCACGCTCACTCTTCGACCATGTTTTTCATCGTTCATATACGATTTCTTTGTTGAAAATATAATTTTGTGAAAAATATATTGATAACAAATGTAAATATCTTATTATCGTTATAACGATTATTTACATATTTTCACGTTATTTACGGTCAAAGTTTTAAAATTTTGACTTTCTAAAAGTGAAAGCAGGACTATTATGTGTGGAGCAGAGGAAGTAATTCCTATGGAGATTCGTCCTACCTTTTTAACCAAACACGTTTTGCAAATTCCCAAAGCTATTCTTAGTATTACCCTCAAGCGACAAATCTATAAAAGCAATAGTAATAAAATTATATATAAAATTTTTAATATGCTATGTCATGTCATATTTTAATAACCTCAACAACTGAACTTTTATTGAGAATAAAATTAATCGAAAATAGAATAAAATTAATAGAAAATAGAAAATAGAATAAAATTTCATCTTATTGATATTTTAGTCATTTAAGGTCTGAAAAATAGCAAAGAGTGTGCGGAAATAGCAAAAGTGAATAATTATCGTTGCACTTATTAAGGTCACATCAACAAAACTCATAAGGTCACATCAAATTAGACTATCACGTTGAGAATTTGTCTAATTGGGTCATGACCAGATTTAATTGAAAGTCATGCTTTTTGGCTATGAGTTTGGGCTCTGTTTGGAAAAGCTAGGTGAAAAAGGTATTGTGAAAAATTGGTGAAGGTGAAAAATTTGAAAATTTGAAAAACTGGCTATTTAGCTGAAAAAGGTATTTGAAAAGGTAGGCTGAAAAGCTAGTGAAAATAAGCTAATTTGAAAAGCCAGGTGAGAAAATATTTTCTTGTTTGGTAAGCAATGTGCAGAAAAAGATAATTTGAAATAAAGTAAAATGACCAAAGGACATAGCTATTGATGGTTTTATTATTGATAATACATGTTGGTATTCTAATCATGTTGCTTGCAGGTCGAAATTAATTTATTTAAATCACGAATTTTCTTCGAAATCTCGGGATGAGCTCATTTAGATTTTAGTTGTTTGTGCCATCATCATCAGCCCGACATCTTAGCCATCTATGTAGTGTGGGTGTAGCAATATAGAAAATAATCGATAAATGTCATCATACCTTGAAAGTTGGTGTCGAGCAAGCCTTTATCTGATGAAGCAAAATCACTAATGACAACTTCTTCATTAGAAATTAGGGTTTAGATTTTATAAATGTTTTAGGAAATAGGTATGGAAATTAATATTTTTAATTAATAGGATAAAAAAGTAAGGGTATAATGGTAAAAAAGCTTATAACAAGGCTTATTTTTAATAAGCTACACCAAGTAACTTTTATTTAATTTATTTGAAATAAGCTTCATTATTGAAATATTTTTAGAATGATTCACCAAACACTTCCAGGTTAAAATAGGTATTTGGAATTTTAGTGGCTTAAACCAAATTAGGCCAGTCAAATAAAATTGATTTGAAAGTTGCAATAAAGCAGAGCCTTGATCTCAAATTAAGCAGGAGTCATGACTCATCTTTTCCACTTTTTAAATTACCACTTTATATATCCTACTTTTATATTCATTTAATTATTTTTTTTTATCAAAAGTTATTCGAGTATACTTTTATTGAATAATTTTAATTTCTTATATTTTTTGGAATTTAGATTTTTAATTTCCAAAAATTTTTTCACATAAATTTTTTTTGTGGTAATATTTGTGTGTTGATGTATCTTTTTTTTTTTTTGTAAGAAGTAGAAAAGTAAGAAAGCTAAAAATATAATGATTTTTAAGATGTCCAAATGAGAGTGTCAAGATTGCAGTCTCATTTTATGCCAGATACCTTTAAAAAATATATGGCGATTGAGTATACTCTTTTTTTTTTTTTTTTTTTTTAAAAAAATAGAATTTAATAAACAAAACAATTCTTTTACAAATATATGTCTCAAGAAAATTTTAAAGAATCAAAAGGCAAAATAATACTTCATAATTCAGTTTGATTCTATCATGTTAATCGCTTTTAAATTCCCGATGGATTCTATACATTTATTTTGAGTCTCTACTTTATTAAAGTAAAAAGAACTCAATATCACTGAAAGCTTCAACTAATCTCCACTCTGCCACATTGTGCAAAGGCAATAAAGTAGGGGTATTTAAGTAATTCCATTATCTACCCCACTTGATTTTCTTCTACGTAATTACAGGAGTGTTTTGGTCAAGCGTATAGAATCGAAGCGGAATGGAGAAATGTAACAACTTTCCTATGTAAAAACAAAACAACTTTCATTAAAAAGAATTTAATATATTACTCCATCGCTCATTTCAAGCTATTCAAGTCGTTCGGTGGCTCAAGTCAAAATCAGTTAAGCAGCAGCTCTTTCTTTTTGGAGTGATTAAGCCAATTAAATTAGAGTCACGGCCTCCACTAATTATTTGATAGGGATGATCTTAGAGATCTCAAAGAATACTAGAATCTTTAGAAAGATACTCACGTGATATAAAACTACTTTCACCTACATTTAACTCATACTACGATATACTCCATAGTACTAGGCAAGTACGGAGTAGTATTTCAAGTTCACCCAATTTCACCAATTTTGTGTTTTCCCGTTTATAATTATATTCATTTAAATTTTCCGCTTTTTTGAATCGTAATTACGATGTTTGACATATTTTCAAGCTACCCATTGCAACCCTAAATTTATATAAGTTAGTCTGTTGATCAAGCGAAAGTACAATCGTTAAGTTTAGTAGATTAGTTTTATTTTCTATAATTTTCTTACTTTTTTTTTAGGTTTTTTTTTTCCATATTTTGGCATAAAATTGAGAAGAAGTAACATCCCCGAACATAATGAAAGCGTGAAACAAAAGTATTTAATGTAAAAAAATATGAGCAATCTTTGGAAAAAAAAATGGGTAAAAATTTATAGGAAACAAAGCTAACGGCTAAATTAACGATTTACTCTTGTTTAATTCACGATAAGGACTCTCTATAACTAAGAATACACCAAAGCGTTAAGGTATAAGCTACAAAGTGAAAAGTACAATTTGATTTACATGAAAAAAAAAAAAAAGAATATTTCACACGATTGCCCACACCGAGGTGTGCAATTTTTTCAAAATACCCTTTTGTTTTATAGAAAAACTTTAGCAGTAATAAGCATGTAGGTGTGAATCTTGATTGAATAATTATTGTTTTTAAAGTTAATCTGTCTTTTTTGAGCTCTCTTGATTTGACATAAAAAGGGCTTTTTGTGGTCAGATTACAGCTACCGTAAATATAGGGCCGGCAGAAAGCACATGAGGAGCTCACATTTACATTTATTTTTGTGAAGAACTCACCTTACATTTCTTCTAAAGTTTGTGAGACACTACCTTCATAGTCAACAAATTAGATTATTTTTTGGATGTATACCGTCAATGACTAGCAGGAAAATTTTTAATCTAATAAGCTAACTTCATTCATTTCCTTTTCCAGTAATAATGTCCCCTTTTAAAGATATTCAGTATTCTTTGTTTTCAACTTTTCCTTTCTTAATTAGAAATTAACTTTATTCTTAGTAAATCAAAGAAACATAAGTATAGTTTAATTAAGTTTCAAATATAATGTTTACTCACAATTGTATGTCATTTTCAATATGAATTGATAAGATAAAAAAGGAAATATGATTTTTCACACTAAAGTTTATGATCTTTATTTTTATCCTCATTTTTTCTTCTTGTTATATTTGAGAAATTTTTAAATTTCAAATACAACCATATATTAACAAAGTAATAAAACTATTTACTCATAAAATCAAAAATATTTGGAAAATGTTTTTAACTTAAAAATTCTAAATATATGTAACAAATAATAAGTATTAGGAATAATTACTTATTTACATGAGAATTTCAAAATTGTTGAAGAAGTTATGAGCTAAACTTAAAACTATTACTAATCAAACACTATAAACACTTCTGTAGTTTACTTAATAATCTTTCAACAACATAATGACAATTAATAAACATAATTATGTGTACTTTGCAATTATAGAAGTTAAAATTGAAAAAATTAGGATTTTAATATGGGTAAAAGTATTTTTTTTTAGGATGCAAATTTGGGTAAAAGTGTAATGGGTTAAGGAGGGAAGAATATGAGGGGTAATGAAAAAGTTTAGTGATTTTAGATTTAGTTATTGGTAGAGACAGTAGCAATGGAGAATCCTTTGAAAAAATAAGTTAACCCGTTCATTGCCATGTCAAATTTCATCATTTTTACAGTGTTTCGAGAACTTTGCCTTCCAACAATGAACTTTATATAAAGTTCTCTCATGCAGAATATCAATTTCTTATTTTTAAATGAGTACCAATCATTAATTCATTTTACAACTTTTGAGACAAGAACTAGGTTCTTGTTTTAGCACCACTCTCTCTGCTTCATTATTGTTTACAGCTTGACTTTTTCCCTCACAAAAAGTTTCAAATCAGAAACACCATCAAACGAGGGATAGCCTTGCATAAAGTAGAACAAATTTTTCTTGCACAATGGTAGGAACTTTTAAAATAAAGTTCATGTAGACAATCTCAAGGTAAAAACTTTACCATTGTTAATGCCTGCTCGAGCGGAGGTAGAACAATCCAAAAATTAACAAAATTGAATTAATTGGTAGTGTCTCCTGGCTACCTGAGAAATGTAAGGTAGTTCTTCAAAAAATAAATGTAAGGTGAGTTCCTCATAAGTCGCTCTATATTTAAGGTGAGGTGAATTCGACAAAAACCCTAAAAAATTCTCATGTATTTAGAACATACGTAGGTTTCAAGTTATGGTCGGTCAAAGTTATTTTATCGAAAAATTTGACCGACTATATCTACTAGTCACGAAGTTGCGAATCTGGAAAATTCAAGTTCAAATTGATTGTCTCAAAGAGATCTACGGCTTAGGCAAAGAACGATTATCGATTTCTAGCTCAACGCAAGTTAAGGCTACGATCAAAGTTTTAAAATGACAAAAGGGTATTATGAGTAAAGTGATAAAATATCATCGGTATCATGGAAAATATCCAAAAAAAATAAAAACCTAATTTTTTGGTTTTCACGAAACAGGCAACTTGAAAAGACGTTGAAATGCTATATACTCCGTAAATGTCTTGGACGAAACCCATCCCACTTCCCACGTTTAGTTTCAGTTCTCTAAAAATATGGGCAACAAGAATGAAGAATGGCCGGTGATAGGAAATCGATCTCGGGACAACGTACTCGTAGTGTGGCAATATGGCAGCATGACCGCTGGTGAGATCATAACCAACGACCAAGGCAAATCCGTACGACACCGCTCTTCCTGTCGCATTCACCGACAATCGAAAGACTCATTGGTGAAGCCTACGCTCTTAATCCAAGCTCTGCTTAAACCACTTCTTCTAACACCATCTTTGGTTCGTCCTACTTTTCCTGAGTTTTTTCTTAGGGTTTTTTCGGATCATATCTTAACATTTAATGCTTATTTTGTTCAATTTTGACCTTTGACTGTCATTAACTAAAAATTGGACATAAATCTTCATTTTCTTAGCTTAGTAGACTTTTTAACAAAAAATGTTAATCCACAATTTTCATTTTCATTTCTCCAATTGTCAAATCTATTATAGTTTTTAAAGATGAAAAAAAAAAAAAAAATGTAAACTACACTTTGCTTTACAAAATTCAATGGACTTTGAGTCTAACGATTTACAGTTTAGATCTAATGGAATTCATCAACTAATTAGTGGAATTAATTTGGAGATAATAATATGAAGAAATCAGAAAAGCAGTTAGGTTTTTTGGTTGGAGTAAAAAATTTGAAAAAATTTGATTTCAATTGAAAAAAATTAGGGTTTATTTAAAAAAAAAAAAAAAATTGGGGTGAAGTGAAAACATTAGGTTTGGTAGAAAAATAAATTAAGAGCAAATTTGTTTGCGTCAAGCAACGATGATCAACGTCCAACATATTAACGGAATCAAGGCGTTCAGGGAGTCCTTAAACAATTTTTCAGAAATTTAAGGTTTGATTTTTGCCACCAAGAAAGTGTTTTTTTTTTTTCCGCCAAAGTGAGCACACTTTATAAGAATTTGTGTTTTATTAGTTCATTTCGTTTTAATTTGGTGAAAAGGATTTCATTATCAAAACAGCTTTGTCGCATTTCGAAGACACTCTATAGTTTAACATGTCTGTGAAATGTGTAAGACTTGTTTACATTGTGAAGAAACCTAAATTAACTCCACCAGTAACAAGTCCCACATCGATATGAAATTATAGTACAATGATATAGGGAGACTCTAACTTGAGATCTAAAAGCGGATTTAGAGTAACATTGGTATTAGGAGATTTAATTGTGTCAAACATCCATAACATTTCCAT